>CM064963.1:2699318-2995789 GCA_032847665.1 Solanum chilense | reverse complement strand
AAAGCTCTTACTGCAAGCACAAAATTGTTCTTTGTAATGCTGATTTATGCCCAATAGCAGACTCAAAAATATACATGACAAATTTGACGAGCATCCAGAGTTACCGTTTTACAACAGGCATATTTTGCATAAATAAAGGAAATATCAGACACCACTTAAAGCAGAAATACTTTAATAAAATTTGTTGATGAGTGCCACTTAGGGATTTGGATGATTCAAGTGAAGGATAACACAATATGGTTAGCACTTCCCACGGAGCTGTCATAGACACAAAGCGAAAAGAAGCTATCGCAGAGTTCCAACGATAGCAAACAGTATTGTGAATTAACGAAAGTGTGCAGGCGTTCAAAAATCCTAGTTATTGAAAAAATGACATCCACCTGTCCAGCTTAAATGCTTCTTATAGATCAAGAGAAAAACATGGAGGTCTCATACACCATTGTAACTCACTGACAAGGGTGTGAAATTCTTCTTTCCTGCCTCTTAGAGGTTAACAATGTTTAATAAAACCAAACGAGAGTGATAAGCAACCTTGTCCTCACTTCATAGAACTATGTTGAATATAATTACTTCAAGCCTAAAGAAGAATGCAAAAGAAAAGAAAAGAAGTTTGGAATGTTTTCCAAATTAGAAACATGTGGGGAACAATAACTTGCAGTTTATGTTCTTCACTATATATATTTATGAATTGTACATAGTACCTAAAGCCTCTAATCTCACGCAAGCCAAAACATCATTGCTTTAGTAGTCAGCTATGATATATAAAATTAGCTAATATGTGTTCAAAATCGTGATGCTGACATGATAAGTGTGAAGCCAACAGCGTATTAGATGATTGAAGAAACCTATCAACTTGCTAAATCATAAGACGAATCCCTCACAAGCCACAGTATTTTATCCAATAGCTGTAATGGTTTCAAGTTTTAGAGTAGCCACATCACAATGCATGATACAACTCTATATATAAATAAAATAAAATTGAATAACAAGTGTGAGAAAAAAAGGGTAACAAGCAACAGATACTTACTGAATAGCAGACTAAGTATGAGAAGGAGGAGACCAGCACATGTGTATAGTATAAGCAATTTGGCCCAATGGGGATAAACAGGAAACAAGCAAATCGCTAGTGTTAACACCGGCCAGAAAAATGAGAGAAGTGTTTGCCACAGGGGTCTTCTTTTCACAAATGCCCATGCAAAAAAGGCATCATTTTCAGAAAATACTTGATCCTGCAGATATCAATTGAAGAAACTTAACATCAAAAGCTGAAAGCAAACTATGGAAAATGATTAATTTCAGGTTACCCAAAAAAAAGTCAAAATGTGGAAATTTGTTGTAGATGTAAAAATAACGCTTAAAGATACAGCCTGCATTTGGTGAACAATTTGAGTGGAAGGAACTCCAAAAGTTTTGAAGATTCAGCAAATTTTGAACAGAAGATAAAATTGAATTGTATATTTTTGTTTTTTGGTGTAAAGAAGCTTTAGTACAAGATGTGAAGTCCCTAGTTGATCTCATTGGATCCCTGTAGCTGAAAAAGACTTGGTTTTTGTTTTGTTTTATTCATTTGGAAGTCTTGCAACTATGGTTTATCTCTTAGCACTATCTTTGTGCTAAGAACTTCTCTTTTATATTAATAAATCTGTTACTATCTCAGGAAGTGTACCAGTTGGACCCGCCAATCACATTGAAACTAAGCTTACATTGATAGGGATCCAAACAAATACTGTTAGAGAAATGCATATAACTATTTCAAAACCATACCATTCATCCATATCATTTTGTGATTCTTCTAGCAAAAGAGTTAGCCCAGTAACCCTACCATTCATCCATTCTCTAAGTCCATATGGAAAGTTCAAGTTATAATCAAAGCATAGTAAACCCATGGAAAGACCAAACTATGTAATAAGGTCTCAGATGGTGTAAATAACAGATACACTCATCCACATAGCATGCACAACTTTTAGGAAGTTCTCACTGTATTTTGAAATGTATGGAGGATCCACATCTATGTCATACGCACTGGTCACGGATATGATAGGACCACAAATACATGTGTGAGCAGAACCACAGATAAGTAAAGATAAAATTAAACATAAAGTCAGGAACTTTTTAACATCCCCAATAGTTGACTGAATCAAGAAAGATACTCACATGGTATATCTCTAAATGTGCTGGCCAAGAAGATAGTTTTTTCTTCCCAGGTCGAACAATTTTCACCACACGATCACAGCGGACTAAAAGATTCTTTTGAAGCAGAATGTTGGCAATATCTTCAGGCTCCAAACCTTTATCTGACTCTAGTATGTCTTTAAGTTCTGAATGATTTCTCACAAAAGCGACAAAATCTTTTCCCCTGAAATACTCCACCCGTGTTTCCTGCAGGACAGCCCAACGTGAAACTAAGCCTTTATGATCTCTTGCTTTCTCGGCAAACAGCTGGAAGACGTCCTTCACCCCTTGTTTCTGAAAATAAAAGTAAACAAAAAATGGATAAAACAATTTACAAAAGACATCGTCACCAAAAAATTACAAAACCACACAATCACAAACTGGAAAGTTAGAGGACAATAACATCTTAATGAATTCAACAAACAAGTACCAGCTAAGGGTAACATGCAACAAACATTTTAGCTCAGATGCAAGCTCTCAATCTTTCCTATATAAAATCGTCTTGATTTTCTACGTGTCAGCACTCAGCCCCTAAGAATATCTAAGCAGCAACTGATATGAGAAAGAAAAAATGTTCACCTGATTCAATACAGCTTTACAGCCTCAGCATATTTACCTTTTTTCTCATCAGCCGCTAATCCTAGTTTAGCAAATCTCCATTCAGAGTAGCCAAAGATAATTAAGTTTTTTTTTAATCAAGTAAATGTATTCTCATTCATAAACATTGGCAAACTGGCCCTTCTACAGCTCTTTCAACTGAAAATCAAATCTTTCACAGCATAATTGAGGTTTTTTCCAGTGATACAAGAGGGAAGGGAAATGTTCAACAGGGAGAAAAAAAGAGGGGGAGGAGATGTTCAAAAGATGCATATTCTCTTTCTCAAAAAAGGAGAAGATCACGCCTCTAGCTTTGTACAATAGAAGACAGCCCCCAAATATCCTAACATATTCCTGTAGGATTTCTATGAGATCCCTCAGAAGCCCTTCTTTCTGCTTCTTCCTTCAAAACTCTATCCTTTTTCCTGTGTTGCTCGGATCCTTCAAAAGTAATGCATTTCTGGAGAATCCAACATGAGTACAGGTGCATTTTTTCGAGGATCCGAACAACGTAGAGTTTTAATTTTCCTTTTCTTGTTCAGCTTTCTTTTCTACGGTTTCAACATGGTTTAGAGTCTCTCCCATTAATTGAATTGTTCTGCAACCCAATCACAAAATGGAGAATAAAACTATTCATATACTCAGTCCCTTAAAACTGGATTATGCCAGAAGACTATTAGAAACACATATCATGTATGTGAACTAGAAATCTTACATCTTAGATATTTATAAATATGTTGATTCAACAGATACTATTGAGAGTTTGCTCAAATCCAGCTTTAAAAAGTTATAAAAATACAACCTCTTCATATTTAAACCTATAATATTAGGTAACAAAACCTAAATTACGAATAATTTATAGACATATAACGTCCAAAAAAGGACGGCATATATTTGGGACAAAACAAGCAGAGAAGATGTACAAAGATAGTTGCTGGCACTAACTTAACCAAACATCGATTCGGAAATAAGCAAATAATTGATGAGTTTTCTTAATATACATCTTTATCTTTTTTACATAATATGGAAATTTGATTAGTTAAACATCATCAAATAACTTCATTTCAAAAATTAATAATACTTAAATTCACTTTAAATATATTACCCATTCATTTTTGGTATAGTCGTGCAATCAATTTTGAGTAGCAACAAGTGTACCAATATTTTTACGATAGATGCATCTTTTATGCTAGGTGATTACTAATTTTAATATGAGGGGTCTAATACTAAATGAGTAAAGTATTGTGTAAGATATTAAGATTTATTCGGTAATCAATCCTAGTTTTTACTACTTCTTTTTCACAATTTTTAATTTAAATTAAATAGCCTTTTCACCCACAGGACGGCTGATTGGGGCTGGGCTTATAACCTCAGTTTTAAATGTGTTTAATAAATCTTAAACAAACCTAACCAGAATAGCAGAATGGGTCAGTTCTAAATGTGATTAATAAATAGCGGGATGGGTTGGGCTGGCCTCAAAGGCCAGTCCATTTTGACGACTCTACCTTTCAGGCTTTCTCCAAAGAAAATCCTAATATACAAATATATAGAGGAGCAAAGATTTAAGTGCAAACGGAAAAGATAACAGTTCCATTGAGAGAAACAGTTTTGGAAAATAGGTTAGGAATCAAACTCAGACAAAATCACTTCATAATGTAGAACCTTAAATTTTCCTAGAATCTGGCGTCGAGTTATCTAGTAATGACTACATGATTAGCACATCTTTTTATTCCATGTCTTCCAATATACATCTGTGAGAACCCATCTGCTCCAGTTTAGAGGACAGATTTTCTCAAATATGCAAGTGCGCTGTAGCAGCTGCCCGAGGATTTCATTAGGTGAGCACAAACTGAATTGGACACTTCATTTTTTTAAAACCGCACGTGAGCACAATTTACGCAGAACTTACCTCTACCTAACTTAGGAAGTAGAAATGTTGTTCTGAATAAACCCTAGGCTCAAAATTACCAATTAGATCTCCTCCAGAAAACAACTATTACCTAAAACTGGAGTCTCTTTGCATCCTATAGCACAAATTCAGCAAATTCAGAAACTACATTAAATAGCTAGCATAATTTAGCAATAGTTATTAACAAAATCACCTATATATAACAATCAACAAAATCATTATCAAACATACCTTCACATTTCCATAAACCACAACCTCCTAATCAAAAAAATTCATCCTTCTCAAAAAAAATAGGGCACAACATTATACAAAAAAAAAAAACAAAAAAAAAACTAAATCTCAAACAATCAAAACTAAGGCAAGACAAAAAAACACATAGATCCTTTCATAAAACACGAGAAATTTCAAATTGAACACAATTTTCAATGAATGTATGATGTTTTCCGGTGAAAGTTACCGTAGAAGAAATGCTATTCGAGCCGTTAGATGCAACACCGGCGGATCGTCTCACCTTCTTCTTCTCCGCTCCGCCGGGTTTCTTCATCGCCGTGTTTTCTCTCTCACACAGACACACAGTAGATATATATAAAGGCTTATACGGGGAACGAAGCTGGTTTGTTGAATTGGGCCTAAATTTTGTTATACCGGGAAACTTTGGGGGTAAAATTTACAAATAGTATAAGCCATTACGTATTACGTTAATTGTCACGTTAGACATTACGTTAGATATGTGTTTATTTCTTTCATTTTATATAAATTTTGATATTTATTTATACGCATTCGAAGTTAAAAAATGTTGATTCGAATTGAAATCAAATTAAAGAGCAGTTTTATGTATTAGTTTAGATTATAATTATCTTTAGTAGTTATAGTTGAGAGAAGTACTAAAAGCACTCATAAATTTGATGTGAATTATTTGAGTAGTTTCTGAACGGGTGACAGATTTAAGGATAATCTTTTACTTGACAAAGTGGACCTAAATAATCTCCAGAAAGAGACGTCCATGGATACAAAAGGCGAGAGGCAAGAAAGGCGTCGCCATTTCTGTTATTTTTTTGAAAAATGCAATCAATTTAGGGTTTTTAAAGTTAAAGATACTTTTAGGGTTTTTGATTTCACTCGACGATCAGCCAGTCTTTTCTGCTATTGTCTTCCTCATTTCTTTTTCTTTCTTCTTCTTCGTACTTTAGAGTTACTTTTATCTCTATTTTAACTATTGTTCTATTTTTTTTCTCATTCAAGTTCTCGCTTTCGGTATGTACCATCTATCTTCAGTTTTTGAATTGAAATATTTGCTAATATGTTATTGATATTGAGAATCTAATTATTTACATATGCAATTAAATATCTTAACATTTTGGTATTAATTGGTATCACATTTCAATAAGACGCGCATCCTCGTTACCTTTTATCGTCCAAAACATCTATTTAGAATTATCTTCAACACTTCTCTCGATATTTTATTTTGGAGTTTTATAATCATACAAGAGTTTAAGATCATTTATTATGTCATGTGGCAGATCAAAAATATTTTTAAGTTTAATTAGTTAAAGTAATAATATATTTTTATGAATGTCAATAATTTAAAAAAAACTAATAATTTATCATTTTACATTTTTTTTGCTTGAATTTAATTATATTAGTTTCGTAAATTTATTATATCTTATACGATAAAATATCATATGAAGTCAAGTTAAAAATTTCTTAATATTTGTCAAAAGGGGTTTTAGTCGGGTTTTTGTGGAAATTATAGTACTTGATTAGTAACCCCTGAATCGTAGACTCATTGCGCCTTCAGTTTTCTCCGGCGACCACAAATGGTGGGCTTCCACAATCTCCGACTTGCCCACCGGCTCACCGGCTATGTTTCAGGCTCTGTAAGTTGTTCTGCAGGACTATTTTGCATAAATTTTAAGATTTATGTTAAGGTGTTTTTATACGCAAAAAAATTGATTTGTTTTAGTACTGAAGAATTTTTGCTGCCATTACAGACATGCGAGTTATTGCTGAATATTGGTTGTAGGAGTTATTGCACGGCGATATCGAATCGAGTTAGGAATTTGTTTCCTTTGAATTATATCAGTGGTACGTTTTATTAGAGTTATATGTATCTGCAATTTCATGTTGATTTTTCAGTAAATATGTTTTTTTTTGGTTGATGGGTAGAGGGAATTGTATAAGAGTAGCAGAATTGCTGTCAATTTTTATTTTTTTTGGGTGATGAAGACTTAATTAGCAAAAAGTAAAGTTTTGTACAAAGCTTAAAAGAAATGGAGAGAAATTGGCATATGGATAAAGTACCAACGTCCAGAATTAGGTATAGAAACAAAAGGAAAAAACTTCTAAAATGTCACTCAAAAGTGCAAAACATTGCATCCAAGGGTGTGTCCTAGTGGTCAGAGGAATGAGGTGAGAATCCTGAGTCTCGGGTTCAAAAAAACTTGGTGATTCTTTCCCATTTAGCGTTGGTGAACACAGTTATTTGGTACCCGTTGTTGGTGGGAGGTGACATGTACGGTTATATAAAAAGAGAAGTGCAAAACACTGAGAATATCAATCTAAATGCTTCGTTATTCCTGCAAGTTTTGGTTGCATACACCCCCTCACCATAACTTCTTGAATGATAAGCCTTGGAAGAACCTCAGGAGACTTCGTTTTGTGTTTGCCTTGGTACACCCTATTGTTTCTCTCTAGCCAAATGAAATACACAGTGCCTGCTATCACCATCCATGCAGCCTCACTTGCCCAATCCATTGCATTCCCTGTGACAGCCTTGCCAAGATTAGAGCTTTTCCCAAATTGCAGCTGAAAACAAATGGTCCACTGACTCATCTTCAGTTCCACATAGAGGGCGGTAACTTGATCAGTGATATCCCATTGCTTAAGCAGAAAAAGTACAACTGCTGGCAAGTATTTATGGATGAAAGCCTCAGTACAAGTTGTGCAATGAACTCAATATTTGTGGCTTTTTCTTTTTGGGATTTGGTTATATTCCTATGAATTTTATGAAAAAGGACAAAAGGATAGGAGGGAATGGACAAGTTTTTTTATTCTTAGATGAATTTTAAAGGGAGAAAGAAATCACAAGGATAGAGAAAAATATGGTGATGTATAAAACCTACTTTTGTCCATCGTACAGAATTTGCTAAACCAAGACTGGTATACAAGTAAATCTTTTGCAAATTGTAAATTGTAACCAACACATACATTGTGCAATCACATCAAAGCAAAATGAAATAACGAGAGACCGTTCCGAATCAAGTAGGGTTGAAGCCCAACAATCAAGATGATTTAGTATGTGGATGTACATCCATACTTAAAATTAGACAAGATCCACAATTAAGATGAAATGCAAATCCAAAGTTGAGTTACATAATATCAAGAGGCATACTAATACAAGTTACAAAATTTTCGGAGAGAATCAAATAATGTAGCCAATAAGAAAAAGAAACTGAGAACTATACCATTCTGCCCCTTTCAGATCATATTGGTCAAAAGAAAGAGGACATTGTTCCAAAACAGTGAGAGTAATACATAGAGCATAAAACATTTTTTTTAAAAGAAGCTATTCTTTGGATGCATGGAACAACTCTTTTGCACAGCAATTGCATGACCTGATAGATGAATCTGGTTCACCAAACACAATTTCTACATAGTTTCCTTTTTCATTTTTTATTTCAAGATTCAATTTTCACACTGTTTTTACTTTTATTTCTAGACATCCTGTCTGTTGTGTTGATTTATCAAAGTATTAGTTCTACAATTAATCAGAGTACTGCTATTTTAAAGGTGATGGGAGTTATATTCGTTATCCGAATGACCTTTTCTTTATTGATGAATTGCAGCCCCATTAGCTTGTATCCCGAGGACATCATACACACACTTGTTGCGATATTCTTCTACACAGGGCCTGGTCAGTAGCTTTGCTAGATGAATCTAATAATTAGTATTGTTCTAGAATTCGTTGATTAATTACTTGTGTTCGACAACTCTCTTTAGCACCCCAATTTGTTGGTTTGTGTTTCTTTCTCTGCTTTAAACTATGATTTTTTTCACCTCTTTTGATGCGCTGAACTTTGATTTGTGCTTCAGAGGCATGAACAATTTTGTACTACTGCAGGAAATGAGGAAATGCAAAAGTAAGTTCTTTCATGAGTTGCTTACTCCGTTCTCTTTTCTCTTACGTTTTTCCTCTTCAATGAGTGTACTTATGTTTCTGTAGGCGGAAGATGTGCTGGTTACAATTGTACTTTACAATAATGACATAATTAAATTGATGATCTTTTGTTAAAGGGGAAGTCTTGAATGGAATTTAGGTTTCAAAGGTCTATTAGGTTCTTTTTGGAAAATGTCTAGTTTAGAGTAGATTAGACAAGCTTTGATCTTTTCAACTACTTTATCTTTTTTTTCTTCTGAATTGATCCAGATCTAGTTTGGGCCAGATCTTATTAGAGTACACTCTTATATGATACCTTTTTTTACAAGTTCCGTTGGAAGTAAAACCATAGAAATTTACCAACCTAGCAGTATAGAAATTTACCAACCTAGCAGTAAGTGGTGCCATGAGCGTTTATATGGACGGAAAGAAGAGTTCACAGTATATTTATAAAGTAGGCCCTTCTCTAAATCAACTTCTATAGATTGAGATGCTAGGTATGTGTTCGGTAATTTTATTTAATTCTAACTGGATCAGAATTGATCCTCGAAAATCAGATTTGTTCTTTCCCGCTCTAGGATCATGAAACTAATTCACGTTCACTCCTACTTATCTATATCTATTATTTTCTAAAAACTACCTAAAATTTTGGACAAATATCTCATTTGCTTTTTTATGTCCAATGCATGATGTCACCAGGGGAAGTTTTGTTACAATCCAACATTTCCTCCTTAAAACTTATGTTTTCTGACATCTATTGCACTTCCTCATATAGATTATGTATCAGAGATTTAATAACCTTTTTCAATATGAATTATGATGGTAAATTATGAACTTTGTGCTATCTCCTTGATTTCATCCATCATTAGCTTATCATAGTTAGCCTCTACAATTTAGCTGATGGAATGTCATGAGATTATGCCACACTGATTTAGTTACCACAAACTTACTTTTCTATGGTCTCTTTTATGTGATTTGCAGAATTTCTGTAACTTTTGTTGACAAGGATGGTGAAGAGAACCATATCAAGGTCCCTGTTGGAATGTCTATGTTAGAAGCTGCACATGAAAATGACATTGAACTTGAAGGTCAGCTTTGTTGAGGTGTCTTGGTTCATATATATTGAACGGATCTTATAAATCGTCAACTACTTAAGTTTGCTGATATTTTAATTGTGATAAGGCGATTTAGTGAATCTTGGTACTAGTTCCAGTCAGTTGGGAGGCATTTATTGGATATGTTAGAATTTTCATCTAACATCATCTTGCAGTCCTTAGTTCCAAGAGAACAATGGAAAAGAACGTAGTGTTCCCTTACATATTCGAGCATAATGGAATTCCCAAAATTGTTTCGAAGTTAGTGGTATGGTTGGGCTCTAGGAGTTCCAGAAGGCACCGTCTTCATACTAGAGATACTACTGAAGCGGTGATGGTGATGGTAAGAGGAAGTTTGTAACACATCTTTATTGTTTCCTGGAGAGATGGTGGTTGAAGATATGCACATGGGACGATTTTATTAAGACCGTCTTAAATGAAAGTTTTTATGTTCACGATACTTCTTCCAGTTTCGACTTCAGTATTAGATGCTCCATAGCCACAGATGCATACATCTAGGCAAAATTACATGATTGACACATGCATGCCTACTTATTGTGGTTTAGGACACCGTCAGATACATAAAAAAATGTTGTTAGAACACTTCTAGATATTTTTGTGTTGTTAACATTTCTAAGCACGACAACCAAATGATTTGCTGTTAACTTTACTAAAACTGTATGGCCTTTGATGCAGGAGCATGTGAAGCTTCGCTTGCCTGTTCCACGTGTCATGTGATTGTTATGGTAAGTAATTGTGATCGGGATAATGTCATTGGCTTCTTTTTTCCGCCTGGCTGGGAGCTACTGAGCTACTCAATATCATCTTGGTTGTTCTGATCTAATAAATACGCTGTATTTCTTATCTATTCTTGTGGCGTTTCACAGGATATGGAGTATTACAACAAGCTAGAAGATCCAACAGATGAAGAAAATGATATGTTGGATCTTGCTTTTGCTCTCACCGACACGTATGTCTCTTGCTTCCTTCTATTTAGCTGTTCCCATGATCTATGAATCTTCTCATTCTCATACATTCATCGTCTTCAGGTCACGTCTAGGTTGTCAGGTAATTGCAAAACCTGAACTTGATGGCATTCGATTAGCTCTCCCTGTTGCCACAAGAAACTTTGCTGTTGATGGTTATAAACCGAAACCACATTAGAACTTTTTCTACCATAGATAAAAGATTTTATGGTTCATGTCTAACAAACACACGAGTCAACAGATTTTGTGGGATGATTATGCTTATAGGAACCATTTTGATTACTTATTTACTTGTATCACTGGTAATATTCCGGGCGATATACTGGATTCATCGTCGTGGTGTCTGCTTGTCCATCCTCACAATAATACCCACTCTAGTTCTGCAGAAACCTCTCTATTCTTTTACATCGAATTCTAGTATTTGCACTCATAAATGGCAAAAATATAGTTAACCATCTTTGATGAACGATTATTTATGTCAATTTCTTTTTTATCAATCGAATCGATGTCCAAATGCCTACTATACTTCTTTTTTCACATTTTTTTTAACATATGTTAAACAAATTGATGTCTATCATACATGTCATTGACTTTGATAACACATCCTCAACTTCTCTTCTCTCCAACCCCTATTGATCTTCTCAATTCTTTTCCTCAATTCATCCTCTTCTTTTTCATCACTTTTCTCAAAACTATTGACACTTTCTTTTTCATTTTTGCCAAATGCATTGTTATCTCAATCGCCTCTTCTACATTTTCACTCTTGAAACTCGTGTCCTGGTGATGAGACTGTTTAAAATTAGCAGGCTCGTAATATTGAACACTTTTGTTGTCTTGATTTACATCTCTGAGTACTTCTATAGTCGATGTGTCCCTTGCTATCGAAACCGTTTGCATATCTTGTGATGTGACACATGTGTCCATTTCTATTACTTCAAAATCAAGATGTTTTGGTTTTGAAGTGCCTAGTGATGCTCTTTTCTTGGATATTTGAGAGTCCATAGTAAAATATTGTTCTCTTTTGAACTTGTTTTGGAACTTTTAAGTAAGAGAATGGCTATGATGAAATTGCAAAAAACAAAAAAGTATGTGAGAATTGGAAGAAGCTATAAGGATAAAAGTCAAATGTGGAACTTAACATGGTTTTTCATTACTTTAAAAAAAAACTTAGATTTAAAGATGGATAAAATTTAGTTTATAAACGACTAAAATAATCTAATTTTAAATAATTTAGCGATGAATTAGCAACGAAGATTTAATGTATAAATTACTTTGAAAGATTTACCAATGTTGAGAAATTGGGAAGAAGTGAGGCTATTTGAAGTTTTTTTTTTTTTTTTGAAAAATGTGTCCAAGAAGTTTTTAGACATAAGGTGTGGAGTGAAAGCTAACAGTGGGTTGACTTGGTAGTTGAGTATTGATCAGAGAAGCAACTTTTCAAATTTTAAAATTTAAATAATAATTTTATTTTATTGTAATATTTTTTAAAATATTTTAAAAATATCTTAAGTGATTAATTATTGTAACTTATACTCTCTCCATTTAAAAAAGCATGATCTTATTTCCTTTTAAGTCTGTTTCAGAATTACGACCTCTTTCTTTTTTTGGCAATACTTGAACTTTAACTTTCCACGTGACTTGTTTAAGATCACAAGATTAAAGAGCATTTTGTTACATTTGACATAACTTTTTAATTTTGAACCATAAGATTAAAAAATCTTTTTTTTTTCTTAAACTCCGTTCCAAGTCAAACTAGACCATTCTTTTTTAAATGGAGGGAGTAGTAATCTTTTATGTAACTTTAAAATATGTAAATATTATTTCAAAAACTTAAAAGATTTCATGGCTGAGCTCACGATCAAAATTAAGTTGTTTGACTCTCGAATTTTGAGCAATGACCTATAGATTGAGAGAGAGAGAGAGAGAGTACCTTTTTTAATAATGTGTCTATATTATACTTCTTCCGTCTTAATTTATGTCATACAGTTAGAATTTTAAAAGTTATGTTTTGAAACTTTGACCGCGAAATTTAAATATATAAGCTTAAAGTTGTTTTGAAACAAAATTTATGTATTTAAAATTATGTCAAAATATTGTAGATGATAATTAATAACTTAAATATTACGAGTATATAAAAGAAAATTGGTCAAACAAAACTTGATTAACTTTTGAAATCTCAATTGTATCACATAAATTGAGACGGATAAAGTAACACCTTCAAGTTCTTGGTTTGGCAACGTCGGTCAACGACAGTTAACATCAACCAAAGCTTGCACGCATCTGGCTAGCGACATCGGCTAACAACATGCAACATCAGTCAAGGTCTGCACGCATCGATCGTGACATGAGTGCACCTGTCGTGTGACCTGTTAGTCCTAAGCAATGTCTTCCTCCAAACCCCCGACCTCCCACCCCCTACCATAATTTTTTTTAAAATAATAATATTTGGTTTTAAATTAGAATATTTTTTTTTGGTTAGTTTTCTACACACTTTCTTCAATTATATACTCGTTTTTGGTGATATAAAGTCAATTATATATACTCGACCAACTACTACATGTAGGTCCTTGAGATAAAGAAACGAACTATGTGGTAATTTTCGGCTAAATAATCGATAACTTCTTAAATTTATCTGATAATTTTATTTAAATATCTAAATTATCATATATTTTAATCGAACACATAAATATATTGAAAAAACTTTCTATTTAACACTTTTAAATCAGTTTTTTTTTTTTCACATGTTAACAAAAGTGAACATGCATGTAATTTTACAATTTAAAATCATGACATATACTTAAATGATTGACTTAATATCTATGTAATGGACAATTTCTATTAATAAATAAAAATTATTATTTTTTTAAATAAACGGGTCAGAAGAGTTATAATGTAAACACATTAATAATTCAAAAAATGTCCCACATGGATTTTTTTAAAAATAAAAATTAGGGATGGATGGGGTAATATAGAGTGTAGACACACATAAATAATTAAAAAAATATTCCACATTTTTTATAGTCCTTCCTAGGGAAGCTTCTTCAAAAGTAAAAACACAATAAATATAATAATCTAAATTAATGGTTTAAAAGCTTCTTTAGCACAATATAAGAATTAAAACAAACCTATAAATAACCTCACTTCATCACACATTCTACTTAAATTGAACACCCTCAAATATTCTCTCAATATATCTTCTTGCAACTTTTTTTTGTTTTTTCGAGATTTTCTGGTATTCGAGATTCATCGATTAAAATATTCTTTATTGAATAGTTATTCATTTCATACGACTCGAATCGTTTTCAACTATGTTGAGTTTCACATTTGAGATGATATTTATGGTTTCTTCAAATTCTCATATTATATTTTGTTTTTGCAATCTAATCATAGTTATTCTCCTAGTAAGTGGCTTCCAATCTAGTTCACAAGATAACACTATCAATATTCTTGATCATGACATGTCCAAGAGAAAACAAGCACAATGCAATCTCAAGGCTAAACAAATTCATAAAGGTATGAAAGATCTTGATTATCAAGTTAGAGAAATGGACACATGTGTTACATCATCACAAGAAATGCAAATATTTTCGATATCCAGTGACACATCGACCATAAAAGTACTCCGAGATATAAATCAAGACAACAGAAGTGGAGCATACGATGTTGATGTTCGTTCTCAATATCACGAGTCTGCTAATTTTAACTTGTCTCGTCATCGAGAGACGAGTTTCAAGTGTGAAAATGTAGAAGATGTGAGTGATAGAGAAATGGACACACATGTCACATCAGAAGAGATGCATGCATTTTCGGCATCAAGTGACATATCGACAATAGAAGTACTCAAGGAGGTAAATCATGACAATAAAAATGAAGCATATGACGATGCTGCTCATTTTCAACATCATGAGTCTGCTAATTATGAAGAATCTCTTCATCAAGACACGAATTTCAAGTGTGAAAATACAGAAGAGACGAATGCTAATATTACAATTGACACAAAAATGTATCTAGCAAAAACAAGAAAAGAGACAAATGACTACAATTTTGAGAGAAGTGATGGGAAAGAAGATGATGAATTAAGGAAAAGAATTGAAGATTTTATTGAGAAAATCAATAAGGGTTGGAGGGCAGAAAAATTGGGAATATGTTATCAAAGTCAATTAGTTTATAATTCAGTAACATGTACTAAAATTTAGATATACTTCTTCTGTCCGGTATTATTTGTTATGGTTTCTATTTTTAGAGTTAAATTATAAAAACTTTGACTAACATTTTAAGATGCATTTTTTATCATATTAATATGAAAAAATTGTAATTTATAGTACTTTTCATATAGTTTTAGAATATCTAATTTTTTTATTTAATATATCGAATTAATGAGATTTAATATATCTTTAAAAATTAGTCAAATTGACTTTCGATAAGCGCAACATGACAAACATTTCTGAACGGAGAGAGTAACTATGATTGCCAATTTTGTACTTAGGACCTCTTTATTACCTGCTCTCTCAATTTTTGTGATATCATTATAATTTTTTTAAAAAATAGTCAATTTTTTTTTAATCATTGATTTTTTCATATGTTCTTTTTAACTATTTTAAATCGTAAATTGTTATTACTTTTTGACAAGTTTTATTGTATTTTTCAAATATGTAAAGTTCATTTTGACAAATTTTCAAAAATTGACTCTCTTAATTATGATATCACAACATGAATCCATCTCAATGATCTTTTTTTTTTTTTGGTTGAATAAGTAAGGTAACTAAGATTAAGCCAATTGTGGGATACCATTGACAACGGATCAATTAGGATTGACAAATTTTTAAATTAATAAATTTTTGAAGATGAAATATCGATGATATTTTAAACGAATCTCACGAAGTAAAAAGCGAAGAATTTAACAAGATTGCCACATGTAGGTTTTTGAATATGATCAATATACTCGTTTTTTGTTATATAAAGTCAACTATATACTCATCCTAACATGGAAGAAGTGTTAAAGCACTCCAATTAGAAGGTCTTATGGCATAATATTAATATTAATTTATCTTGTTACGTAAAAAAAATCTAATGATAATTTTAATTGAGTAATTTTAATAATATAAAAATATACATTGAATTTATTAATATAAAATAAAATTTAATAACTTTACTATGGAGAGATTTTAAGCACTCTAATTAGAAGCTCTTATGGCATAATAATTTATCTTGTTATGTTAAAAAAAATTAATGATAATTTTAAATAAATAATTTTATTAATATAAAGACATAAATAAAGTGATTTTATTGATTTATAATTAAACTTAATGATTTTACTAAATAAATGTTTTAAAGTTGAGTAATCTTTTAAAATATTAACCATTGATAACTACATAAATTTATCAGGTAATTTTATTTAAATATTCAAACTATCATATACTTCAATTGAACACGTGAACATATAATAAAATGGTTTTATTAGACACTTTCAACCCATAATTTAAATTACTTTTTTATTTTTGCACATATTCACAAAAGTGCTCATCAATTAAAACTTACATGCGATTTTCACATATTTAACTGATTAACTTATCTACGAAACGAAAATCTTCTATTAGTAAAAAAAAAGAAAAGTTAGATGAGTTATAATGTAACACACATTAATAATTTAAAAATGTCCCACTTGCATACCTTTTTTAAATTGGGGATGGAGGGGTAATGTAGAGTGCAGACACAAATAAATTATTATTAAAAAATTATCATACATTTTTATAGTCCTTCTAAGGGAAGCTTTTCAAAAGTTAACACAGTAAATATCATATCTAAAAAGCTTCTTTGACACAATTTAAGAGTCAAAACAAACCTTTAAATAAGCCTCAATTCATTACATTCTACATAAATTGAACACCTAAACATCTTCTCAATTCTATCAATAATATCTTCTTGCAACTCAGTCGTATTCGAGATTCACTAGACTGACTAATCTAAATTTATATTAAGTTTGGTCCGTCAATCGAGGGATAAAAAAGTTCCTCGCCAAAAAGTTATTTATTCTGAAGGCACGAACTCGAGATATCATTTTTCAAATATGTTGAGTTCCACATTTGAGATGATCTTTATGGCTTCTTCCAATTCTCACATTATATTTTGTTTTTGCAATTTTATAATAGCTATTCTCCTAGTAAGTGGCTTTCAATCTAGTTCACAAGATAACACTACCAATATTCTTGATCATGACATGTCCAAGAGAAAAGAAGTACAAGGCAATCCCAAGGCTACAAAATTTCACAAAGGTATGAATGACACATCGACCATAGAAGTACTCGTGGATATAAATCAAATCAATAAAAATGAAGCATACGACAATATTGCTTGTGTTCAATATCACGAGTTTATTTATTCTAAACAGTCTTATCATCAAGAGACGAGTTTTAAGTTTGAGAATGTAGATGGAGCAATTGCTAGTGGTACAATTGATAGAAAAATGGACACACATGTCACATCAGAAGAGATGCATACATTTTCGATATCGAATGACATATCGATCATAGAAGTACTCAAGGAGGTAAATCAAGACAACAAAAATGAAGCATACGATAATGCTACTCATTTTCAACATCACGAGATTGATAATGATAAACAATCTCTTCATCAAGACACGAGTTTTGAGTGTGAAAATGTAGAAGAGGCGAGTGTTAATATTACAATTGACACGAAAATAAATTTAGCAAAACCAAGAAAAGATACAAATGACAACAATTTTGAGAAAAATGATGAGAAAGAAGAGGATGAATTAAGGAAAAGAATTGAAGATTTTATTGAGAAAATCAATAAGGGTTGGAGGGCAGAAAAATTAGGAATATGTTATCAAAGTCAATGAAATAGAAATTAGAAGATAAAATAGTTGTTATTCAATTGTGATTGGCAATTTTGTAAGGAACACTTTATTACATTTTTTGTCTTAATTTACCTGATATTATTTAAATTTTAAAAAATAAATAATTATTATATAATTTAAATATTTTGTATGGTCAATTATTTTTTACTTTAAGTATGTAAATTTTATTTTAGAAACTCAAGGATTTTTTTTTTTTTTTTTTTTTTTTGCTTCTATAAGAATGATGGGTATAATTGATTATCAATTTATCATTAACTTTATTTTTTTGGGCCATGTCATGTATCATTAAATAATTGAACTTAATTAATTCACATTTTGAATTGTTTAATTTCTTTATTGGTAGCCAATCATATGACAAATTTTTAGGCCAATAAACTTGACATCAATATTTATAAGCAAGCTAATATTGAATAAAATAAAATAAGTGAAAATCTTTGTAAAACATATCTCAAATTTATATAATAATATAAAATCAAGCTTTTGAAATTCTATATGATATAGTCCAAAAGACAAAGTTATACCCCAAGTAGTTGTTTATGTAAAAAATAATAGTCTCTTATATTTGAGGATATGATAGATTCAAAATAGTATATCTTAAATATGCATTGAGCATTTTTTATTCTTTAAAAAAAGTACCAAAATTAAAAATTATAATCACCATCAAATATTTATGGAATTAATTCGGTTAGATTTAAAACAGAACTTTATAATCTTAAACACCAGTAAAGTTTGATCAAAATCTAAAACATATAATATGAAAAATTGCACAGATATTAAAAAAATATTAAATAAAAATTACACCTCAACAGAAATACCAGACTCTAAAATAATAAATAAAACAACTGAAATTACAAAAATCCGTACACTCTACACAAGCTTTACCCCTACCTCGAACCCCATAATTTCTATCTAAATTATACAAATATTTTAAAATAATATTTTTTTTATCCCAATAAATAAATAATTTATAATTCTACTTGTATTTTTATTTTAAAAAATTATTTTTTCATCTTATCAACCACACCCTAATAATTTAAGAATGCCCCACATGGACAATCTTTGAAGATAGTGTAGACACACATAAATTATTCAAAATTGTCCCAAATTTAATACTACTTCCTAGGGAAGCTTTACATAAATAACACTAAAATATCATTAAACTTTATTTCTAAAAATATTGGTCCAAAAGCTTCTTTGGCACATTTTGAGAATCAAAACAAACCTTTAAATAGCCTCACTTCATCACATTCTACTTAAAACCAACACCTAAATATCTTCTCAATCCTATCAATATCTTCTTGCAACTTATTTGTTTTCATTATTCTTTTTTTTTTTCAGTCTTCTGGTATTCGAGATTTACTAGACTAACTAATTCAAATTCACATCGAAATTATCCACCGAAGTGTAAAACACTTCTTGTCAAAAAGTCATCCATTCTCAAGACTCAAACTCAAAATATCGTTTTCAATAATGTTGAGTTCCACATTTGAGTTGATATTTATTGCTTCTTCTAATTCTCACATTATATTTTGTTTGTGCAATTTTATCATAGCAATTATCCTACTTAGTGGCTTCCAATCTAGTTCACAAGATGATAACACCAACAATATTCTTGATCATGACATGTCCAAGAGAAAACAAGCACAAGGTAATCCCAAGGCTACACAAATTCATAAAGGTATGAATGATCTTGATTATCAAGTTAGTAAATTGGACACATGTGTCACATCACAAGAAATGCAAACATTTTCAATATCGAGCGATACACCGATCATAGAAATACTTCGAGATATAAACCAAGACAAAAAAAGTGAAGCATACTACGTTGATGCTAGTTGTCAATATCACGAGACTGCTAATTTTAACCCGTCTCATCATCGGGAGACGAATTCCAAGAGTGAAAATATAGAAGTTGATACAAAAATGGATACACGTGCCACATCAAGAGAAATGCATACAATTTCTATATCGACCAAAAAAGTACTCAAGGAGGTAAACCAAGACAATAAAAGTGAAGCATATAACGACGCTGCTCGATTACCATCAACACAATCTCTTCATCAAGAAACAAATTTTAAGTGTGAGAATGTAGAAGAAACAAGTGCCAATGATACAAATGACACAAAAATATATTTAGCAAAAACAAAAAAGGAAAAATTTGAAGAAAATAATGAGGAAGAAGAGGATGAATTGAGAAAAAGGATTGAAGATTTTATTGAGAAGATTAATGAGGGTTGGAGGGCAGAAAAATTAGGAATATTTTATCAAAGTCAAAAGAATTGTATGTCAAACAAAAAACTTTGTACTATAGTTTAGATGAAAAAAATAATAATTAGT
Organism: Solanum chilense; assembly: GCA_032847665.1. Taxonomy (NCBI): domain Eukaryota; kingdom Viridiplantae; phylum Streptophyta; class Magnoliopsida; order Solanales; family Solanaceae; genus Solanum; species Solanum chilense. The sequence continues at coordinate 2,975,661 of CM064963.1, read as the reverse complement.
TGTTATATAAAACTCTGATTGACAATTTTGTAAGCAACCCTTTATTACTCTCTTCGTCTTAATTTATGTGTGGTAATATTCAGATTTCAAAAAGTAAACGAGTTTTTTTTTTCAAATTCTTAATTTTTAATATCTGTTAAATATTTTGAATTGTCAATTATTATGACCATGAGTATTTTTACGTAGATGATCTAAATATATAAATTTTATTTCTAGAAACTTAAAATTTACATATATTTAAATTCTACGATTCTTAAAATTTGTTACATAAATTGAGACAAATGGAGTATTTCTTTTCTTTCTTATTGAATTTTAAGTCCTAAAAATTGTAGTTGTTGGCATTAAAATGGAAAAAATGCTTAAGTTGATAAATAAAAAACAAAAGAAGCAATAATTGTTAGAAAATTCAAGAAATAATTATAGCAATATGGGTATAATTAATTATCAATTTATCATTAAAGAATTGAAACTTTTATGGATGGTAGAACTCTTAACTAACATTAATCATGATTTATATGAACACAACGTGAATACATGTCAATGCTCATATTAAATTGTTTTCTTAATTAAATAAGTTAGGTAAGATAATCATTGTGATGAATTTTTGAAAGCATAAAACATAAGTTAAATTTACATTTATATATATACATAAAAAAATAATTTTTTTTTATATATACACATTATAATTTGATGTCGAGAAGGTTCAGATGAACTCCCTAACTTCCTCTAGATCATTATTTATTCGTAAAGTTTCACAAAGATAAATATTTAATGAAAACTAACAATATTAACTTTTTTGACAAAATAAAAATATCAAAAAAAGTCATAAACTTAGCTTTCACACCACACCTCACCATCAAAATTATCAAAAATGTGTTTAAAAAAATGCTTAGTTGGCACATGACTTTTTTTTAAAAAGTCAATGAAATTAGCCTTTAAAAAGGGGGCTTAAAATCCTAATCCATCACAATTATGATTTTATTAGTTACCCTATATATTTTTTTGTGTTTTCTACAATCATGTTGAGTTCAACATTTGAGTTATTCAATCAAGAAAATTCCATTAATTCTTTTGTTGCTTTCATTTTTTGCAATTTGATCATTGTTATTTTGCTAATTAATAATAATAGTAGCTCAAAAATTAGTGACAACAAAATTGTTCCACTTTCCAAGAGTAATATTGTGAAAAATAATTGTTCTATTTTGAACAAGAACAATGGTTTAACACATACAATTGAAGCAACCACAAGTAAAAAAATGGTTGCAAGGGACATTGACAACAACCACAACGACGACGACGACGACGATGAGAGGAGGGATGATGAGGAAGAAGAAGAAGATGATGATGAGCTAACAAGAAAAGTTGAAGAATTTATTGAGAAGGTAAATAGATGTTGGAAAGAAGAGAAATTGAATGCATAATTTTGTAGGTTTTTGTTGTTTCTTTTTGTAAGGTAGAGGAATGTAGAATGTAGAAGATATTTCGAGTTTGATTTCTCAGATGATCACGTGACGTTATGCATAATTTTGTAAGTTTTTGTTGTTTCTTTTTGTTAGGTAGAGGAATGTAGAATGTAGAAGATATCTCGAGTTTGATTTCTCAGATGATCACGTGACGTTTTGTGTAATAACCTTTATAACTATTACTAATTGAGTGAGTGATGATAATGAGAAATTAGGACTAAGTTTTTATTGTGGATATGTAATGGATTGATATTGCAAATTTTTCTTGATGAAAGAATATCCAAGTTATTTGAAGTATTAATTATTATTATCAATGTTATTTGAACTCTTTAAAAATATCGATAGGTGTGTATCGAATTTTTCTAGTGTATTTTTAAAAATTTGATATATGTATATAACAATATTTTTAAAGAATTTGATTATAGCCGAAGTAATGTACATGTGAGAGGAAAGACAAAATATTATCCGCTTTGGTCTAAAATACTTTACGAATTCATCCTTTCGATTTTGTTATCATCAAATTATTTTTAATTGTTGTGTTGCGTTTTTAAAAGTCAATTTGATAAATTTTTAAAAGTACAATTATATTACATTAATTTGATATTTTTTTTTTAAAAAAAATAGATATTAAAAAATTATACGAAAAATACTATAAATTACATTTTTTCACATTTCAATATGATAGAAAAAAATAAATTGTAAAATTTTAGTCAAACAAAATAAAATATATTTGAAATGGAAGAAAACAACTCTTTCCATCTGTCAACAAAGTTGTTGGAGTAGTTAGTTACCAATAAAAACAAAAAAAACAACTTAAAATTCATAAAATCAATTATGAATAAGTAGCTCAATAATGAAATATAGAAGAAATAAAATTAATGAGAAGTTGACTTAGTCTTTTAAAGATTATTAAAGCTATGAAAGAATTATATTTTCTTAGCCATTTAATCAGAAATTTCGAGTATGAACTTTACGGAGAAAATCTTGCTATTAACTTCCGATTCAATATAAATATCAAACACCGAACGAAAATTTCTCAGGTCTTCAATTCAATAATTCATAAAATTGCAATTTTTTTTTATAGAAATAATTACAGAAATCTCACATTTTACTTTACTTATTACCATTATCCCCTGTAAGTTTCACAAATTTCCAAAATCCCTCATTTTTCTCCTACGTAAAAAATGTCATTAATGTATCCGACCCTCCATTAATGTATTCGCCGACTTCTTTTTAATGTATCAACACATGTATCCGACCCTCTTTTTAATATCCCAGCGCTTTGATTTTTTGGCTATTAATATAGCCGAACCCTCAATTAATACATCCAACCCTCTTTTTAATGTATCAGCGAATGATCCGACCCTGTTTTTAATGTATCAGCGCTTCAATTTTTTTGTCATTAATGTATCCAGACCCTTCATTAATGTCTTCGTTTGAGAGATTTCTGTAATTATAAACTTTTAAGAGATAAATTATAATTTTACCTTAAAAATATGTAATAAAGTCCAGTGTAAAATCAAATGACATGACCAACAAAGTGGCATTATTCCAAGGAGCAAACTATTAGATGCATTGGTTCATTGTTATGACCTACTTTGAAGACTCAAAAGCAAAAAACGCAATCCGATCATATTTTAATTGAATTTGGATTGTAATTTCTTCAACGGACAATTCCAACTAAAATTTTCATATCCAATCTGAACGAGTTGAACACCCGCCCGCCCCTAGTGAAAACAACTAATAATGTCTAAGAAGAAAGTATAATATTTTTTTTTTTCATGATCTCTGATTCCATATATTTACAAGTAAAATAAACCTAGTTTGTTAGATTTACACATACAGTCCAAGGATATGCCTATATGGAGTTTAGAGTGGAAAAATAAAATAAAAATTCATGCTCAATGATAAAAAGGAAAAAAAAAAAAGATATATATGTATTAAAGAAAAAAAAAATTATTTTTCTCCTCTTTTTAACATTTCTTTCTTCTGGATTTTGATGATCTAGACTTTGTTTTCAACTTGTAATGAGCCTTCCCTCATCAACTTTAAGCTGAGACTGTTAAAACGTTCACGTGAATACTGTCTCGATGCTTTTCTCCAATCCGTACCAGCCTTCATCATCGCAGCAAATTCCTCATAACTAATCCGACCATCCTGCACACGTTTGACACAAGACGATACAGGACTCAGCTCACAAACTCCAGGAAAGAGGCTAATACCAACGAGTAGCATATAAGCCATATGCTTTTCTAGGATTGTTGTTAGAGATAGATGGAAAACAATAGCTAACAGAACTTGAAGTCTGTAGCAGACATGTATGAGCAGCAGGTTAACCAACTGTGCAAATCATGACGCGAGCAGGGAGAGCATAATGTCTTGGCACAAGAGAGTGATGACCGATTAAACATATATGATGGGAAGAATAGATGCCATCAAAGTAAATATGTATATATGATGGTCTTCATTTGTCACAGCACTTGAGTCTCGTTAGCAACACATACGTGCTAGAAAGTGTGATTCCGTCAAATTATAATACGTGTGTATACATGACGGACTAGGTGGAGTATTTGAGCTCTAAACTCAAACAAGGGTTCAGAAGGGAACTTCAAGATGAGGACTCAGTAAGATGTAAAGCATTAGAACCAATGCATAATATTTGCACTATGAACAAAACAAAGAAAAGTTACTAAATGGTGTACGTGCACATAAATGGACATACTGACCTTGTCTGTATCAACGTCATGCATAATGGCATCGGTGACTTCCTTGCTGTTGCTGTCGTCTTCATCCCTCAAAGCACTACGAAGCTCTTCGATTTCTATGAAACCACTTTGGTTTTTGTCGAAAAATGAAAATGCTTTGTGCAGGTGTTCATCATTGGCCATCTTTCTAAGATGAATAGATACAGCAACAAACTCTGGATAATTTAAACTTCCATCGCCATCAACGTCAGCCTGTAAAACCGATACAGAATAATAAAAACATAAAACAAAAGTTCAAGGAAATAAAATAATAAAAAAGATAAGCATCCTTCAGGTCGAAGATGCAAAAGGATCAAGAGAAATGTTTATTTTTTCCTTTCTGGAAAATAATAAGCATTGAACCAGGGATGCTAAGACAAGCGAAATGTCAAGCTAATTTTGCTACAGGTTTTCCTTTTTTCTACATTGAAATGGTAGAAAAATGTTGCAACTTATATTGACAAAATATATTTTGTAATCAATCATTTTTTGACAGTAGAATGACACAAAAGTCTAATGCTCAATTCTCATCAACAACAACTATAATTTGATCCCAAACTAGTTGGGCTTGGCCCTAAGCTATATTAGTATTACAGATCTATTTCATCTCCGCGAATTTCTTAAAATTTTCTTAATCTCACGGTTATCCCTGTATCTACGTGCAAATCTCTAATCAAACTGAGACTCTTAGTAAACATTGAGACACTAATGTCAGTGTACCACCAACAATCTAGCCTTAATCCAACTACTTGGTATCCTTTACTTCCTTCCATTGAGTATTTTCTTTACTAAGTTCACATGGATTCCATGTAGTTTTCGGTCATTTTAAAATAATGTCCATTGATGTAATTTACAGTTCTACGTAAGACATGGCCATATCATCTCAGGCACCTGTTTTCTCTTTGAGGCAGAAAAGTTTAGCAGCTAACTTTCAAATATTATGTTAGCCCCGGTAGAGCTATAAGAAATCTGATCGAGTCAAGAAGCAGGGCATGAGACCGCTTACCGCTTCCATGAGAATCTGAAGATCAGCATCAGGGATTTGATGGCCAAGCTTCTGCAAGCCATCTTTAAGTTCATTCAGGTTTATCTTGCCCTTCTTTCCGGTATCCATCATTTCAAATGCTTCCTTCATTCCAGCGACTTCCTCCGCAGACAAAAACTCAGCTATAACCTGTTTGGAATACAAGAAAGTACATATATCAAGATAAAAAAACGAAACTTGAGCGTCTCTCATTTTTTACGATGAGAATTAAGTTTTTATTAAATAGCACAAGGCAGTGCAGTAAATAATTAAGACACAACCTTCTCTCCTTCATTTCGAGCTATGAGGAAAAGCATATGAATTCATCTTTAGTGGACAGTGAAGAATCCAGAGCTTATAAATATGATTGCAGACTAACTGTGTGCTTACCGTCAGAGCTTTTTTCTTGAGCTTGTTCATTACTGAAAACTGCTTGAGTCTTGCTTTAACAGTCTCACCCAATGAGACGTTTGGTGCTTTCTTTATATTATGTAACCAGGGATGCTCTGCACCACAAGAGTCAATGCCCCGGAAAAAAATACTTATCAGAGAGAGATAGAGATAGATAGAGAGAGAGAGAGTAAAACAACGAATGAATAAAGTACAATATCTCAATATTCCACAAACATTACCAAGAACTTGATGAGCTGTGAGCCGTCGAGTTGGATCTGGATCAAGCATTTTCTTTACAAGATCCTTTGCATTATCAGAAACTTTAGGCCATGGATCCCTCTTGAAATCAATCACAGAACGAATAATCGCTTGGGCTACTCCTTGTTCAGTCTCTGCAAATATTCAGAGGAACTTAAGGGAAGTATCAAGAATATGTTAACATATTTATGCAAGTTATTTAGCAAAGTCCAACCCATAAGAACCATTAAGAGAAACCAAAATAATTGAACATGATCTACATTGATTAAAGCAGGGACAGTCTTTCACCTCACTTGCCTCGTCATCTAATATTTCAACGACATATTCTAACATGAATCAAGTTCTACTTCATATTTCACAATCTTAGTTAATCAATTATCAAGTTCTAAAAATTGCACATGAAAATATCTGCATTGAGATTCGTTCCATGGTTATAAAAAACGAAGCAATAAAATAAGCAAACCTGCCCAGAAAGGTGGAACACCACATAGAAGAATGTAAAGTATAACTCCAGCACTCCAGACATCGACCTCTGGTCCATAATTGCGCTTTAGGACCTCAGGAGCCATGTAATAAGGACTTCCCACTATCTCATTAAAGCGTTCCCCTGTTAAAATAATCAAAATGTTAAACCTTTGTTTAGCATGATAAAAGGCTTAAACTCACTGTTTTTTTCAATTCCATTACCAGGTTTAAAGAAAACAGACAACCCAAAGTCAATAGCCTTCAGTGGAGCTGTTTCTTTCTTGTTACCAAAAAGAAAATTCTCAGGTTTGAGATCACGATGCATTACCCCTTGCCTGTGACACATCTGCAAAACCATTGGAAATTTATGAACTGACCTTTGACAAATAAAAACGGAGACTGGAGAGCGAAACATGACCATAAAGATGTATAAAGTTTTCTGCTAATCCAATAGCTTTAGTACCAACAACCAAGCCTTTCAGATAACAGTTAAACACAAACCAAATGAAGAAAAGTTCAAAAGTTATCAACACCACATAATACAATAATCACTCTCTGATTGATCATTTGTGAACACATTCATGATTCGCATGAAACAAGATTCCTACCAACTCACAAGTATTATGAAATGTCGTTCAGGCCAATATATAGTCGTTGCAGAAAAGGACACTGACTAAATAGAGAATTCAACTTTAATGACCTTTATCATGAACAATCAGGAACTACTTCAGTAGACAACTTAAATTTACCATCGGCTCTGATCTCTCTAAGTTGTACGTAGACAATTAGCTGTTGTTGGTGACAATTCCACTCAAATGAACAACAAATTGCTCTTCCATCTAAAAGAGTTTGGACGTCAATGGTTTGCAATGAGGATAAAGATCAACATTTGAAGTAGAAAGCACTTGTTTTTCGGGAAAGTTGACCACATTTTCTTCAGAATACAAGCTAAATTTAAATTCCATTATCATTTCCCTGAACTGTAGAACTTTGTTAAACTTTGAGTGCAACAATCACATTCTGTGGTAGGCCGCTATAGCTAATACTCCACGGAAACAACAAGTGACTCTTCCACTTAAGAGTACTAGTAGTTTGAAAACCATGGTCAATAATGAATATAAAGACCAATTTTTCACAAGGATAACTAATTCGAATGATCTACTTTCCGAAATATTTGTTACTGTCTAACTAGCTATTTACCGAAGACGATGATGAGTTGAAAGATTGTTAGATTTTGAAGGGGGATGTCCTACATCGCCAATTAACTTCATTAGTATCACTAGAATGATCAAAATTACTAAATGAAAGTTTCAGAAGCTTTTTGCTTTTATGGAATTAGAAGGTATTTGAGTGAGAAGATACTTACAGTTCATAAGAAACTAAAACAGACAACTAAAATGAGTAAAGAAATAGAACTAGCAAAGACTGAGAACATAGAAAAACCTCTTCTCATACTTTACCATTATCAAAAAGAGATAACTTCTTCTCATTATGATTAGGCGCTAAAGGAAATTCCATGAGGATGTCAAGATAAATGCTACATTATGAATGTACACTAGAATAAAACCATCATTGGCAAAGATCAATACAAGAAATGAATTGAATAATGGTTATCCAGTTCATATGTAACTTCGCCAAGAATATTCACATTTTACCCTGAAATTGCTATCTGCTCAAGATTAGGTTTCTCTTATTAAGATATGATTTTCTTTTTAATTTGAAATTGCCAGACTTCTTTAACAAAAACCCAAAACAACAAGACAGGATACCTCCATCATGATATAAAACCCATACAAAAGCTTTGAAGAACTCAGTAAAAGAAGCACCACAAGTTACTACATAAAAACCAAATGACATCATTTTTTAAACTAAAACAACAACATACTCAGTATCGTCCAACAGGTGGGGTGTGGGGAGGGTAGTGTGTATGCAGCCTTACCCCTACCTTGTGAAGGTACAAAGGCTGTTTCCAATGGACCCTCAGCCTAAGTAACACATATATAAAAACAATATGAAAAGGAAATACAGTAATGAAGAAGCTATGCTGAAAATAATGGATATAATAAGATAACCTAAGCAAAAGGTAATAAAAGCAGTAAGTAACTGAGAACTAAGAAGCTGATAAAAACTATACCTGAACGACTTCCACGACAGTCTTCAAAATTCCAGCAGCTGCCCTCTCTGTATAGTGGCCTCTAGCAACGATTCGATCAAACAACTCCCCACCCTCACATAATTCCATCACAATGTGCACTGCATTATCATCCTCATAAGTATCCTTCAAGGTCACAATATTCGGATGCACAGGCAAATGTTTCATGATCTCAACCTCTCTCCTAACATCATCAATATCCACTGCAGTCCTTAGCTTCTTTTTAGATATCGATTTGCAAGCATATTTTTCTCCTCCTTCCAAGTCAGTACATAGATAAGTAACCCCAAATTCTCCTCTTCCGAGCTCACGCCCCAAATCATACTTATCATGTATATTTTGCCCTGTTGGTTCTTTTAATACAACTAGTTTGTTTCCACTCCAAGAGGCAAGTTTAGTGCCCCCATAATCAATTGAAAAAGGGTTGGGTTTGCTGTTGTTCTTTTTATTCTTTTTTTCGGCAGATTTACCCGGTTTCACACAGCAATTACCCATGATACTTTATAAGATCAACCAACTCCTGAAAAGAAAAATGATTCTTTAGACAACAAAGTACTTTTTTTTTCCATTTTTTTACACACAATCCTTGATATGTCAATAATATATATGATACTAGTGTTCATACAACAACAAAATCCTAGCTGTTAATTCAAAATTCCCAAGAATACAAAATCTTCAAGAATCCTGGAAATTATTCAGATTCTGTGAAAATCAAATACTTTTCATCCCAGAAAAAGATTAACTTTTTTTAAAAGGGGTAACAAATTAAGGAAATACACAAGCAATGAAAGCTTAAAGAACACTCAAATGCAGCAAATCCACCTGAAAAATGAAAAAAACCTTACCTGTTTACACCTGAAAAATTAGACAAAAACCAAAAAAGATTGAATCTTTAAACATTATAACAATCAAATCCAAGCTATACAATCAAATTATTCAATAATTCCAAGAAAACAATAAGCACAGATTCATACAAAAGATCTCCAACAATTTTGGAAAAAATAAAAACAAATTAAAGAGTAAAAATAAAGCAACCCCACATCATTATGAACCTCAAATAACAATAAAATGCAGCAGAAAGTAAAAAAATATGACAAAAAAAAGAAGAAGAAAGAACCCCACCTGAAAATTGTTGATTTTTTTCCAATTATAGACCAAAAAAGGGGTAAAAAATAAGAGAAAAAAAGACTAAAAATTAGAGAAAAAGAAATAAAAAGAAAATGATAGGAAGGTTTTATGAATATATGAAACAAAATCCGCCATTGACAGGAGAGAATTAAAGCTTTTTTTTGTTTTTGTTTTGCAGAGAGAAAGAGAAAAGTTTTCTCTCCTGCAATTTCCCCTTTCTTTGTCTATGGCTTCTTTCTATAGCCTTTTTCTAATTTCTAATCTCTACTTTTGAAAAAAAAATAAAAAAAATACTTTTTTTTTCACATAAAAATAATTTTTTAAAAAATATTTTACAACTTCTAGAAATGAATTTTAATTAGTTAGTTGTCATTTTAATTTTAGTGGTGTGTAAATAAGCTTATGTTTATCTCATCAAATTAATTATCAATCATTGATTAACCTAGTCTAGGGTTTATTTTTTCAATCTATTTTGCATATTTTTGTAAAAAAAAAAATTGTCTCAAACTTTTATTGAGAGATGAATTTTAATTATAATAATAATAACTTATTTTAATTTATAAAGTAAAATTGATTTTGCGTAAAGTAAAATATTTTCGATGACCCTTAGCTTAGGGAAATAAAATTTAATACAGTACAGATAAAGAAATAACAAAAAAATAGAAATAAAACATGACAAAATACTATATACAAGGTAACAAACCGTTTTATCTAAAAGGATGATTGAAGTGTGTCAAAAAATCATATACAAATAACCAAACTACTCAAAGAATAAACAACTTCAAAAGTAATATTATATATATATATATATATATATATATATATATATATATATATATATATATATATATATATATATATATATATTAGATTCTTATCCCCTATTAAAAATTTGTCACAAGAAAAAAATAACATTTGTCAAAAGCTATATACCTAATCCCCCACAAGTTTTTAAAGCATATATGACTTTATATATATATATATATATATATATATATATATATATATATATATATATATATATATATATATGATAAAGATGGATATCTGATGTTTAGTTGAAAATGCTTAAAAATAAAATTTAAAAAACAATATAAAATATACGTGTGACACTAGTTTGAATAAAATGTTGCTTTTTATCTTCGTTGAAATTTGAATACAAAATTTTATGATTCGTAATTCATATTATTTTATCTTACTTTACACAATAAGTTATTGAGTTCGATTGATGCATATTTCAAATATGGAACAAAAACATTTTATTTTTTTGATAAAAAATAAATGAGACATTTGTATTTTAAGATGTGTGCCCCTCTAAATTTAAAGCACCAATATTGCATTTGTATTTATTAAGATGTGTACCCCTCTTTTGCTTAAACCCTAATCCATTCTAATTTTAACTTGTCATTATTGTTCTTCATAAATTAATAGGTATTTTGTGATTATAAAGTAGTTTTATTGTAAATTGTCCACATTTTCTAAATTAAAAGTCAAAATCATATAAAATAAAATGACATTAAAGAGAAAATAATCAAAGAGATTAAAAAAATCGAGCAGAATTGAACAGTGCAACACAAATTTTGAAACATGTCTAAAAAGTGTATAGGGTATCAAGTAGTGGCCCTATTACAACTTCATGAAGTCTAGTATTTACTAGATATAAAACCAAAACTTAAAAAAAAACGACGTTAAAAAAAGAAATTGATTGATGGCATATTTGATGTTCTTGATCATACATGATTAGTCAAACGCGAAAGAAGTGATTTTGGAGAAATCAAGCTTTTTGTTTAAACGACACCGTCTTGACGCATATCAATTTGAGGCCATAATCCAAATGGTCCTATCGATGTCCTAAATACAGATTAACCATCCAATTCGCAGCAAAGTAGTAATTTACCATCCGGAGATCTTTATTTTGGTACGATTGAATGAAAACGAGTCTCTTTTAGAGTAAAATTCTCAGTCCAAGATTCCTTTACATCGTAATCTTTCATTATCCACAACTTACAAGTTCCGTCCATCTGCCATTGATAATGAGTACAATAAAAGCAAAGCATTCCTCCCAATATTGAAACGCCATAATCAGACTTCATACCTAACCTGTAGATTCTGAACGTTGATGGCTCTGACAACGATATTTCAATATCTCATCAACTTGTCATCTAGCTCGTGGTTAAGGATATAAATAAGGTGTCACATTTTCTTTTTAAAAAGATAGTGTTTCTCCATTTTCTCATATTTTCACGACCAATGATATGTTGCATGATAATGAATGCATCACAACACATACTACACGTATGTATAATGAGTTCACCAAGGACTTTAAATAACATCAAGTTATGAAGGGATAGTGGAGGAATCCATTTCAAATCAGTCTTTACCATTTAGAAAACATTGCTTTCGTTTTAAAATATTCAAAAGTCAAACTCAAACCCCTCGCTCGGGCATCTCAATGTTAAGTATAATGATAAACCACACATCCCCTTGCTTGGGAAGTTTCTCAATTAACACAGGTTTTCACAACAATTAATAGAATCACACTTCACACATGCTAAACATCATAAATAAGCATCATACGAACTACACAAAGAGGTCCACATTTATCAACTTCTATGACTAATGATACTAATTTCACGGTTGACTTCCTAAGAACATGTTAATTATTCATCTCAATCTAAGAGAGGGATAGCCAAAACCTACCTCAGTGTCGAAACTTCATTGAACAATCCAATAAGAGCACTTCGTCCACTACACAATCACTGAAATGATCCTCAGCTATCAAAAATGAAAGTAGTTCAATGATATCCATATTGATAAGATTTGAAATTGGCGGTAAAATAATTCAAAAATCGAAAGAAAAAAATTGATTTTTTAGTTGAAAATCAAGTTATACTAACCAAAAGAAATCCATAGTTGAACCCCGCCTAATGTTCTGACCCTTGCTTCAAGCTCTGGGAGAATGGCCCCACCCGATGTGATCAACGTCGCATCTCGACCTGTTCCCACCCACTCACACAACCCCCCCCCCCAAAAAAAAAAGAAAAGAAAATGATCAAGAAACTTGTTATTTTTTGAAAAAATTACATAAATTAATACATTTTAAAAAATAATTACTGATTTTAGCAATAATTTTTGTTTATTACCATTTATAGCAATGCTTTGTTAAATCTGCAATATGTATTAAAAGTGAATTATGTATGCAATATATATGAATTATAATTGTTTTTTTTTGAAATATATCATGTTTGTTTGGTAAAAAAAATGTCACATTGTATTATAAGTGTATTAAAACGTGTGATAAATGTATTATTCATCATTAAAATTTGTATTATATGTGAATAATAAATTGTTCTTTGTAATATGTATTAAACTTGTATATAAATGAATTAAAAGTGATTAAGTGAGATAAAAATTTTATTGCTATAAATGGTAAATATTTTTTTATTATAGTATATTTATGTAAGTTTCCCTTATTTTTTTGTGGTTAAAACCGATGGGCAAAGCCCATTTAATATAAAAAAAAAACAAACATACAAACATGACTAAGCCCAAAACAGCCCTAACTAAAATAAATTCATAAAAAAATAAGACATTACCTAAAGTTAGATTACCATTTCACCTTTACACCAAGTTATAATGTTATATAAATATTTAATCAATTCAAAATTATCATATTATTTTATTATTAAATTTATATTACCTAATGTCAGCATACTTTTTAATGTGAAGAGCTTTTCACTTTTTGCAACTCCATTTCAAACTGAAAGGGAATATGAAAAGTATTGATAATCGTGGTTCAATCATGGACCTTTTAGATGTAGGATATGCACTTATATTAAAGTTTTGCACATAGATGTAAAATTAAATTGATGTATTGACATAGAAGTGTTAGAGATTGACTTTTGGATAGTATTTTGGTGATTTATGCCAATTAATGTTTTATTAATTATAAAATTATAAGTGGATAAATGAAAATACTCGAACGGTTGAAATCTGTAATCAAAACAACAAAGTGGAATATACATTAAGAACACCATTTATGAAAAAAGTATTATGTAATACATAAATATATTATATGATGCTCATGATATAATTCATTACACGTTTTGCCTACCTAGCTAAATTTAGTTGGTCAATTTTACAGTTTCAAATAATATTTAATCATCTATTGTTCAACAAAGAAGTCTTTCGTAATAGGACCTTAGTATAGTATAAGTGTGTCTCTGGGATTTCGGACATAGGTTGAGGAAATACTTGTGCATTTTCCCTAAAACTGTTTATTTTACCTTTAATAATGAGATAAAAATTCATAGTGGGATATTTATAAGTAATTTTCTACCCGTTTTCAGCCTACGTGACACTAATTTGAAAAGAAAAAGTCAATCAATGTTGAGCCCACAAGATAGTGCCATTTAAGAAGTTTTGTATAGCATGTCATATTCAACCAATAGTTGTATATGCCTTTGGTTCCTGATAATTGTTAGTAATTGAATACTATTGTATTCTAAATCATAAAAATATTTTAGAAAATACATACTTGATTTTATGCATATAAGACCTTGATTCTCATAACGAGATCAACCAAAACATGAGTTAAAGAAAAACTAAAACTCAATCTCAATTGGCTAGAGACTCGTGCTGATAACGTTTTATAAAATCAAGCTCATAAGACTAAAATCATAAAGAGAAGAAGACAAGAAATATAAGATAGAGGACTTTTCTTCTTGTTCAAGTATATGTAAGTCTCATTTGTATATCATACAATAGTGAATGAACAAACCTATTCATAGAGTGAGAAATCATTCCAAAAGTCGCCATATTATGTATCATAATAAATAGATACATTCTTATCCAAAAAGGTTCATGAAACCTAGTGAATATGGATGGTTGTTCATGTACCAACTTTATGGAATATCCACTCATTCAATGGATTTATAACAATTTATTATTTTCTTAATTTATTTATTTAATTCAAAAATCCATTTTTTATTTGGTAGAATAGAACTTTAAAACTTTAATTACTAATGTCTTCTTTATTTTTTTTGAAAGTAAATTAATAATACTGGTCAACTTAAATTTATAGTAAACCTCACTGTTCAAATTGAGTATTAAATCAATTTGACTTTGTGAGAATATTTGAATCCATTTGGTCAAAATAAGAATTAATGAAAATATATTAAATTAAATAGTCCTGAATTTGATTGTATTTCACCAACTTTTTGAAGAGAGTATTATCTACTAGTTTGAATGTGTGAAAAGTAGATAATATCAAATTAATTAAAATTAGCCATTTTTGGAAAAAATTTCAAAATATAATTATTGCAGACTCTCCTAATATGAAACATTATTAATAAAAAAATTCAAAATGTCATTTTGGTCAAAAGTAAAATAAATAAATTATAGATTTAGTATAACTTTCTCAGTTAATGTTAAACATCACTATTCAAAACTCATCTTTTCATCTATTTTTTCCCTTTTTTGCCCCTTATTTTTCATATATATATATCTCTAACAAATGTGCAATTTATTTCATTAATTTAGCATTTTTTCCTTAGAATTTGTGGTAAAAATGATTTTTCTATGTCAATCCTAGATAGATCTGATTGTTTTATGTCTTGTGGAGTTTCTTGTTCTTCGATTTTAAGTAAAACATACCAAGGATTGAAAAAAAGAAAAATCCCGATTTGGATTTGCATTTCATTTTAACAAATGTGAGATTTATTTCAATAATTTAGCATTTCATTAATTTAGCATTTTTTCCTTAGAATTTGTGGTAAAAATGATTTTTGTATGTCAATCCTAGATAGATCTGATTGTTTTATGTCTTGTGTAGTTTCTTGTTTTTCGATTTTAAGTAAAACATACCAAGGATTGAAAAAAAGAACCCCCCCTCCATTTATTTCAATTATTATAATGTTGTAATTTTATTAAAAGAAAAAATGAATCGGGGTATATTTTATTTTTTAAAAATATCTGAAATTGATCAAAAATATTATTTTTCAACTTTGAAATTATTAGCATGGAGGAAAGATTTCACTTTGTGAGAGAATGTATAATTAATTAATTGATATTTCTTTCCTTTGTATTTAAGAAAAAGGGCAAAGAGGGTATGTAATTAATTCTTAATCTTAATTGCCTTGTGTAATTATTCTTCATTATTTTTAAATTTAGTTGGAGTACTATGATAGAATTTAAAATTTTGAAGTTATCATTTTGTAAAAGTTTTTTGATAAAATAAATATTTAATTTAATTAATATATATATATATATATTTCTTTAGGTGAGTTCAAAACGCAAACTGGACAAATGAAAGAGAACAGAGGAAGTAATTCTAAACTTTCTATCAAAAAGGGAAAAGATGCAGACTACCCGGTGATGGCGAATAATACAATGAATAGTTTAAATATTATTGACTTCATCATTACGGTAATTTTCATATTTTCTATTTATCTATTTATTTCCCTTTTTTTTCAATTTCTCTTCTCTTAAACATAATTTTTTTAATTTTTTTTTATTCAACTATAAACATTTTTTATTTATATGATTCACTGATCGTGGTCTTTTAATTCTATTATACAATTAACTTTTTATTTTCAGTCACTCAGCAATAACGAAGAGGAAAATTGCAAGAAGGTGATACATGATGAGAGATCCAAGGAATACAACGAAAGCAAAGAAGAAAAGGAGAAGAAGGTCTCCTTCGACGAGGAACCACTTGAAAAACAACATCAACAACCAGACATCAATGGTATCTAATAAATTTTAGACGTTTATTAATTTGATTTGAAATTGAAGAATAATTTTAAAAATTTTAGATTCGCGTATTCACAACATTAGTATTGTCTATGTGTGTCATTTCCTCTCATTTGGTTTTGCATGATTTTCAGGTGAATTGGGGAACAACATTATAACAAGTAACGCTTGTATCTTGGATAATATCGATCATATTCAAAAGGACAACAACATAAGTGATGAAAAAGATCAAAACTATCACCGTTTGAAGCAAGGGATGCCAAGAAGCAAAAAATCGCGCTCCATTATTGACATATACAAGGTGTGTTTTTATACTATAATGAAAAATGATTTCATTACATCGATCTTGTATATACTTATTAATTTGGTTAGCTTATATATCAAATTTCCTTTTATTTTACAGAATACAAAGAGACTCTCACCACCCGAAGAGGAATATAGGCATGCAAGTACTTTAGAGAACCAGAAAACTAAAGTACACAATGAAGGCGAAACTAAAAAGGATCAAGTAAATATCTTCGAGGAGATAGTACCTAACAAAATAAAACAAAATATTATTCATGGTACGTAAATAATTAATTTATTTAAATTTCTTACAATTGATTATTTATACTATTAATTATTCATGATTAACAGGTGAGTTTGAGAACATTGATGATAATAGATCAAATCTTTCACCAAAAGAGAATAAAGATGAAGAAGGCCATTTAAATAAGGGAATATCAGAGAGGATTGTGTTTCAATCCCTTGTTAACTTATGTGAGGTAATTGATTAATAATGACTTATGTATATTTACTTTATTTAAGTAAAAAATATTTTTTTTAAAAAAACTTTAAACTATTAATTTTGAGAAAATAAATCTATTTTTCGTCAATATGAATTTTTTTGATGAGCTCGCTCATTGTATTCCACAATAAATGTTTCTTTTACAATTATTTCTAAGAAAAAAAGTGAATTTTATAGGTTATAGTACAAAAGGAGATAACTGGAGAACACGATGAAAGTGAAACAAGAAAGGATCAAGAGGACTCTATCGACAAGGAACTACCTGACCAACAACAACAAAACATAATAGGTACTTGAAAAATAATTTTACATCTCATAAAATTTGACACTTGTGTTAACTTTTTTTATGGAGAAAGATTCTAAATTTTAAATTTTATAGTACAAAAGGAGATAACTGGAGAACACGATGAAAGTGAAACAAGAAAGGATCAAGAGGACTCTATCGACAAGGAACTACCTGACCAACAACAAGAAGACATCATAGGTACTTGAGGAATAATTTTACATCTCATAAAAATTTTCTTCATTTTTTGTATGAAGAAAAATTTTAAATTTTAAATTTGAAATATGTTAGATATATAGTATTATTGATCACATTATCCTATCTTATCCATGAAAAAAGAATGATATATATATATATTTTGATAGTAACTCTGCACCTAAATTGCATAGGGTGGAGTACTTGTAGCCTAAGATGCTAAACTTATATTGATTCTAAATCCTAATTTGATTCGAAAAATTTTGAACTTGTATTGATTCCATTTTGATTTTGAACTTTTACACGCCCTCTCATTTGGTTATGCACGATTTTTAGGTGAGCCTGAGCTCGACAAAGTCACAAGTGAAGACAATCACTTTTCAAACGACAATGAGGTCAATTGTGGCTCAAAGCTGTTGACAAGAGATGAAAATAATGGAAACTATCGCATCACACAAGGGCTACCGAGGAGTACAAAGTTTCGTTCCATCAGCAACCTCTATAAGGTAATTCATACATACCTTACATCTATTATATTTTCTTACATTAACATTAAGTATCGTTGGTGAACACAACAATTTTCTCTTTCTATAATTTTCATACTTAAATCTTTGGTAAAATAAAAAAAAAATTGTTAAACTCATTTTGACTATGTCTCATATAGTTTTCATGTATTTCGACAGTGTACTACTAGGATGTCACTTGTTGAAGATGAATATAATTGGAATCTTTCAAGGGGAAAAGATTCATTGGAAGATTCCAATATGCACTGCTCGAAAAAAGAAGATTCAAGTAGCAAAAAGGATTTTGGTGGTAAGAGAAAATGTAGAGAAAACCAAAAAGGCGATGAAGAAAAGGATGCTATGACTTAATTCTTCCACCTACAAGGTTGTATTTCAATTATTTCTTTGAATGTTGAATTGTATATGTTAGATTTACAAATTTAAATTTAAGTCACCTTATAAACTTCGCCTATTGCTTCTTCAGTTATATGTTCTTCATTAAATACCCTTTATAAAGGTTCATTTTCAAAATTCATTGGCAAGTTAACGATGAGCTCTCTTTCGTGGATTTTATTTAATTCATGCTTCTATCTTATGATCAATGCAAGCTTAACATATTAAAAAACCCTTGGTGAGATACTTTGAGAGTAATAGAGTAATATAGTTCATTATTGTGGGATGTTTACCATTAAATGACATAGACCATGATAGATAAAACATGGAATTTGGTGTCTATCCTATACTGAAAAGAGATGTCCTATTTGACAAGGTAAGAACCATAAACGTCTAGCTTATGTGGATCCACTAGCTAAGACATCCTACGGGGTACGTAGTTAGAGAATTTTTTTTTACACTAGATACCTGACCTCTACTAATGGAAAAACATCCATATCAATATTCTCTTGGTGCTAAGTAAAATCTCACGAAATAGTCATTAATCATATTCATTTCATCATCCATGGAGAGACACAATTTAGCAACTAACCCAAGCTAAAGTTATTTACAATAACTCCTAAAACATGATTCCACTTAGGTGTAAAAATATTTCGATCACATGAATCCTTATGTGAGAAAATCTTTCACAACAACAACATTGATACATTTCTCTCAAAGTATACTCAAATCATTTACATCTCTTTTCATAAAAGCATGCATGTCTTTATGAAAATCACATTTCATAGTTCATAAGCTTCATCATATGTTCATAATTTAAAATCATTGGATCATGCATGGTTTCATATGAACTCGACTCCAAACATGTAATTTCTTCTATTCATGCATTAAAATATGGACACCAAGTAATTGAATTATAATTGATAAGAACCCATGAAAAATTGTATAAAATTCTAACTTTGAATTGAGAATTTAATTTGTAAAATTTGAAAGATTTTGGTAATCCTATGGTGGAAAGGACTCCATAAGTGCGTACTATTACACCTTGATGATCAAAGCCAAAAAGCTATGGTGAATTGGGGAACTTGAAGTGAAACCCTAACTTCTTCTTCCTTAGCTTGATAGACGAATTTCGAGAAAGAACTTGGAGGGAATTTGAGATTTAGGAGAATGGTTTTAGGATAAGTACTTTTAGGACTTAATATATATATATATATATATATATATATATATATATATATATATATATATATATATATATATATATATATATAGGGATTATAATATGGGTTAAAATGACATAGCTTAGGTATTATACACATACGAAAAGGAATCGAATCACTTAAAAATAACTACTAGATTGGTCTATAGGTGTGTGACCTACGGATTGTAGAACTTTCACGGTCCATACGGGTCAAACGTAGACCAAGTACTTGAACCTAACGATCAAACGTAGACCAAGTACTTGGACCTAACGATCAAACGTAGACCAAGTACTTGAACCTAACGATCAAACGTAGACCAAATACTTGAACCTAATTTCAAGCCAACTTTGGAAGAGATTAATATCACATAAATTAAAATTAGGCATTTTTGAAAAGATCATAAAAGCATAATTGTTGTGTACTCTACTCACATGAAACATTATTAAATAAATTTAAAAACTCATTTTGGTCAAAAGTGAAAGAAATAAATAACAATTTTAGAATAATTTTCTCAATTAGTGTTAAATATCTCTCTTATTATGACACAATATAAAAAAAAAGTTATGACAATAATTAAATTCAAAACTCTCGAATGTCCATATCATTATCGTTGCACTTTAAGGATTATAAATAACAATTTGCCTCCTCATTTAAATCAATTTTCTGGTTTACGGGTATGTGCTTCCCACGTGTGTTTCATGTAAATTTTAATAAATATATTAGATAAAAATGAAGGAATACCAAAAGATTTCTTTACGGTATGTGCTCCTCAGGTGTGTTTCATGTAAATTTTAATAAAAATATATTAGATAAAAATGAAGGAATACCAAAAGATGTCTTAAAGTTTTAAATTAAATATTTGACTATTATGAATATGAAAAGATGAGAGTTATGAATATTAAGAGTGTAACAGTTGAATAGGTAATTAGATATGAATTATGAATAAGAATATTAAGCAAATAAAGAAAAAAAAAAGAATAAACAATAGGATATTATGTCTTTCTTTTTTGCAAATTTGCACCCTTTTAAATTATTAAATTTCTTTATATATCATAAAAGATAATATTTTATCCACATAATTTTTATTTACTCATGAGAGGAATTACGAAAAAATGTTATGAAAAGTTGAGTAATTTATGTACAAAATTTTGGATCTACTAATTTAAACTATTAAATAAGTAACTGCTTATAACATTTTGATCTATAGTAAGAGTAAAGTCGTAATTAAACTTTTAACTTTGATATATATATTCGCAATTCAGTTCAATCTAATAAGTATTCATGTTTATGCTAGAGATGTAGACTTGTATGTGCAGATCAATTTAAGTTTCTTTTCGCTTTCCCCCTATTTTTTTTTTTAAATTTAGTAATATTTATTCCCTTTTTTTTTTTTGATTTTTTTGAATTTATGGTAAAACAATTTTTCTTATTCTCTAAGCACGGGTTTTGCACGTGTAACCGATATTCGTTGTTACATCATATTGTTAACAATTTAAAATTATAGTGTGATGTATACATTAAGACCTTGATATAGATTAAAAAATAAATACAAAATTAGTACATATTTTTTCGTGTTCTTATGGACTCCTTGCCTCGTATTCAATTAAAATTCAAGAGTCTTTTTCATCTGCTTTAACTATAGAATAAAAATGATAACATTGGGTAGGAATTTCACGAAATAAAATAGATGAGCTTCTATAGATAAAAATGAAGGAATATAAAAAATATCATAAAGTTTTAAATTAAAAATTTGGATGTTGTGAATATGAAAAGAAGAGAGTTATGGATATTAAAAGTGTACCGGTTGAATATATAATTAGATATGAATTATAAAATATGAATATTAAAGGAAAAAAAATAATCAATAGGAAATTATGTCTTTCCATTTTGCACACTTTTAAATTTTGAATAATTTATGTACAAAATTTTGGATTTAGTAGTTTAAGCTATTATTAACACTATTATTATCATTCTAAAGATATAGATATTTCATTAGGAATTAATCAAAAGAAGTTCAAATGTTATTAACATTTAATTAAAATGATACAATTTGATATTTGAATAGTTAAATGCCTTATAACATTTTGATTTATCGTAGGTGTAAAATTGTAATTCATTTTAAGTTTCTTTTCGCTTCCTCGATAGGTTCTTTTTTACATAGCAATGTTTGTTCCCACTTTTTTTATTATCTTGAATTTATGGTAAATAATATTTCATATGTTCAATCCTAGCTAGATTTGTTTGTTTTTATGTTTTATGGAGTTGCTTGTTGTTCTTCAATTTTATGTGAATAATAGTCTCTGGACACGTTCTTTGCACGTGTAGCCAAATGAATTGTTACATATTAAAAAATAAAAGGAAAAATGCACAAGTACCTCCTTAACCTATGCCCGAAATCCCATAGACACACTTATACTATACTAAGGTTCTATTACCTCCTGAAGTTTTTTTTATAAGTAATTTTCTGCTCCTTTTCGGCAATGGCTGTCCATCCTCCTTTTTTTCTTGTGCAACATTTTGGAGCAATATTTAATCTGAAAAAAGCATATTTGAATGAATTAATTCACATTTTTAGTAGGAGAAATCTTCAATAATTATATTCGTTTGATTAAAAAAGAATTATTTACTTGGTTAACATAATTATTTTTGAAATTTACTTTGGGAATCCACTTGCAGCTCTTCAGTTCCTCTTTCACAGTTTCATTTTACCCTTTTGTAAGTCTCAAACCTCAACACATACACTAGGAAACACACGAATTTCATACGCTTAACAAGAGTTCATAAAATTACTTGTCTTAGCCAATTAAATTATCACCTCGGGACTTGAGCCATCCCTTTTCGTTGCGCTTCCGAATCGATGCAACCTATCCAAGTGTATATATATTCACTATAAGGTTTCGGAACTAACAACACCCCCATTAATATGTGTTTAATCTTAACCTTAAAAATTCACCCAAATTTATAATCAGGTTCTTAAGTTTCAAGCTTATGGATATATGTTAATATTCTTTTTTTTTTCTCAATATCATAATTCGAATTTGTATGAGTCAATAGATATAATATTTAATCACCTATTCTACATACCTAAACTTTACTCATAATGTGATAATAATAAAAATTTATTATTATTATTTTTTTCTTTTCCCAATGAGTTAACAATACACATAACATTAATAATAAACAAATCATTAAATTTCCAATTTAATAATATGACAATTAGAAATCAAAAAAATAAATAAAAAATTACCTACAATATTTTCCATTTACATCGGTTCATATTCCCAGACAATCATTACCCATGATTAATTTTTCTTTTAACAACAACCACATAGTTACAAAAAAAATAACTAATAATTCTAAAATAGGTAATTAAGTCTTCTTTCTCTTTCTACCCATCATATACTAACATTCCTATATATATAATTATAATATTGTGTATTCATGCAGGTAATCCATCCAAAAATTTTATTTATTAAATGGACACTTTAGCCCACTAACTATGAATTAATTCAATTATCTACTATTATTCTTCAATTAAATAACTTCGGTTACACAAATAATTTAAATTTTCAAAAAAAAAGGCCTTCCGGGTCATTACATCGAGATTCGTGGGAAGTCCCCAAACAAAATAAAGTGTTCGATCAAAATTACAACCTTGTCGTCCTATACAACAATTTTTAAGTTTAATATACAATAATAACTCAGGAAGTTTGAAGCTGAATTTACTGAGCATCACTTCCTCATAGGGTCACCAAAGTAGACTCTTTCAGCCGCTCCCATTGTTATGGAATCATAAGCTTTCTTCTCTGCCTCAGCTTGAGAGCTTCTTTCTACATTAAGATCTGACGCTCAAGTTTACAAACAAATATTTATAAGTATTTTAATAAATTAATAGAATTTGAGAAAAATTATTAAATTTCTGTGAATCTAAAGTTGTATCAACCCTTGACATTAGCATATCGTTATGTAATACTCGTGCACTATCTTTTTGTAATAAAGGTAAATTAAATTAAAAATACTATTAGACAGAGATATATAATATTTTCTTTTTGAGAATGACTTGAAAAAAAAAGTATAAATAAATCGAGACAAATAAAATACAATATAATAGGGACATATTTATACATTTACAAAGTGTTGATTGAATTAAATGAAATAATGCTACTTTATGATACAACATTTAACAAAAATTGCCCTATAAGGTCCCTCTTATGCTTTCTTTGGTCCTTATAAGGAATTTAAGGTTACTATACAAATTTACTATATTCCCACAAAGGTAGGGCTAACGCCTGCGTCCATCCTACCTTTCCCCGATCCTACATGTAGAATTACACTGGGTATATATATAGATAGATTAACTACCTTCAGCTCCGGAGGAACTTCCAAGGGCCTGTCCCAGTGCCTATCCTGCAAACCAAGAAGCAAAAAATAAACAAATTGTGCTTCTGAATCCCACGGTCGCCTTAATAGCCTGTTTGACCAATCTTCTAAAAAGCCAAAATGATGATTTTCTTACAAAAAGCGGTTATTTCAGAGAGTTGTTGTGTTTGATCAAGCCTTTAGGGAAAAAAAGTAAAGAACTTTTGGAGCCCTAGGTTAGACACAAATTATTGTGTTAATATTGCAAAGGCCCTTCTTTAACTTGGCTTCAACATTTGTGCCCCTCCAACTTTGGGTGTGCACAAGTAGACATTAAACTTGTATAAAATTGAACAAGTAGACACACATTCTGTACGTGACATGATACACATAGGACGGCATATAGGACACACAATTGTCATGTAGGATGCCATGTATGACAAATGTGTCTATTTGTACATTTTTATACAAGTTTAAGTGTCTATTTGTGTACACCCAAAGTTAAATGTCATAGTTGCTCGCTAAAGCCAAGTTAAAATTCATGTTTATGTATTATGCCTGTTGCAAAAGTGTTCTTCAATTGATTAGTCAAACACAAACTGTTATCATCCAAAAGTACTTTATCGAAAAGCAGATTTTGGAAGCTTGACCAAACAATCTACAAGTCTTGGTTTTTCGGATGCTTACCTTCCAAAGCCAGCTAAAGCTCTTAAGCTCATATAGATGGTTAGAGCTACCCAAATTCCGATATATCCATAACTTGATGAAAGAATGAGAAGGAATATAATGCTGAAAAGAGCCACCGTCAGCTGAAACCAAACGTGTTCATGTCAATAAACGTTTAATAACTTATCCTCAAAACATCACGAGGAAAGAGTTCTTCGAGAAAGTAATTCTCTATTTGGAAATGTGCGCTTGGTGGTGTGTGAAGACGAGAGTAGGAGTGGGGGTGGTTTGAGGACATTTATTCAGTTGAAGTGCGAGTGTGAGTGATTCAAATGTGAGTGATTCAAATGTAGTTGACACCTATCTGTTGCTCAGACTCTCCAAAAATGTTGTCAGATCTTCGAAAAATGCACTACTTTTGAAGCATCTGACACACACCCTTCGACATTTTTGAAGAGTCGGAACAACATAGGTTGAATGATGAGACTAATGTGGCAACACAATAATATTTTACAATGTAAAAGGGAAGTTCATACCTATTTTGAGCATAGTGTGTTTATTATGTGTTGACAACAAGAAATGAATGTTTCGAGTGAGCTTACCATCGAGTATGCAGAATATGCAAAGTCAGACGCGCCAAAGTTTACACCATCGAAGACAAAAGCCAGGCAATTGATCGGTTGAGTTGCTGCAACAAACTGAAATCGGAAGAAATGGTTATAAGTTCTGAACCACGTCTATTGTAAAAGATTTGTAATGTTTCAAGGACGTGTGTATAGAGATGGTGTGTACCGGGATTCCAATGCCAATTAGGTTTAGGACATTGACATCTTTTGTAAATACTCGTGCTCCGTAGTGTAAACCAATTCCAAGAACGAGTGCTAGTACCAGTCCTAGAACTACTCCCAACTGCACGTTTTCAGGAAACTAGTTCGTTACTATAGCTACTCGTATACGAATACTCTGCTGTTTAATAACCTTTTTAGTACCTGTAACACTCTTGATGCTGTTGCAGTACATCTACTGAAGTCCTTTTGAGCAAATGCACTTGCGAGTATCGCCTGAAAAAGGAAAAAGGAACGTTGAAGTTCGTTCACATAATATGATGAACGTTGATGCTTTCTCGTGGTGGCAAATATGAAAGTGCTAATGTTTAGTCAAACGTCTCTATAACAACATCGTTTGTCCAGTTTTTGTTTTGGCAGCTTTAGTTAAATGCTTTTATCGAGAGCTTATAATATAACATAAGATGAAAGAACGGTTCCACAACAAACATGATTGTTGTAGTGAAATGTTGTTCGAGTAGATGATTGTTATAGAGAGGTCTGACTATCGAAAACATGTGATAACATCGATCTGGTTAGAAATCGTTCTGTATTTTCCTCTGTCTCTTTAGCTTAGACAGCCGAAAAGTATTGATAGGGGAGATTACAATTTACGCGTCTTACCTGCCCAGCGACAGCTAATCCGTCAGCTAGAAGAGATGTAGCAAGCCAAATCTGCAAGCAGACCTGAAATGCAGCCATTTGTGTTGGTCCTAACCTTGCAGCCAACGATGCAGCTAATGTTACGCAGAATGTTACCGCTATGACCCTCACTAACAACAGGAAGCCTGAAATTCGGAGAGAAAAAGAAGAAAGAATCAGTTTAACTTCTATACGAGTACGAAAGGTATACATTTAGAGTTGGCATTCAAGTGAAAATTCCTTTCTAGACAGAAAAAACAGAACGAAATCTGATGAACAGACGCGGTTCAACATTTCAGAAAACATCTTTCCAATAGAGAGTCGAGAGGTTGTTTCCAAGTCGGATCTGTCTAAGGACCCCTACCTTTGCGGGAGTAGAGAGGTTGTTTCCAATAGACCATCGGCTCGACAGACAAGAAAAGAATTCGAAACATAGTAGCATAAAAATATGACAGCAAAACAGCAAGTGAGGCAGCAAACAGTAGTTTACAAAAGCAAGAAAATACTTACCATTCGTAAGAAATCGAGAAAATTGAAGATACTTGAGACTAGGAGGCACGACATCGACCTTCTCCAACAGTCTCCAAAACAGTATAACTGAAATTAGGTACCTATAATATCAATTTCCAAGTAATAAGAACATGTTTCCAATTATATCGCGAACTCTTTAATCAGTAAAACTGTTGCCTCGCGATTTTTGTTTATCATGAGGAGAGACTAGAATCTACTCACTGAGAAATTACATGAGCGATTGCAGCACCTCTGACACCGAGATGGAAAACGAACATGAATATAGGGTCCAAAATTATATTTGCCAAATCTCCAGCCACTGTATGATATGTCAAAACACACACAGGAAATGAAAAGGCGAAGTCAGACATAGGGCCTCGTTTGTTTTATTAAGATTAAGGCGTTTGAATCTGAAAGCACGATGTGTATCACATCTCACACATCCCTAATTACTTACCAGTAGCAAATAGTGGAGTTTTCGTGTCTTTAAAACCTCGAAATACACCTTGCATAGATAATGAGAGGAGAACTGCTGGTGCACCAAGTGACCTCAATCTCAGGTAATCTTGTGCTGGTTTCGACATAGATGAGCCCTGTAAAATGATCAACATACAACCGGAAATTGACACTATGAGAGCCTCACCTAACTCCGAAAAAACGAGATGAAAAAAGTAAAAGAAAATAACACCAAGGAGTTGGAAGAAGGATACAAGAATATAAATTGGAAAAAAAAAATACTCATTCCGTCCCAATTCATGTGACACTCTTTCATTTTTAGTTCGTCCAAGGAAGCATAACAATTCAACTCTTTCCTTCCCATTTTACCCTTGCTGAGATCATTTATAGACACAAATATCTACGAATTGTTTTAAACCACAAGTTTCCAAATGATTCTTAAACTTCGTGTCCAGTCAAACGTCTTGACATAAATTGGGACGGAGGGAGTAAGAAATTACGTACTCTTCCCTCTCTGTATACAAAGAGATCAACTTACAGGTTTGACTCCCATGAATTTTAATAACGGCTTTGCTCCAGCGATAAGAAACACTGCTTGGATGATGCCAAGAACAGCACCAATGATCAATGCAGATGACGCGGATGGAATGTGTCTCTTTTCAGGCTTAGATTGCACTATTTCAAAGCTCGTAACTAGATTTTCGGACTTGCATACACTCTCTGTAGAATCTGAAGGTAAACGAGAAGTTGAAAACATAGTGTCATTATCAAAAAGCAGAACGGAAACATGCACGTGGAATCATTTCTCGAGTGTGTAACATTAGCTACTTAGTTTCAGTTTCAACACTTCTATCCAAACACATAACTGCTTAAAAAGCGTTTGATTTTTCACTTCCCAAAACATACCGTTTTTAGGTATTAGGCTTTTACTTTCACTCTTTGACGGTGAATCGGTTTCAAATGCTTCAGCATCAACTCCTTCATTCTTCTCCATACAGTTGTCATCTTGAAGGTCTTTGTTTGCATTCGTGATTGCATCTTCCTCCGCGACAAAAGAAGTTGTTACGCTGACCAGGGGAAATATTGCAATCTTAGATGCTTGATTGAATACAGCAATTGAAACTCCTACAGCAGCCTGCTCAATCGCACCTGTTTCGAACCAAAAATTCGAGTTTATTTTCGATGATCTTAAACCTGTTTTGCTCAACATCCACCTCAGTTTATAAGTCTAACTTATGTGCCATAATACTACTAATGTGTTCAACAGAATTCAGTAACTTTGACTCACTCTATATTTGTGTTGACGAGTCAAAACTACACCTCAAGTATCTTGATATTTTGAGTTTCATACCTGAGATATCAGGTCTACAAACTTCCTAGATTAACGATAATCAAATGTGTAACGACCCAACCCGATAGTGATATTGTCCGGTTTGGACCTAGGCCGGCACGGCTTTAAAACTCATCAATAGTTGGTAAGGTCTGCTTACTTATATAACCAACATCTCTCGTGTGTTTTTGCCAATGTGGATTTTTTAATCTTAAGCTGGGACATCAAAAAACGTTTATCAAACACACCTCTACATAAATGACGTAGGAAAAGGGAATAACTGATGGTTAAGGTGTGTTATGATAAATGACATAATACATAAATATGTCTTCTAACTTCGCTTCAAATCACATTAATACCCTTCAACTTTGGGTGTGCACAAGTCGACGCTTAAACTTGTATAAAGTTGAACAAATAGACACACATGTCCTACATGTCATTTTTTGTCATACGTGTATTGTGTCATGTAGGACTTGTGTGTTTACTTGTTCTACTTTTTATACAAATTTAAGTGTCTACGTGCACATATCCAAAGTTGAAGGACATAAACGTAAAATGTGGCCAAGTTAAAGGGCACATTTATGTATTATGCCTATGATAAATAGTGGATAATAGTTCAAATAGAAAAAAATGAACATCTGATAGTTCATATAGAAAACTCGTAAAAAAGTGATAGTTTTGATCATTAACCCTTTCGTTTAATCTGTACAAATAATCTATCCAGAATCCAGTGAGCGAAACAAAATTGCAATCCAAAAATCGAAACACGTGAACTAAAAGCCCTAGCTCCGCCTCTAATCGGAAGACAATAGAGAAACATAAACATTTAGTGAAGTTGATACCTATATGGCCAATAAATGCTGTATCAACTAGAGATGCAATTGGATCTGCTGTTAAAGCTAGTGCAGCAGGTAGAGCAATCCTTCCTATTTCTTGTCCAAGTTCATCCAATTTAAAAATTGATCTGCTCAAAGGAAAAAAAAAAGGGATAAAGTTACACATTTGACCGATCGATCGAAAATAATTACATTCATTTAGTCCAATATACATTTTTTTTTGTATAAAATATGTATATTATGTATCAGGCATAATACATATATATGCCCTTTAACTGAACCTCATTTCATATTTATACCCTCTAACTTTGGATGTGCACAAATAAATACATAAACTTATATAAAGTTGAACAAGTAGACACATTAGTCCTATGTAGCACAATACACACAGGACACCACGTAGGACGCAAACTGCCATGTAGGATGTCACATAGGACACGTGTTCCTAGTTGTTTAATTTTATACAAGTTAAAATGTCTATTTGTGCACACTCAAAATTGAATGACGTAAATATAAAACGAGTTATACATTTGCCTGCTATTATTTAACTGTGCCCTCTCTTCTATATCGTGCAGGACTATGCTACTCAGACTCTTTAAATATCGCTACTAAAATATCAGGAATTAGCAATGGAACAAAATTTTATAGCTAAACAACAATAACAACACCGTAATCCATGGCTAATCCTATTTAGCAACGGATTAGCTATGGATTATTTAAAAAATCTATTAGTTACAAGCATTTTATCTATGGATTAGCGACGAAAAATCCTATAATTTTTCTTGTAGCCATAGGATGTGCGTCGATTCCTCCTAAAGTAGTGCAATTTTTGAGGATTGTCATGAGTGCGACAACATGTTTTAAAGAGTCTGAGCAATATTATTGGTATGACACAAGGATATAAATGAGGAAAAAACACATTAATTTTATAATTTCTTTACATGTAAAGTGTGTATATAAACCTTTTAAATTAAATGATAAATCTTAAACTTTTTGACCAAGAAGAAATTAAATTGCAAAAAACTTTACCTTATATCTCTGAAAAATATGGAGAGTGGGTTTTTAACATCCTCTCTACCTGAAACTTCTTTTTCTTCCATACTTGTATACTGCAAAATGGCAAAAATCCCAATATAGAAATTTATAATATATATATATATATACAACTACCATAAAACCTTGAACATTTATTTTATAAAAGCAATTTTGTTACGATGTTTGACTGGATATAAAATTTAAGAGAAAAATAAGCCATTAAAAAATGTACGGCTATAAATAAGGGAGGGGTAAACAGGAAAATTTAAAGTCAAATTGTTACTAAATATAAAAATATATTACTTTTTTTTTGTTATTAACTAAAACAGAAAGAGTGTTACGTAAA
Organism: Solanum chilense; assembly: GCA_032847665.1. Taxonomy (NCBI): domain Eukaryota; kingdom Viridiplantae; phylum Streptophyta; class Magnoliopsida; order Solanales; family Solanaceae; genus Solanum; species Solanum chilense. The sequence continues at coordinate 2,944,911 of CM064963.1, read as the reverse complement.
TTAAGGCGACCGGAATGAATATTTTTTCTAAGTGAGGTACTATCTGTTTTATTTTAAGTATATATATATATTTTTTTCCCACAAAGTTCCTAAAATATTGAAATCATCAATTTGAGGTTAACATGAGTCCAGATTGTACTTCAAGAGGATAAAACCTTCCTTGGATGTCACTTTTTTTTTTAATAGTTTACATCTGTTATTTTATTAATTTTTTGTATTAAATTTTCATTTAATGGTTGACATGTACCAACCAATTTCTTTTCTTAAATTTGGTATAAATTAAAGTTTTTTTTTTTTTTTTTCAATTTATGTGAATGTTTTCGAATGGTTATGGAGTTTAGGATTTTTTTAAAAAAAGTTATGACTTAAAATAAATCGTAGATTTTTTTTTGACTATAAGTCATTTCATTAATATTTTTAAAATGTAAGCAAATTTTCTAGGCAAGGTATCTAGGGCTTTTTTTTTTTTAATAATAATATCGAAACTGAAAAAAACAGTAAGATATGAATTATGATTAACTTTACTAATCCTATTGAGGCGTAAAAAAAGATTAAAGTTTAAAACTATTACTAAATATGAAAAACGAAAAAAAATATTTATATTTCCTGTAATTGACAAGAAAAGAAATAATATTACATAAAAATACTTATTGTAAATGTTATTGAGAATTTTTTTTTGTATAAGTATGTGAATTCAGATGTAAACTATTTCAAACATTTTGGAAAAAATGCACAAGTATCCCCAATCTATGTTCGAAATCTCAGAGACACACTTATACTAAGGTTTTATTACCCCCGAACTTATTTTCAAATAATTTCTATCCCTTTTCGGCTTACATGACACTATCAACTAGATAGCTTGAAAAAATTGTCAACACGCGCAGGATCCAAAAGATAGTGTCACGTAACATAAAATCATTTATAAAATAAGTTAGAAGGGTAATCGGACCTTAGTATAATATAAGTGTGTCTCTAAAATTTCAGGCATAGATTGAGGATACTTATACATTTTCCAAAATTTTGAGACGAGAGATAATATAATTGCATATTTTTATTTCTGCAAAAAATGTTTATGCATCTTTCAATCTCAAGAAATTGACAAACTTTAATGGAAAAAGAAAAAGAAAAAAAAAGATGACATATTTTAACATTTAATGAAGAAATATGTAAAATGTTTTTGTTTTTGACAATATACCTTTTTTATGACGATAGTTCATTCTGGTTCTCTCGAAAAACTTCTTTTCTATTATCTTCCAACATATGAACAAGTGAACGTAACTCAAACCTATATAAATAAAATTCAATAATACTTAATATGTTTCTTTTATACTTTTACCTTTCTATAGTAACTTTGATACAATTAATTTGTTTTGTTGTTTGTGTAATAATATGTAATTTTTTAACAACAAATATCTAAACATTATTGTATCTTTGGTTAAACGTAAAATCTGGGAAAAAAGTGGTGTTTGGCAATGGTTGTAATTAACTAACATTAGCTAAATACTGTTTTCACCTTGATTAAAGGAAAATGACATAATGTAATGCATTTAAATAACAACATAAAGTTAAAGAAAAAGGAAATTATTTTATCTCCTAGTAAAAACAAATGAAATATAGTAGGAAAATAATTATCAAGAATAAAATTTTATGACTTTTCATTTAATTCATAATGAGATTAAAAATCGATGCTATGTTAGTAAAAACGACAAAATTAGCTCATAAAATCATAGTCACCTTGATTAAAGGAAAATGACATAATGTAATGCCTTTAAATAACAACATAAAGTTAAAGAAAAAGGAAATTATTTTATCTCCTAGTAAAAACAAATGAAATATAGTAGGAAAATAATTATCAAGAATAAAATTTTATGACTTTTCATTTAATTCATAATGAGATAAAAAATCGATGCTATGTTAGTAAAAACGACAAAATTAGCTCATAAAATCATAGTCACCTTGATTAAAGGAAAATGACATAATGTAATGCATTTAAATAAAAACATAAAGCTAAAGAAAAAGGAAATTATTATCTCATAGTAAAAACAAATGAAATAGAGTAGGAAAATAATTATCAAGAATAAAATTTTATGACTTTTCATTTAAGTCATAATGAGATTAAAAATCAATGCTATGTCAGTAAAAACGATAAAATTAGCTCATAAAATCATAGTCAACTTGATTAAAGGAAAATGACATAATGTATGCATTTAAATAACAACATAAAGATAAAGAAAAAAGGAAATTATTTTATCTCCTAGTAAAAACAAATGAAATAGAGTAGGAAAATAATTATCAAGATAATCGGAGATAAAATTTTATGACTTTTCATTTAAGTCATAATGAGATTAAAAATCGATATTGTGTTAGTAAAAACGATAAAATTAGCTCATAAAATCATAGTCAACTTGATTAAAGGAAAATGACATAATGTATGCATTTAAATAACAACATAAAGCTAAAGAAAAAGGAAATTATTATCTCCTAGTAAAAACAAATGAAATATAGTAAGAAAATAATTATCAAGATAATCGGAGATAAAATTTTATGACTTGATAAAAATAATAAAATTAGCTCATAAAATCATAGTCAACTCAATTCATTTAGGCTTGGACAGGTTAATGATCCACTTAATTCAATTATTTGATATATATATATATATATATATATATATATATATATATATATTAGAAGTACTTACACAAATAATTAAAATAAAATAAATTTTAAAGATTTTAAGATTTGATAAGGGTTGGACAAGTTGGTCTATTCAGTGCTAATTTCTAATATTTTAATGAGAATTTATTTTTTACCATGTGTTTTTCCGGTGAATCAGTTTTGTGAAAAAAATTATATTTTATAACACAATTTTTTATTAATTTATGATAGAAAAACCTTTATTTCTAGTAACATATTAGGACCCCAGATTGAATTTAACCTTATTCCGTTTTTAAATAGCTCCTATATATATATAAAAATAAAATAATAATAATTCATAAGTTGTTGTCAGAGATGAATTTTGTTGTTTATTTATAAAATTTATCCAGTACTTTTTATTGTTTCGTGTTCTTCGGTTATTCTAGTATTTTATTTTAATTATTGTTTTTTTCGAATGCTTTGTCATCATTCCTTGTTCAGTATTTGTCTTGGTTTCTTCACACTTGTTAATTTTTTTTGACCGAGGGTCTACAAAAAAACAATCATTTACCTCTCAGGATAGAAATACGATCAATGTATAATATCCTCTTCAGATCTCACTTGTGTGATTACGTTATGTATGTAGTTCGGATTATTAAGAACAAAGACAACATAGATAAATGACTTTGCTCATTTGTTATTTAATTCTCACATTATTACAAACTTCATGTATCTTTTTATTTTATTTTTTTTAATTCAATTTTTGCATACATAGCATCATTTTAGATGATGATAATTTTATCAACAAAAGTAACAAAAACATTCAGGACCAAGTGCAAAACTACACTCTCCATGAATAGCTCCTTCCCAATTGATGCATTGATTGTTACATTCATCACTAAATAAACAAGGTCCTGACCATGTTGTGCTTGGCTTTTCACAACCAAGTGCTTCTACCTCTGTGTAAGAAAAATAAAATGAGTATTAGTTCAACTAATAATATTATGAAAATAATTATTTCTTTCATCTAAATTTATGTTATACGTTGATGTCATTTTTAGTCTGTTCCAAGAAGAATGATATGTATTTACTTTTTTTTTCTTGGACCATTTTAAACTGTTTTTCGTTGGGTTGAGGGTCTATCGAAAATGATCTTTGAGGTAGCGGTAAGATCTATGTGTACTCTATCCTCTCTATGTTGTTGTTATTGTTGTTGTTATAACAATTTAACTATGCAATATCTAGTTTACCCTTATTGAGATGATTTACAGGCAATAACGTAGCGACACGTAGTGTAGGATGGTCAGTTGAACACTTTTCATCGAAAAGATATACTATGTATAATAGTATATAAAAAATTATACGAAATAAAATAGGTCAAAAATTATTTTTCACACATATATTAAATCTTAAACACCCTTAACGAGATTTTTGATTTCTCCACTACGATTAAGTGTATGGGGGGTGGGTGGGGGGAGGGGTGTCGTTCAATAAGATAGTCGTACTCCCATATTACTCTCTTTGTTTTAATTTATTTGTCATAGTTCGAATTTCGAGAATCAAAATTTTATGTTTTGACCGTAAACCTATTGGCCTTTTTTAAGTTTTAAATTTGAAATAAATTTTACACAAACTTACGTAACAAAAAAAAGTATAAGTTACAGTAATTAATAATTCAAGATATTGAACTGTTTTATGAAAAGATTGTGATTAAAAAAAATTCGTTTAACTTTCGAAATTCAAAAAATACTAGATAAACTAAGACAAAGGGAGTAGAATGCATGGAGCACTACTCGTCACTTTCTAAGGCTAGAAGATCAATAAAAATATTCAGGATTATAGCATATCGTAAAAGAAACACATTAATCACGATATGATATATCATGAACGCGAGGGACGAGATATTTACCCATTGATGCAATCATGAGGAAGCAAAAAAGAAGAACAAGAAAGGTTGTATAGTGAATTAGAGACTTAGCCATTTATTGAACTCTATTTGTTGACTATTTGTGACTTGAGGATTTAACTATAACATTTTATATATAGGGGGAGGAAAAAAATGAGATATTAAATCACTAGGTAATAATATTGTCATGTGTGAAGCATACAAAAAAATATATTGATTTTAATTTAAATACCCTTGGAAATAGAGAAGAGATGAAAGAGTGTATTTGGTGTATTGGAAAATATTTTTTTCAAAAAATAAGTAGATTTTTTTTTATTTTTTTGTGTGTACGTAAGTATAATATTATTAAGAAGCTTGAGCTTCACAACAATGAAGCTCCATGATAATGGCAGCCACAAGTAACAAAAGCTAGAACTAGAAACAATGAAGATGATCTTGTGGAATGCAAAGCTTAACTTGATCTTATGCATTAGTAGAGTATTTATAGATTACATAGAAGTATCTAGATGATTTAGAATTGTAACTAACTATGCACATTTAAAACATGTGATAACTAACTCTCTAACTAACTTTCATAACAACTTTCATAACTAACTAAGCTAACTAATTGAATAATGCAAAGTAATATTCAATACCCCCCCTCAAGTTGGAGGTGAAGACAACACTGCCAACTTGTCAAGAATGGAAGAATGTTTGATCCCTGTCAAAGCCTTTGTCAATATGTCAGCCAACTGATCTTGTGTGGAAATGTGATGTAAGGAGATAAGTCCTTGCTGTAGAACATGTCTTACAAAGTGACAATCTACCTCAATATGCTTGGTTCTTTCGTGAAAAACAGGATTCTTGGCTATGTGCAAGGCTGATTGACTGTCACAAAACACTGAGATAGGCTTTGAATAAGGAACATCCAATTCAGTAAGTAATCGACTAAGCCAAACCAATTCACCAACTACCTTCCTGAGTGATCTATATTCAGCCTCTGCTGATGATAAGGAGATGGTTTCTTGCTTCTTTGATTTCCAGCTAATTGGACTCCCACCAAGTAAAACAATGAATCCACTCACAGATCTCCTGGAATCTGGACATGAAGCCCAGTCTGAATCACAGTAGCCTTTTAGAGAAAAATCTGCATCTTTGGACATAAACAATCCCAATGTAGGATCAGTTTTCAAGTATCTTAGAAGATGAAAAGCAGCCTGTAAGTGAGGCTCTCTAGGATCCTGCATGAACTGGCTTAAGTGTTGTACACTAAAAGCAATATCCAACCTTGTGTTTGTAAGAAAGTTGAGCTTTCCAACTAATTTTCTGTAGTAAGTACTGTCATTTAGAGCTGGGCCCTCCTTAGCTCTTAGCTTTGTGTTTGGATCAAGAGGGGAAGACAAGGAAGCCATATTTAGACAATCATATTCCTTCAACAAGTCAAGTACAAATTTTCTCTGTGAGATAATGATTCCCTGAGCTGTGTGAAGCACCTCCATCCCCAAGAAATAATGAAGTAATCCCAAATCCTTGATTTTGAACTTGTTGTGTAGATAAGCTTTCAGGTCTGTTATTTCATCAACATCAGTTCCTGTAAGGACTATGTCATCAACATACACAGCCACATAAACTGCTGAGCTTAGTGTCTTCTTGTAAAATAGAGAATAATCATACATGGAATGAGCATATCCCCTAGAACATAAAGCCTCAGTGAGCTTAGCATACCATTGCCTGCTGGCCTGCTTGAGTCCATAAAGGGACTTGTTTAATTTGCAAACCAAATTAGGAGATTGAACAGCAAGTCCAGGTGGCACTTCCATGTACACTTCCTCATGTAAATCACCATGTAGGAAGGCATTGTTTATATCCAATTGATACATATTCCAACCTTGCTTTACTGCTGTGATCAACAATGCCCTGACTGTGGTCATCTTCACTACAGGGGAGAAGGTTTCAGTATAATCAATCCCTTCTTGTTGTGTGTAACCTTTCACCACAAGTCTTGCCTTGAGTCTTTCTATTGTACCATCTGCCTTGTGTTTTACCTTGTACACCCACCTGCAACCTATAGCTTTCTTTCCAAAAGGAAGTGGAACTAAATCCCAAGTGTGGTTTAAGTGTAGTGCATCAAACTCTTGTGTCATGGCAGCCTGCCATGCAGGATCAATGACAGCCTCTCCATATGAAGTTGGTTCCCTGTCAATGCAAACATTTCTAACAACATCTTGACTATCAGGAATTAAAGCACTATGAGCCAAGTGGTGATGATTAGAGAAAAGAACCTGAAGAGAAGGATTGGTGTTTGTAGTTTGAGTAACAGGTGGCTTAAGTAGAGGTATAGAATGAACATAGTCATTCATATGTTTTGGAAGTTTATGGCATCTGGTGGATCTTCTAGGTTGGTTAATAAGTGATGGTGCAGGAGATATAGAAGGGGAAGGCACAGCAGGATCAGGTGACAAGTCACAGGTAGCATTAGGACCATTTGAACTATTTAGAGTGTCTTGTGTGCTATCTTTATTAAAATCATCTAAAATATCAATGAAATGAGGTGATTGCAATAATGAAAAAGGTGATCCAATTGTATTTGAAGAAGAATCACTAAAAGGAAAAACATTTTCATGAAAAATAACATCTCTGCACACATGTATCCTACCTGTGGACATACTTAGAACTTTGTATCCTTTTGTCTCATGAGGATATCCAATGAATATGTGAGGAGTAGTTCTTGGTTCGAATTTAGCTCTATGAGGTATAGGAACAGTAGGGTAGCAAAGACATCCAAAACTTCTCATGTGGGAATAAAGAGGTTTCCTGAAATATAGAACTTCATATGGACATTTTTGATTCAAAACAGTGGATGGGAGCCTATTTATTATATAGGTTGCACAAAGAATGCACTCTCCCCAGTATTTGACAGGTAGTTTGGATTGAAATAGTAAGGCTCTAGCAGTCTCAAGAAGGTGTTTGTGTTTTCTTTCTACTACACCATTTTGTTGAGGTGTATAAGGACAAGTTTTCTGGTGTACTATGCCTTTTGTTTTGAAAAAATTTGTAGATTCTGTATTGACAAACTCTAAGCCATTATCTGTCCTGATTTTCTTAACAGTAACTTCAAATTGATTTTCTATCATGGTGATAAAACTCTTGAGATTTTGCAATGCATTACTCTTAGTACTTAATAGTTGAGTCCAAGTAGCTCTACTAAAATCATCTACAATGGTCATGAAATACTTAAAATGGTTATATGTTGGTGTACTGTAAGGCCCCCATAGATCAACATGAAGTAGCTCAAAAATGTGTGATGTTAGGGTGGTTCTTGGTTTGAAAGGGAGTCTCTCTTGTCTTGCCATAGGACAAATAGAATACATAAAAGGCTGTTTGGTTGAGAATTTTACAGGAATAGAGGATATATTTCTCATTTTGACAAAAGGTACATGTCCCAATCTGTTATGCCACACAATATCTACATGGTTCTTAGCACATGGTTGAGTGTTGGAAATACAAGACTTTGGACAGGTGACATAATTTGATGCATCAGATGTTGAACATGAATATTTCTTATTGAGAATAGGAAGAGTACATTGCTTATCATCTAGAGAATGAACATGCTGTCCTTTATTATAGGTATTACAAGTATTACAAGGAATCATCTTGCATTCTGAAACATTATAATAACTCTTCAAACAACTTGAACATAGGAAATAGAGACCCTCTTCTGCACTACCAATTACCAGAGGCCTCTTCATTGAAGGGGCCTGCATGAAGCAAAAATTTTTGGTGAAACTTATAGTGTATTCTGTGTGTGCAGTCAAGTTATGAATAGAAATCAAATTATATTTAAAAGATGGCACATACAAAACTTTGTCTAAATTGATCATGGGTCCTAGTGCTACACTACCAACCTGTGTCACCTTAACTTTGTATCCATTAGGCAAGGCAACTAACAAGGGATATGGTAAAAGAGTGATATTATGTAGTAGAGATATGTTGAAGGTCATGTGGCTTGAGGCTCCTGAGTCCAGTATCCATAAGTCAGACTTGTTTTTGAAACATTTACATGACAGTTTTCCAAATTCAATAGAAGAAGTGCAAACTATGATACCTGCAAAGTCAGTTGATGATCCACTAGCAAGGTTTGAATTCTCATTAGATCCACCATCATTCTCATTTTTCTTGTGGAACTGCTGAAGTATGTCTCGAACATGACTATATTGGTCTTTGGTAAGGTTCACATTATACATTTCTTCATCTGTTCTCCTCCCAGGGGCAAAATCTGATGTGCAACTTGCATTTGCTACAACATTATTCCCAGATTCCCTGTTGTTTCTTTGGCTTCCCTTGCGAGAATTATTAGGCCTTGGAATCGAATTGTTTCTCTGATTTGCATTTGAACCAGTTGGATATCCATGAAGTTGATAGCACCTCTCAGCAAGGTGACCAGTCCTGTTGCAGTGAGTGCAAAATCTATCCTTGTATTGAAGCTGCGAATGACCATGTGAGCTATTAGGGGCATAATTTGTTTTGTAGGATGAAGGAGGCCTAACATTTCCAGCTGATGAATGAGGTCTGATGTTCCCAGATGATGAAGAAGGCCTAGTATTTCCAGTATATAGAGCAGTAGATTCTGCATTAGAAAAGCTAGAAGGTTTAATTTCCCTTTGGTGTTCATCTTGAACCAGTAGAGAAAAGGCCTGAGCCATATTAGGAAGTGGATTCATCATAAGTATACTTCCACGAATAACTGTGTACATCTCATTCAATCCCATGAGAAATTGGATTAATCTCCTATCTTGTTCTGCTTTGTGAGTAAGTGCCTTTGCTCCACAAGTGCAGTTGCAAGTGCACTGAGCTTTGGCATTTAAGGTACTTATCTCCTCCCACAACTTTTTCAGCTTGGTGTAGTAACCTGTAATGTCAAGAGATCCCTGCGACAAGTCATTAATTTCTCGTTGGATCTGGTATAACTTCGCACCATTTGTTTGTTCATACCTATCCTCCAATTCCTTCCACAATTCTGCAGAATCCTGAACATACTCAACACTATCAGCAATCTCCTTAGACAGTGAATTTAGAATCCAAGAAGTGACAATGTTATCGCATCTCTCCCATTGTCTGTATGATGGATCACTTGATCGAGGACGTGAGCAATCTCCATTGACAAATCCCAACTTGTTCTTCACTGAAAGTGTTCTCAGAACACTACGTCTCCATGAACAAAAACCTACTCCAGTAAATTGAACTGGCACCAGCATTGCTCCAGGGTTATCCGATGGATGTATATAGTAGGGATGATTGGAATCAATTGTACTACTAGTAGGACCTCCAGATTGGCCAGAACTTGTAGTGGTATCCTCCATGGATGAGCAGATCCAAAAAAAAATCCAGAAAACAGAGAAAGAGAAGAAGAATCTGTAAGAAACAATTGCAGATCGAGCCACAATCAAAGAACCAGAAAACGAAGAAGAAGTACAAGAGGATTACAAGATGAAATCGTGTACAAAGAAAAACTCAGATCGAGTACTGCTCTGATACCATATTAAGAAGCTTGAGCTTCACAACAATGAAGCTCCATGATAATGGCAGCCACAAGTAACAAAAGCTAGAACTAGAAACAATGAAGATGATCTTGTGGAATGCAAAGCTTAACTTGATCTTATGCATTAGTAGAGTATTTATAGATTACATAGAAGTATCTAGATGATTTAGAATTGTAACTAACTATGCACATTTAAAACATGTGATAACTAACTCTCTAACTAACTTTCATAACAACTTTCATAACTAACTAAGCTAACTAATTGAATAATGCAAAGTAATATTCAATAAATATATTATTCAAATTCATTTTCGTATAATCTAGATAAATAGTATGAGAAGTATAGTAGGAGAGTAAGGTGATAGAGATGACGAAAATTGAATGAAGATGAAATATATTGGAGAGTGGAAACGAGAAAACCAATGAAGAAAATTATTTTTTTTATTTTACGGACGTAATTATCTAAAAGGTATTTTTTTTAAAAAAAAAATTGAATACTGAACATGAGAAAATTAAAAAATATTTTCATCAAATTATAAACCCCCAATTATTTGTTTTTATTTTTAATTTGGATAAAGAACATTACACAAATAATGTTTTTCTAATTCTCTTTTTTTAGTAGATTCTTTTGGCGATTAAGTCTATATATATGATAAGACAATTTTTCTTCGTACAACATAATTTTATTATCAATGATAGATTGACCTTTTGCATGTGTTATTAGCACAAAAATATTTTTTATATATATATGAATGTATTTGGTATAAAAGAAAATATTTTCTTCAAAAAAAAAAATAATTTTTGAAAAAATTAAATAAAATTTTAAAAAATTATTTTATATGTTCAATAAGTTATGCAAAATAAATCATCTCATCTATCATATATCGTCATTATCATTTATCATCATATCATATCATTATATATTTCAAAAAATGGAAAGCTTCAAAATCATAAATTGGATTATTATATTAATCTACATATATTAAATAAAGAAGTTATAAATATTTAATTAATTTAATATTTAATAGTAATTATATCATACTATTATTACAACACTAAGGCCACATTTGTTTTCATTTAGATTAAGAGGTCTGAATCTGAATACACATCTGAATATTAAGATTTGCATTAAGATCTACGTGTTTTCATCTGAATACACATCTGAATATTAAGATGTAGTCTCTAAATCTGAATACTAAATAATTAATGTTGTTTTCAATATTGAATGTGGAAGTGAAATTGAACAATATATCAATAAAATATTATAAAATTTTTATTTCAACAAAATATATATCTTTTGATTAAAAAAAAGTTCTAAAAATTTTAATAATCATGATTTGGGGTACTATGTTTTCATTCAAAAACTCTGATAAACAACAACACATAAAAAATATTATTACAATCAGTGTTCTTAACAAATACAAGAAAATTATTAATATGAAAAAAATACTTGAAAGGCTTTAGGAAAACTTATTAGTTGGAAAAAAAATGGTGTTTGATTGAAATAAGAGAGAAATAATTTTTTTAGTTATGAGATAAAAACGCACGCCCAAGTCAGAGAAGTTATGATTTATTATTTGATAACTTATCAAATGAGTCTGAATATTGTTAAGAGTCTCCTACAGATCTGATTCGTTCAGACCTTTTTCAGACCCATTAATAGGTTGAATCTGCACGATTCAGATTCAGACCTAAAAATTAAACATACTTAATGAGCTGAATCTGAATGATTAAGATTCAGACCTCCATTAAGTGCAAACAAATGAGACCTAAATATTAAAAGTGGTATTTTTTATAATTATTTTATTTTGAAAATCAACTTTGTAGTTAACCCCTCTTCCTTTTCATAACTTTATTGAAATTTTGTTATTTACTAATCGATGTTCCAAATTTACGGTTAGCTATTTATAAGGAATTACATTTGAACTTTAAAATACTCCTATCATTTAGTGTAATTTTTCATATATTTTCTAAAAAATATTTATAATTATTGGATTTTATTACTTATTGTATTCAATTTTAATTAGTTTAACAAATTGATAAGAGAGTCACACACGTGTAATGCACGTGTCCAGAAATTAATATTTTTAAAAATTAATTTATAATTATTCTATTTTATTACATATTACACACATATTTTTATAGAATGTGAACCAGGGCTGAGCATAAATACTGAAAAAATAAAATATTGCACGGAGCCAATGTTTTTTATGTTTAGATTCATATTTTCTATAACTTCGATTTTTCTATTTGATTTTTAGTATCATATTTTTCGTATTTCGATTTAATCGGAATTTTTGCACTACTATACATACTATATAAGATATTATTTAATTACTAATACTTTTATTTCCTTTCTCCCTACATGCACTTAGCGTTTATCTCATTTTGCAGCACACAACTATTACATCTTCTCTTTCAAAAAAATCGAAATAAAATATCTAAAATTGGAAAGAACTATTGAATGCCCACCCCAGAAATTAATATTTTAAAGATTAAGTTATAATTATTGTATTTTATTACTCATTACATGTAATTTTAATCAGTCTAAAAGATCTATAAAAAAAATCACACATCACACACGTGTAATGCACGTGTTCTGAAATTAGTATTATAAAAATTAAGATATAATTGTATTTTATTACTCATTACAAGCATGCTTTCACCGCATTTAAACCATTATAACAAATCTAAAACATAACTCCAACCACCATTCACCAACCAAAATTTATTACAAATACCTACTAAACTTTGACTACTAAGCAAACAAACATGACCACAAATATGAGATTTTGCCAATGATCAAATTTCAAACTTGTATGTAAGAACTAATCAAACTTGTATTATTTCAATTGCTCAAAAGTAAGTGTCCAGTAAGTTCTACATATTATTTTCTAACCGAAGAGATATCGAGTCTGTTTGGATGAGCTTATAGCTTTTGACTTAAAAAGTTATAAGAAACACTTAGAAACTCATTGAACTTGGTTTTATAACTCAAAAGTCACTCAACTAATCTAAATAATTTTTTATCTAAATTTTGTTGAAATGAAAATTTTATTTCAAGCTAAATTTTTAAGAAATAATACGATATCCATTTAAAGAAATTTTTATTATCTATTTATATGCACATATAATTTGTTTTAATTATTATCATAATTGTGGTATTCTTCTAATATAATTTTTTTTTATATTAGACTGTAGATTTAATAGTTATAGATTTTTCTTTGCTTAATTTGTGGTTCATTCATTTTCCACATCCTCCAATGGATGTCATGATAACATTAATTAATTCATTGGTATGTCTTGACGAAAGATTTCACCTTTGAATATGCATTTATGATCCACAACAATAAATTTGACAGAAAAAAAAAATCAATTTTAAGATCACCATTTAAGAAAAATCAATTTGTTAATGAAAAGGGTAAATTTATTTCATTTATTATACAACAAGGGTATACGTGCACCATGTGTTAGCCGACGGAGGTATATATGTATCACTTTTTGACGAAGAGTATATCTACTCTAAATCGCAAAGTTGATGGTCTATTTGTTCCTTTGCCCTAAAAATTTAAAATAAAATTATTTTTTTTCATTTCCATTTGATGAAAAGGTATGTGCGGGGCCACTTTTATAACGGTAAAAATATATATGTGTGAGCCACTTTTGTTGTCAAGGTCTTTCCCTGGTAAATTTCTTTGCTTATTTGTGCTATATATACCACATCTAAATTATTGAATTGAGGAACAAAGAAAATATTTTTGATTTCTTATCTACCAACTTAATTAGTTTTTAACATTTTATTGCAAAAATGGGTTACGTAAAACTTATTTTTTTAATGCTATTTTCCTTACTCTGTCAACTTTCTTTCTGCTCGTCCTTATCTCATTTGTGCCTCGAAGATCAAGCTCTTGCTCTTCTACAGTTCAAGCAAATGTTTATCACAGATGTTTTTTCGAAATCACTATCATGGAACAAGAGCATAGATTGCTGCTCATGGGATGGAGTTCATTGTAACGAGATAACGGGACAAGTGACTGAGCTTAACCTCGCTGGAAGAGGACTAAAAGGAAAGTTTCACCCCAACAGTAGCCTCTTTCAACTCACCAATCTCAAAAGACTTAATTTGTCTTTTAATAATTTCTCTGGATCGTACATTTCACCTAAATTCGGTGAGCTTTCTAGTTTGACTCATCTTGATTTGTCGAATTCAAGATTTTCAGGTCTAATTCCAACAGAAATCTCTCGTCTTTCAAAATTACAAGTTCTTAGTATCCAGAGTAGCCTATTAAGTTTCAAACCTAACGGTTTTGAACTGCTTCTTAAGAACTTGACCCAATTAAGAGAGGTAAAATTTTACGATGTGAACATCTCTTCCACTATTCCTCTTAATTTCTCTTCTCATTTAACTACTTTGTTCCTTAAGAACACACAGTTATACGGGGTATTGCCCGAAAGAGTTTTCCACCTTTCCAACTTGGAATCTCTTGATTTATCATTCAATCCCCAGCTCACTGTTAGGTTTCCCACGAGCAAATGGAATAACAGTGCATCACTTATGAAGTTAGCTCTCAATAGTGTGAATGCTTTTGGTACGATACCTGAATCATTTGGTCATCTAACTTCACTACGTAATTTGAGAATAGCTTCTTGTAATCTCTCAGGTTCTATTCCTAAACCTCTATGGAATCTCACCAATATAGAGGAATTGAACCTTGGAGGGAACAATCCCGCTATGTTTGGGTGAGATGAGTTTACTTGTGATTTTGGATTTAAGTAACAATATTCTTAGCGGGACAATAGATATAACTTTTAGTATAGGAAACTATCTTCGAGTCATTAAATTTGATGGGAATAAGCTAGAGGGGAAAGTTCCGCAATCTTTTATCAATTGCACATATTTGAAAGTTCTTGATTTAGGTAACAATGAATTGAATGACACATTTCCGAAATGGTTAGGAGCCCTACCTGAGTTGCAGATATTAAACTTAAGATCAAATAAGTTCTATGGCCCTATAAAAGATTCTAGGGCTTACAACTTATCTGCTCAAATTCGAGTTATAGATCTCTCATCCAATGGATTTAGTGGAGATTTACCAGTGAGCCTTTTTAAGAATTTTGAAGCCATGAAAATAATTGGTGAGAAAAATGGAACTCGTGAGTATGTAGCTGATTATTTTTCTGATTTTTACTCAAATTCCTTTATAGTAATAACAAAAGGACTGGAGCTTGAATTTCCTCGAGTTTTGACTACAAACATAATCATAAATCTCTCTAGCAACAGATTTGAAGGTCATATCCCAAGCATTATTGGAGATCTTATTGGGCTTCGAAGTTTGAACTTATCTCACAATCGCTTGGAAGGTCACATACCAGCATCACTGCACCAGTTATCTGTACTTGAATCATTGGATCTCTCATCCAACAAAATCAGCGGAGAAATTCCACAGCAGCTTGCATCCCTCACATCACTTGCAGTCTTAAATCTATCTCACAATCATCTTTTTGGATGCATCCCCAAAGGAAAACAATTTGATACGTTTGAGAATAGTTCATACCAAGGGAACGATGGGTTACGTGGATTTCCACTCTCAAAAGATTGTGGCGGCGATGAAGGGGTACCAGAAGCAACAACTCCATTTGAGCTAGATGATGAAGAAGAAGAAGAAGAAGAAGAAGATTCACCAATGATCAGTTGGCAGGCAGTTCTCATGGGTTACGGTTGTGGACTTGTTATTGGACTGTCCATAATATACATAATGCTGTCAACTCAATATCCAGCATGGTTTTCGAGGATGGATGTAAAAGTGGAACACATAATTATTACGAGGATGAAAAAGCACAAGAAAAGATATTAGCATGTAACCTCCAGGTATTCAACTTAATCTCGATCCTTCAGAAGATTACTTTTTATATATCCATAAATTTTCTTCATTCTTAAAGCTTTTAACTTTAATTTTTCATTTTTGAAAACTGCAGAATTCAAGTCTACTGCATTGTGATGTTTCATGAAGTGTTTGTTACCCTATGAATAAAGACACGAGTTTTATTTTATTTCACTTATATGTAGTATGTACAAAACAAATTCAGCATATTCAATTGTGAGCAAAAAAAAAAAAAAAACAAATTCATAAAATGCAAATACTTTGAAATAACAGTTGAAAGCACATTAAAAATCCTAATTAAATAAATCACTCTCATTTAATACTTTGAAATAACAGTAGAAATTATGTTACGCCAAATGGTTAAAGATACTTAGGACACTAATTAAATAAGTCATTCACATTAGCAGAGCTCACATGATTTCTTCTTCTTTATAGATAATAAGTTTTTTGCTTATACAACATGTTTAAGTACAAAATACGCATTTCAACAGTAAAATAAATAATATAAGATGTAATAAGAGACAATCCATGTCAAATCCTTTGCAGGCTCATTTGAACTTAAAAAATGTATCATTTTTTTTCGCGGGACAAATTGGTTCAATTTCTAAGTTCTTAAGGGACGTCCTTGAAAAATTTCGGTCATTTTGTTTTGAGATTTCCGGAATAAAAAAAAATTCATGTATTATTATAGCACACGAAAATGGATAAAACATTTCTTTACCTGCTTTGAAACTAGTTTAAACTTGAAAATGCACCATTTTTCAATGTGATATAAATTGGTTCCATTTCTACGGTCTTAACGGATGTCCATGAAAATTTTTGGCCAATTTTTTTTGATATTTTTGGATGGAAAAGTTCATTGGCTATAGCACACGAAAATCGATAAAATCCGCATTTGTCGTTGGGGCTCAATTGAACTTGAAAATGCACCATTTTTCCAGTGGGACGAACTGGTTCCATCTCTAACGTATTAACGGACGTACTTGTAAAATTTTGGTCATTTTGTTTCGAAATTTCTCGATAAAAAAAATTCATAGGTTATAGCACATGAAAATAGGTAAAACCTTTCTTTGCCTGCTTTGCGACTAGTTTGAACTTGAAAATGCACCATCTTTCAACGTGGAATGAACTAGTTCATTTCTAAGGTCTTAGATGAAAATTTTCAGCCATTTTGTTTTGAGATTTCTGGATTAAAAAAACTCATGGGCTATAACACACGAAAATCGATAAAATTTGGTTTTGTCTGCTTTGGGTCTCGTTGAACTTGAAAATGCACCACTTTTTCCCGTGGAACAAACTGGTTCCATTTCTAAGTTCTTAAGGGACATTCTTGAAAAAATTTGGTCATTTTTTTCGTGATTCTGGATAAGAAATAATTCATGGGCTATAGCACACGAAAATGGATAAGATCTTTCATTGCCTACTTTGAGACTATTTTGAACTTGAGAATGCACCATTTTTCCCCGTGGGACGAACTGGTTCAATTTATAAGGTCATAAAAAAAATTCATGAAAATTTTCGGTCATTTTTTTTTAGATTTACGAATTAAAAAAATCATTTGCTAGAGCACAGGAAAATTGATAAAATTTGCCTTTGCATGTTAGGGTTCGTTTGATCTTGAAAATGCATTATTTTTTTCCGCGGGATGAATTGGTTCCATTTTTAAAGTCTTAACAAACGTCCATGAAAAGTTTCGGCCATTGTATTTTGAAATTTATAGATTAAAAAAAATCCATGGGCTATAACATATGAAAGTCCTTTTAGTTTCAGTAATAGTTCAAGAGGTACTTATGTCTTCTCCCAATTTAAATTTATTACATAATTGTTCCCAATTGTTAAAGTTAATATTTTCATCATCAATGGATGTGGTGCAGTGAATGCGGTTTCTCCTCTCTTAACCGAAAGTCATGTTTGAATCCTGGTATAAAAAAAACTCACTAGTAAAGAGTGTTCCCCAGCCCTACCGAATAAGGCTCTACACAATGCACGACACATGTTTAAAATAGTCGGACTTGAATGTGTGTATCAGACTCCGAATGACAAACTAAAAACAAAAAGCTAGTATCCATATTGCGTAATAATTGGGTCAGAATCTCAAACAAAATTGTATGATTACTAGTTATAAAAAATTGTATTATTACATTTGGATTTTTGTGCAATGACTTGTGCATTGACTTGAGATTTTTCTCATTAGTTTAATTATAAAAGTTTGTTACCTCAAATATTCTTTAATTAATTCTTTATTTTATTTAAAAAAAATTACAGGTTTCATAATGTGTTCTTTCTTTCTTAATGATCGACATAATATTTGTGATTAAAACACCTTTCACTTTGGAAGTTAGATACACAAAACATTCCACATATTTCATGATATTATACCATCAAAACATTTAAAGCCAATTAATTTTGGTAATCTTAATCGAGCATGATATTGTTATTTAATAAGAAAAAAAATTTTTATTTTTACTTGATATGTTGTTGTCAAGGTCTGTACACCAATCAATACACTTATTCCAACTAATTAAAACTTTTGTGAATTTTTTTACCTTTGCAACGTAGAGTTGATATAACTATCGTTACAAAAGATTGTTACAAAAATGGGTCACATTTGGTCTAATGGAAGTGAAAGTTTAATTCTAAATTTAATTTATTTGATTTTTATTTTTATTTTAAGAAAAAAGTAGTTTTTGGATTTAATTTGTTATTTTAATGAGAATTTATTTCTCACTCATTTACTTGTAAAACTTATCATACATTACACACAAAAAAAAAATAGTTTTTGGATAAACTTACGTTTTTCTCTTCTTTCTTCACCTTTTTTTTTGTTCTCATATTTTTACACTAAAAATGAAAAAAAAAATAAGAACAAGAGATTCAAATAACGATAAGCAAATAGATCTATAAAGGAGATTACAAACTCAAATTACGAGTCAGAAAGATCAAATGAACTCTGAATATTGCTAGAAGTATCATATATACATCGACAATTTTTTTTTAAAAAAAACAATAATTTGACATTAATGTTTTCACTACTATTAAATGAAAAGGGTATATGTGAACAACTTTAATAATGATAGAGTATATTAACTCTAAATCGCAAAGTTGAGAGGTATATTAGACTTTTTTCCACCAAGAAAAAAAGTAACCTTTCAACATATGACCAAACTAACTTGGATATTTTCAAGGCCTGTACAACACTATAACCAATCAGAATAAAATTATATTGGAAAATATTTTGGTCAAGGTCTATGCACCAACAAATACTCTTATAACAAATACTCTTATAGGCTTTTCTTTTTCATTGGAGCATCACCATAGAAAATTGCCTTTTGCTATGTGCTATATAAACCTCATCAAGATTATTGAATAGAGAGACACAAAGCAAGAGTTGGAAAACTTACTTAGTTATTTTGATATATATTTTGAGGCGCGAAAATGGTCATTGGAGAACTTGCATTGTTTCTGCTGTACACTTTTCTCTGTCAACTTGTTTTCTCCTCATCTTTACCTCATTTGTGCCCCGATGAACAAGCCGTTGCGCTTCTTCAATTCAAAAATATGTTTACTATAAATCTTGATGCTTCTTACGGTGGTTCTTATCCTAAAACAGTTACATGGAATAAGAGCGCCGATTGTTGTTCATGGGATGGAGTTCATTGTGACGAAATGACGGGACAAGTGACTAAGCTTGACCTCGCTAACAGCAGACTTCGGGGTGAGTTTCATTCCAACAGTAGCCTCTTTAAGCTCACCAATCTCAAATGGCTTGATTTGTCTAGCAATAATTTTTTTGGATCACTCATTTCACCTAAATTTGGTGAGCTTTCTAGTTTAACGCATCTTGATTTGTCGTATTCAAATTTTACAAGTATAATCCTGTCAGAAATATCTCGTCTTTCTAAGTTACATGTTCTTCGTCTCCATGATAGTCAATTAAGATTCGAGCCTCACAATTTTGAACTGCTCCTTAAGAACTTGACCCAATTAAGAGACCTTGACCTTCGCTTTGTGAACATCTCTTCCACCTTTCCTCTAAATTTTTCTTCTTATTTAACAAATCTAAGACTTTGGAACACGCAGATATACGGGACATTGCCCGAAGGAGTTTTCCACCTTTCCAACTTAGAATCTCTTGACTTATCAGAAACTCCCCACCTCACTGTTAGGTTTCCCACAACTAAATGGAATAGTAGTGCATCACTCATGGAGTTAGTTCTCTTAAGAGTGAATGTTGCTGGTAGGATACCTGAATCATTTGGTCATCTAACTTCACTACAAAAATTAGATTTGCTTTCTTGTAATCTCTCAGGCTCTATTCCTAAACCTCTATTCAATCTCACTAACATAGGGTTTTTGGACCTTGGTTATAACTATCTTGAAGGACCAATTTCCGATTTCTTTAGATTTGGAAAGCTCTGGTTGTTATCACTTGGAAATAACAATTTTAATGGCAGGCTTGAGTTCTTATCTTCTAACAGAAGCTGGACGCAACTTGAATTCTTGGATTTTTCGTTCAATTCCCTAACGGGTCCAATTCCTTCTAATGTAAGCGGAATACAAAACCTACAACGCCTCTACTTGTCATCAAATCATTTGAATGGGACTATACCATCATGGATATTCTCCCCCCCTTCACTAATTGAGTTCGACTTGAGTGATAACCATTTCAGTGGAAACATTCAGGAGTTCAAGTCTAAAACATTGGATATTGTTTCTCTAAAACAAAATCACCTGCAAGGTCCTATTCCAAAGTCACTCCTAAACCAGAGTTATGTACATACTCTTTTCCTTTCGCACAATAATCTCAGTGGACAGATCGATTCAACCATCTGCAATCTGACAATACTGAATGTGCTAGATTTGGGCAGCAATAATTTGGAGGGAACAATCCCACTATGTTTGGGTCACATGAGTAGACTTCAGATTTTGGATTTAAGCAACAATAGGCTTAGCGGGACAATTAATACAACTTTTAGTATAGGAAACCAACTTGTAGTCATCAAATTTGATAGTAATAAGCTAGAGGGGAAGGTTCCGCAATCTTTGATCAATTGTCCATATTTGGAAGTTGTTGATTTAGGTAACAATGAGTTGAATGACACATTTCCTAAATGGTTGGGAGCTCTATCTGAGTTGCAGATTTTGAACTTGAGATCAAATAAGCTCTTTGGCCCTATAAATGTTTCTAGGACTGACAACTTATTTGCTCAAATTCGAGTCATAGATCTCTCATCCAATGGATTTAGTGGAGATTTACCGGTGAACCTTTTTGAGAATTTTCAAGCCATGAAAATAATTGGTGAGAGCAGTGGAACCCGAGAGTATGTAGCAGATATATATTCTTCTTTTTACACAAGTTCCATTATCGTGACAACAAAGGGACTGGACCTTGAACTTCCTCGAGTTTTGACTACAGAGATTATTATCAATCTCTCAAGGAATAGATTTGAAGGTCAGATACCAAGCATTATTGGAGATCTCGTTGGGCTTCGAACGCTGAACTTATCTCATAATCGCTTGGAAGGTGATATACCAGTGTCACTGCACAAATTATCTGTACTTGAATCATTGGATCTCTCATCAAACAAAATCAACGGAGAAATTCCACAACAACTTGTATCCCTCAAATCACTTGAAGTCTTAAATCTCTCTCACAATCATCTTGTTGGATGCATTCCCAAAGGAAAACAATTTGATACGTTTGAGAATAGTTCATACCAAGGGAACGATGGGTTACGTGGATTTCCACTCTCAAAAGATTGTGGTGGTGGTGGAGGTGATCAAGAAGAAGAAGAAGAAGAAGAAGAAGATTCAGCAATTATAAGTTGGAAGGCAGTTCTCATGGGTTACGGTTGTGGACTTGTTATTGGACTGTCCATAATATACATAATGTTGTCAACTCAATATCCAGCATGGTTTTCGAGGATGGATGTAAAATTGGATCACATAATTATTACAAGAATGAAAAAGCACAAGAAAAGATATTAGTTTTTACTTTACTAGTTTATAATGTATTTGAAGTGTGCATTTCCCCAAGTAATAAAAGCATTAGTTTTCGTTTATCAATATTTTGATACATATTCAGCGTAATTATTTGTATTCGACTGCAAAGTTCATTGATAGCATTATTCTGATATGAAATTTTGACTTCGAAATGTTTCTATATATCAATTATCACTCTTATTTGATTAATTAAACATTTTTAAATTTTAGACTTTGAGATATTTTTGACAAAGTCGATACACCAATTAATACTCTTATAGACTCTTTCTTCATTTAAATTGATAAATAACTATTTATTATTTGACTATTGTTAGATTAAATGATCCCCACACACATTGGGATGGTAAGATATTTTTTTGTCAAAGTCTATAAATCGATTATCACTCTTATAAATTTTTCTTTCTCCTCTAAAGAAAAATAAAAATTATTCAGTTCACAAAACATCCCACGATATCACACAGATACAATTAAGTGTTTGTTCCAAAGCTCCCTTCACTTTTCTTTCTTTTAAGACTTTGATTAATTTAATAACTATTTCACTGTTACACATAATATTCTCAAGGTGAATTTTTCTACATAATTATAGTACAAATTTGACAAATGAGACTAATAATGCATGACAATGTGGGTCTGAACCACTTGTAAAGACTTAGGTGTTAGGTTTTATTTGCCCTAAATTTCTTACCATAAATAGGTTTTTCTTTTAGGAAAAGGTTTGGATTGACTAATCCTTTCTCTGATAGGAAAAGGTTTAGAACTCTATAAATAAAGGAATGTTTCTTCTAACTTAATCAACATTCACAATGTAGTCTTAGGGCTTTGAGAGTTTTGGTTAGGGGGAGAATTTGTGGGTCACAAGCTTAATACGTTATCACTTTTGTAAACCTCCCGTGTATTCTGAGTGAATTGGTTGAGGTTGTTTCTCTCTGTATTTTGTACTCTCATATTTATAGTGGATTGCTCATCTCCTTTGTGGACGTAGGTCGATTGACCGAACCACGTTAAATCTTTGTGTCTTTTGGTATATTTCTCGTTGTCTTCTTACTCGTGGTCTTTTGAGGTTTGCTTTGCTAGATTCCGCGTTTACACCTGCTTATTTTCGATCCTAACATTAGGATTATGACATTTTAAGATTGATAATGTATCGAATAAAATTGAATTATTACAACTGTATTCATAATACTCTAAAAAAGATTTTTCAATGGAATTTCATCAAAAAATGTGATAATTGACAACTCAAAAATTGAGCGAAAGTAACTAGATGAGCTTCTTGGAATTGATTAGTTGTAGTAGATGACTAACAATATTTGATAAATTGAGATATTTATCAAAAAAATATTTTGTAAGCATAAGTGACTATTTCTACTGTTCGAACGCGTAATAATTGTGTCAAGACTACTAGCAAAGACTTGGGATTGTGATGTTTTAGACCGATAAAGTATCAAAGAAAAATTGTATTATTACAAGTGAAATGATTTTGTGTAGTACCTTTCGTTTAAACTTTCTATGTGATGACTTGACTTAATAATTTGGAATTTTTTTATATTTTTCAACAATCATTTGGATAATTTTGTGCAATGACTCGTGTATTGACTTGAGAATATAAAGTTGATAATTCAAAATTTAAGCGAAATTGTTTAGGTGGGTTCCTCGGAATTGACTATTCAAAGCGATAACAATAGATTTTTCTTCGCGTAACAATAAAAATTACATCTATACATCATATTCGTTGGTGTTTCAGCCTTTTTTTGAACTTAAATCCGTTCACCAAATTTGAAGTAATTTAAATGATTTGATGTATCTTTATCATTTAAATTTTGTATATCACTCGTTATAAAATTGATTCATATATACCTCTACTGTTACGCAACTAACTCGTATATACCCTTTTCTTTTAACGAAAGTAAAAATAAATTAATTTTAAATTATTATTAAAATTAGATTTTAAAAAAATATTTATTTGGTCCTTCTCACACATTTCCTCCTCCTCCTTCTTCTTCTTCTTCTTCTTTTTTTTACTTTTTTTATTCAACAACTAATTTGAATTTATTATTTTGATGGTAAATATATTTTTAACGAATTTATTTTCTTGTAAATTTATCATAGATGTCCCAATTTTTTTATAGATACAAAATATAAATTACGTTATACCCGACAAAATAATTTTAAATTATATCCATCTATCACATCTGGTGGTGGTGATGGTTCATCGTATTTGTATGTCTGGACTCAAATCAAATTCCACCAAAATTTGAAGAGATTTTCAACTAAATTTATTGTCTACCTTTAAGTCAAGGTCTTTGCACCAATTAACACTCTTATCCTAACTAAATAAGTATTTTTGAAATTTCAAAGTTAATTGTTTTTGTCAAGTCCCATATATCACCATTTCAAAGAAAGGTGTAATTATGTTATTGTTAAAGAAAAATAGAAAAATACTATGTGTTAATTTATTTTATATAAGATGCAACGGAAATTAAAAAAAAACAAAAAAAACATATATACACGTGGTGTCACGTATAGAAATACTAAGATACCCATTTTAAAGAAATTCTTATTATCTAATTTATATGCACACATAATTTGTTTTTAAATATCATCATAATTATGGTATTATTCTAATACAAATGTTTATATTAGATAACGAGGGTACATATGCACCATTTGTTAGCTGATGGAGGTATATATGTATCACTTTTTAACGAGGAGTATATTTGGTCTAAAAAACGCTAAGGTGAGGGGTATATTTGTCTCTTTGCCTTATAATTAAAAAAACTAATTTTTTTTTCACTTTCATTTGATGAAAAGGTAATATGTCAGACACTTTTATAATGGTAGGAATATACGCGAGCCAGTTTTGTTACAGTAGAGGTATATACGAACTACTTTTGTGATAGAATTTTTCTACTGTAAATATTATTTAAACATTTATTGAAATGACTCGTGCATTGACTTAGGAATATGTAAATTTATTAGAACTATTAGAATATAAGTTTGATCATCATCAAGTTAATATACAATCAGGTGCATAAACCAAATAATAATTTTTTCCTAATTAACAAAAAATGAATTTTTGACTTTGAAATTTTTTTGTCAAGGTTTATACACCAAACAATACTCTTATCCTAACAAATCAAAAGTTTTGTGAGCCTTTACAATGATTTAAACAATAAAATTAACTTTTAGCGACAATGAATATATACATTAGCAAAGTGAGTCAAAGTCTTTTTCAACATTAGTTCATTATCATTGGATCCAATGTCGCTATAAATTTTAGGAACATTTATGAAGAGTGTTAATTTCCGTTATAACTACATATTTACTAGCAATTAAACTACTATGTCATTAATTAATTATCGCTAAATATTATTTTTGATAGTGATTAAATAACTGTTTTCTATTGTTAAAGGTGATAATCCAATTATTTGAACCATTCTATGACTTAAACAAAATTATAGCATTCATTAAGATACTTGTACATTAACTTGAGATTTTTCTGATTAATTTAATTACAAATGTTTAATATCTCAAATAGTTTACTTTATTCTTCATTTATTTTTTTATTTTTTTGTTGAAATTGTTGTGTTCACTTATTTATAATACTAGTTTTTGGGTACGCGCCATGCGCGTGTGGCCATATAAATAAAAATATTTTTGTGAAAATTGTATATTAACAATATTTTTAAGTTATATTATGTGTTATAAAATAGAAAATATAAATTACATGTTCTTAAAATTGATAAGTATCCTATATGGTGTTTTTATTTCTAAGATCCAAAATCCAAAAAACTATTCAACTACAATATTTAAATGAATAAGTGAAATGTTATGTGCTACGTTAGTGAAATATGTGTAAAATCAGTAACATATAGAAATCTTTTACCGTAAAATTAATGTTGTGTGTTGCACATATTAAGCCCTTGCAAGGAAATTAAATAATAAGTGTCATGAGTGTATTCTTCACTAAGAAATTTCCTTGACGAATCCAACAACATCCATAGCTGAAATTCTTCGACAAATCCAACAATGTTCATAGCGTATTATAATAGCCTTTAACTTTGACATTGATTGAGAAAAAATTGCTTAGAGAAATAAAAAATATTCTTGGCTTTATGTAATACTTTCACTTAAAATAATTAATTAGTCTCTTTAACTTCTTTTCATGTATTTATGATTGAAAATAACATATGTTAATATATTAACTATGGGAATTCATTGTATTGAAATCTACAACTTTTAAGATTTTAGCAATGTAAAGGTAACTGCTTCTATATTTTAGTTAATGTGCCACTTAAATCTCTACCTATTTGTTCTCATTAACTAACATTTGTCTCTTCATTTTCTTTAACGTTTAGATTATTTAATTTTCATAACTGTTCAAATATTCTCAATTCATTGATAGTAAAAAAAGTTTACTGCTCAATATTTTTCAAAAATAAAATAATCAAATATGAATATAACATTTTTATTTAATATAGGGATAAAATGATAATTCAACTTTACACCTTGGAGCTCCCCACTTATAATATAATATGATATACCTTTCATATAAATAATTTTTTTAGGTAACATTTATTTCAAGACAAGCAAAAGAAGTTGAGATTTGAATTTACTTCAAAAATTTAAATACAGACTTCATACTTTGAACTCTTGACGAGAGGGAGTTGCTCGTTTTGGTAAGCACCCTTCACTTTCAACCCGAAGGTTGCGATTTCGAGTAACCAAGCAACGGCACTTCGGAGTACAAAAGAAATTTATACGATCTGAGTCATTGGAAAATTTATACAACAAGCTTGGAATAATGATCTAAGAAATATGAGAAATTATTTTTTATATTGTCAATGTATATAATTTTTTGTATCAACTTTAGATTTTAATAGTCCTTTTCATCTTTTTTACATCAAGAAATCAATATAAAATTTAAAGAATTTTCCACCTAAAATGTTGTTATCAAGGTCTACACACTAATAAATTTCTTTGATTAATTTGTGATATATATATACCTCATATAAATTATTGAATAGAGTTAACAAAGAAAATATTTTTGATTTCCTATCTACCAACTTAAGTAGTTTTGAACATTTTTAGTGCAGAAATGGGTTACGTAAAACTTGTTTTTTTAATGCTATTTTCCTTACTCTGTCAACTTGCTTTTTGCTCGTCCTCATCTCATTTGTGCCCCAAAGATCAAGCTCTTGCTCTTCTACAATTCAAGCAAATGTTTAAAATAAGTGGTTATGTTTCTGGTAACTGTTTCGACATAAAAGGCCAACCGATTGAGTCATATCCGAAAACTCTTTCGTGGAACAAGAGCACAGATTGTTGCTCTTGGGATGGAGTTTATTGTGACGAGACGACTGGAAAAGTGATTGAGCTTAACCTCACTTGCAGCAAACTTCAAGGCAAATTACACTCAAACAGTAGTGTCTTTCAACTCTCCAATCTCAAAAGGCTTGATTTGTCTAGTAATAATTTCTCTGGATCGTACATTTCACCTAAATTTGGTGAGTTTTCTAGTTTGACGCATCTTGATTTGTCGGATTCGAGTTTTATAGGTCTAATCCCAGTAGAAATCTCTCGTCTTTCGAAATTACAAGTTCTTCATATCCGGAGTAATCCGTATGAGCTTAGATTCGAACCTCACAATTTTGAACTGCTCCTTAAGAACTTGACCCGATTAAGAGAGCTCCACCTTAGCTATGTAAACATCTCTTCCGCTATTCCTCTGAATTTCTCTTCTCATTTAACAAATCTAAGACTTTCGAACACGCAGTTATACGGGATGCTGCCGGAAAGTGTTTTTCACCTTTCCAACTTAGAATCTCTTTATTTCCTTCAACCATCTGCAATCAGAAAACACTAGAAGTGCTAGATTTGGGGAGCAATAATTTGGAGGGAACAGTCCCACTATGTTTGGGTGCGATGAGTGGTCTTAGGTTTTTGGATTTAAGCAACAATCGTCTTAGGGGGACAATTGATACTACTTTTAGTATAGGAAACAGTCTTATAGTTATTAAATTTAATAAGAATAAGCTAGAGGGGAAAGTTCCGCAATCTTTGATCAATTGCACATATTTGGAAGTTGTTGATTTAGGTAACAATGAGTGAATGACACGTTTCCTAAATGGTTGGGAGCCCTATCTGTTTTGCAGATTTTGAACTTGAGATCAAATAAGTTCTTTGGCCCTATAAAAGTTTCTAGGACTGACAACTTATTTGCTCAAATTCGAATCATAGATCTCTCATCTAACGGATTTAGTGGACATTTACCCGTGAGCCTTTTCATGAAATTTGAAGTAATGAAAATAACTAGTGAAAACAGTGGAACCCGAGAGTATGTAGGAAGTATTGTTTATTATTACACATATTCCTTGATAGTGACAACAAAGGAACTGGAGCTTGAACTTTCTCGAGTTTTGACTACAGAGATTATTATCAATCTCTCAAGGAATAGATTTGAAGGTAATATCCCAAGCATTATTGGAGATCTCATTGCGCTTCGTACTTTGAACTTGTCTCACAATCGCTTGGAAGGTCACGTACCAGCATCACTGCAGCAGTTATCTGTACTTGAATCATTGGATCTCTCATACAACAAAATCAGCGGAGAAATTCCACAACAGCTTGCATCCCTCACATCACTTGAAGTCTTAAATTTATCTCACAATCATCTTGTTGGATGCATCCCCAAAGGAAAACAATTTGATACGTTTGAGAATAGTTCATACCAAGGGAATGATGGGTTACGTGGATTTCCACTCTCAAAAGATTGTGGCGGTGATGAAGGGGTACCAGAAGCAACAACTCCATTTGGGCTAGATCAAGAAGAAGAAGAAGAAGAAGAAGAAGGAGATTCATCAATAATAAGTTGGAAGGCAGTTCTCATGGGTTACGGTTGTGGACTTGTTATTGGACTGTCCATAATATACATAATGTTGTCAACTCAATATCCAGCATGGTTTTCGAGGATGAATGTAAAATTGGAACACATAATTATTACAAGAATGGAAAAGCACAAGAAAAAATATTAGCATGTAACCTCCAGGTATTCAACTTAATCTCAATCCTTCAGAAGATTACATTTTATATATCCATAAATTTTCTCCATTGTGAATTTATGAATAATTTGAAGTGTTTGTTACCCTATGAATAAAGACACGAGTTTTATTTGATTTCACTTATATGTAGTATGTACAAAATAAATTCAGCATATTCAATTGTGAGCAAAAAAAACAAATTCATAAAATGCAAATACTTTGAAATAACAGTAGAAAGCACATTAAAAATCTTAATTAAATAAATCATTCTCATTAAATACTTTGAAATAACAGTAGAAATTATGTTACGCCAAATGGTTAAAGATACTTAGGATACTAATTAAATAAGTCATTCACATTAGCAGAGCTCAGATGATTTCTTCTTCTTTATAGATAATAAGTACAAATTACGCATTTCAACAGTAAAATAAATAATATAAGATGTAATAAGAGACAATCCATGTCAAGTCCTTTGCATGTTGGGGCTCATTTGAACTTAAATATGCACAATTTTTTTTTTCGCGGGACCAATTGGTTCCATTTCTAAGTTCTTAAAGGACTGTCCATTGATTATAGCACACGAAAATTGATAAAACATTTCTTTACCTACTTTGGGACTAGTTTAAACTTGAAAATGCACCATTTTTCAACGTGATATAAATTGGTTCCATTTCTAAGGTCTTAATGGATGTCCATGAAAATTTTCGGCCAATTTTTTTTATGAGATTTCCAGATAAAAAAGTTCTTTGGCTATAGCACACGAAAATCGATAAAATCCGCATTTGTCGTTGGGGCTCATTTGAACTTGAAAATGCACCATTTTTTCAGCGGGACGAACTAGTTCCATTTCTAAGTTCCTAAAGGTCATCCTTGAAAAATTACGGTCATTTTGTTTTGGGATTTCTAGATTAAATAAATGCATGGGCTATAGCACACGAAAATTGCTAAAACCTTTCTTTGCGCTTTGGGGCTAGTTTAAACTTTAAAATGCACCATTTTTTCCCGTGAGACGACCTAGTTCCCTTTATTAGGTCTTAACGGACGTCCATAAAAAAATTTCGGCTATTTTCGTCGTTTTTGAATTAAAAAATCATGGGCTATAGCAAACGAAAAAAATGATAAAATATGTCTTTGCCTGCTTTAGGTCTCGTTTAAAATTGAAAATGCATATTTTTTCCTACGAAACGAACTAGTTCCATTTCTAAGGTCTTAATGAATGTTTATGGAAAAAATTGGCCATTTTGTTTTGGAATTTCTAGATAAAAAAATTTCATGGATTATGGCACACAAAAATCGGTAAAATCTGTCTTTGCTTGCTTTAAGTCTCGTTTGAATTTGAAAATGTACTACTTTTCCCCGCGGGATGAACTGGTTCCAATTTCAAAGGTCTTAAAGGACGTCCATGAAAAACTTCTGTCATTTTATTTCGAGATTTTTAAATTAAAAAAAATCATATGCTATAGCACACGATTATTTATAAATCTACGATTGCATAGTTTGGGGCTTGTTTCAACTTGAAAATGCACCATTTTCCCCTCGGAATGAACTGGTTCCATTTCTAAGGTCCTAATGGATATCCATGAAAAAATTTTGCCATTTTTTTGGGAATTTCATGATCTAAAAAAATCCATGTGCTATATAGCACACGAAATTTAATAAAATTTGTCTTTGCCTATTTTGAGGCTTAATTATTTGAACTTGAAAATGCACCATTTTCCCTTTCGAGAAGAACTGATTCATTTTCTAAGGTCTTAACAGACGTCCATAAATTATTACGGTCATCTTTTGAGATTTTCGGATAAAAAATAATCCATGGGCTATAGCATACGAAATTTGATAAAATTTGTCTTTGCCTTGTAGGCTCGTTTGCACTTGAAAATGCACCATTTTTTTCCGCGGGACAAATTAGCTCAATTTCTAAGTTCTTAAGGTACGTTCTTGAAAATTTTTTGTCATTTTGTTTTGTGATTTCCAGATCAACAAAATTTATGGGCTATATAGCACAAGAATATGGATAAAACATTTTTGTGCCTGCTTTCAGGCTTGTTTGAACTTGAAAATGTATCGTTTTTCCCCGCGTGACAAACTGGTTTCATTTATAAGGTCATACGGACGTACATGAAAATTTTCGGTCATTTTTTTTGAGATTTTCGGATAAAAAAATCTATTTTCTATAGCACACAAAAGTTGGTAAAATCTGTCTTTGCATGTTAGAGCTCGTTTGATCTTGAAAATGCACCATTTTCTCCCAGGACGAATTGATTCCATTTCTAAAGTCTTAAAGAACATCTATGAAAATTTTCGGTCATTTTATTTTGTGATTTCACTATAAATAAATTAATGGGTATAACACATGAAAATCTGTAAAACCATTCTTTGCCTACTCTAGGCTAGTTTGAACTTTAAAATGCACCATTTTTCCTCGCAGCATGAACTGATTCAATTTTTAAGGTCTTAACGGACGTCAATCAAAAGTTTTGGCCATTTTTTTTTTTTTGAGATTTTAGGATAAAAAAACGCAATTTGCTATAGACCACGAAAATCGGTAAAAATTATCTTTGCATGTTGAGGCTCGTTTGAACTTGAAAATGCACCATTTTTCCCCGTGGAATAAATTGGTTCCATTTTTAAGGTCTTAACAGACGTCCATTAAAATTTTCGCCCATTCTTTTTGAAATTTCGAATTAAAAAAATCATTGACTATAGAACATGAAAATCAATAAAATTTGTTTTTGCCTGTTGGACTCGTTTGAACTTGAAATGCATCATTTTCCACGCGGAATGAAGTGGTTGCATTTCTTAAGTAATAACTGACGTCTATGAAAAGTTTCGGCCATATTATTTCGGGATTTCTGGATCAAAAAAATACATGCGCTATAGCACACAAAAATCGATAAAACCTTTCTTTGTCTGCTTTGGAGTTTGTTTGAACTTGAAAATTCACCATTTTTCCCGTGGGACGAACTAGTTCCATTTCTAATGTCTTAAAGAACGTCCATGAAAAATGTCCATTTTGTTTTGAGATTTCCGGATTAAAAAAAAAACTCATGGGCTGCCTGTTTTGGGGCTCGTTTGAACTTGAAAATGCACCATTTTTTTCCGCGGGACAAATTGGTTTTATTTTTAAAGTCTTAAAGGACGTTCATAAAATTTTTTAGCCATTCTATTTCGAGATTTCCGGATTAAAAAAATTCATGGGTAGAACACGAAAATTGGTAAAACATTTCTTTTCGTGCTTTGGGGCTAGTTAGAACTTGAAAATGCACAATATTTCCCTTAGGATGAATTGGTTCCCTTTCTTAGGTCTTAACAGATCTCCATGAATTTTTTTTGACTATTTTCGTAATTTTTGGATTAAGAAAACCCATAGGTTGTATCACACTAAAATTGGTAAAATCTGTCTTTGTCTGTTTTGTGCTCGTTTGAACTTGAAAATGCACAAATTTTCCCGCCGGGATGAATTGGTTCCATTTCTAAGGACTTAATGAACGTTTATGAAAAAAATTGCCATTTTTGTTTTGGGATTTACGGATCAAAAAATTCATGGGCTATAGCGCACAAAAATTGATAAAATCTGCCTTGCCTACTTTGGTTCTCGTTTGAACTTGAAAATACACCACATTTCCCTGCGAAACAAATTGGTTCATTTTCTAAGTTCTTAAGGGACATTCTTGAAAAAATTTGGTCATTTTTTTCGTGATTCTGGATCAAAAATAATCAATGGGCTATAGCACACGAAAATGGATAAGATCTTTCTTTGCCTACTTTGAGGCTAGTTTGAACTTGAGAATGCACCATTTTTCCCCGCGGGACGAACTGGTTCCATTTATAAGGTCATAACAGAAGTTTATGAAAAAAATTTGTCTTTTTTTATTTAGATTTACGAATTAAAAAAATCATTTGCACACGAAAATTGGTAAAATTTGCCTTTGCATGTTAGGGCTCGTTTGATCTTGAAAATGCACTATTTTTTTCCGCTGGACGAATTGGTTCCATTTTTAAAGTCTTAACAAACGTCCATGAAAAGTTTCGGTCATTGTATTTTGAAATTTATAGATTAAAAAAAAATCCATGGGCTATAACATACGAAAGTCCTTTAATTTCAGTAATAGTTCAAGAGGTACTTATGTCTTCTCCCAATTTAAATTTATTACATAATTGTTCCCAATTGTTAAAGTTAATATCTTCATCACCAATGGATGTGGTGCGGTGAATGTGGTTTCTCCTCTCTTAACCAAAAGTCATGTTTGAACCCTGGTATAAAAAAACTCATTAGTAAAGAGTGTTCCCCTAGCCCCACCGAATAGGGCTCTACATGGTGCGCGATACGAGTTTAAAATATTCGGACTTCAATGTGTGTATCAGACAGCGAATGACAAACCAAAAAGAAAAAGCTAGTATCCACATTGCATAATAATTGGGTCAGAAGATCATATTCTCAAGGAGCAAAATTCCACATTGCATAGTTATGATTGGAGCAAAATTCCACATTGCATAGTTATGATTGTGATGATTCCATTGATAACGAATCAAACAAAATTGTATGATTACTAGTTATAAAAAATTGTATTATTACATTTGGATTTTTGTGCAATGACTTGTGCATTGACTTGAGATTTTTCTCATTAATTTAAGGGGAAAAGAGTCTGATATATCTCTCAACTTTGTCATTTGGAGCTGATATACCCTCGTTATAAAAGTGGCTCATATATGCCCTTATCGTTATACAAATGGTTCACATATACCCCTGCCGTTACAAAATGGCTCACATATACCCTTCATTTAACGGATTTTAAAAAATTAATTTTTAATTTATATTTATTACTTCTAATTTTTTTAAAAAAAAAATTATTTAGGGGTATATATGATTCTTCTATCAAAGTTCAAGGTATATTTTAAATTTTTTCATACATAAATTATTTTTTGACTTCTTTTATTATAATTATTTGAATTTCTTATTCTTATTTTGTTTTTTTCTTTCATTCCTTAGTTTAAAGAATAAAAAATTAAACTATTTTTCTGTGTGTGTATTGTAATTTAATTTCGGATTCGAAGAAAAAATTTGATCATCTACAATAAGTTTTACAAGAATATTAGTGAAACATAAATAAATTTGGTTATCAAAATAATAATTATAAATTAGTCATTGAAACAAAAAAAAAGTCAAAAAAAAATATGTTTGACGAGGATTAAATTTATTCATATGGGATTATATATTTTTAGAAAAAAATAATAAAAATTTAGATTAAAATTATTATTTTTTTCATTTCCGTTAGAGAAAAAGGGTATATATGAGCCATTTGTTTACAAGTAGGGGTATATATGTGCCACTTTCATAACAAGGGGTATATCAACTCTAAATGACAAAGTTGATGGGTATATCAAACCCTTTTCCCTTAGTTTAATTATAAAAGTTTGTTACCTCAAATATTTTTTACTATTTATTTTATTTAAAAAATTACAGGTTCCATAAAGTATTCTTTCTTTTTTAATGATCGACATAATATTTGTGATTAAAACACCTTTCACTTTGGAAGTTAGGTACACAAAACATTCCACATATTTTAGGATATTATACCATCAAAACATTTAAAGCCAATTAATTTTGGTAACCTTAATCGAGCATGATATTGTTATTTAATAAAAAACAATTATTTTTACTTGATATGTTGTTGTCAAGGTCTGTACACCAATCAATACACTTATTCCAACTAATTAAAATTTATGTGAATTTTTTTACCTTTGCAACGTAGAGTTGATATAACTATCGTTACAAAAGATTGTTACAAAAATGGGTCACATTTGGTCTAATGGAAGTGAAAGTCTAATTCTAAATTTAGTTTATTTGCTTTTTATTTTTATTTTAAGAAACAATAGTTTTTGGATTTAATTTGTTATTTTAATGAGAATTTATTTCTCACTCATTTACTTGTAAAACTTATCATACATTACACAAAAAAAAAAAATAGTTTTTGGATAAACTTACGTTTTTCTCTTCTTTCTTCACCTTTTTTTTTGTTCTCATATTTTTACACTAAAAATGAAAAAAAAAAAAATAAGAACAAGAGATTCAAATAACGATAAGCAAATAGATCTACAAAGGAGATTACAAACTCAAATTACGAGTCAGAAAGATCAAATGAACTCTGAATATTGCTAGAAGTATCATATATACATCGACAATTTTTTTTAAAAAAAACAATAATTTGACATTAAACAATTAAAAATGATATAGTATATTAACTCTAAATCGCAAAGTTGAGAGGTATATTAGACTTTTTTCCACGAAGAAAAAACTAACCTTTGTGCATATGACCAAAGCAACTTGGATATTTTCAAGGTCTGTACAACACTATAACCAATCAGAATAAAATTATATTGGAAAATGTTTTGGTCAAGGTCTATGCACCAACAATTACTCTTATAGACTTTTCTTTTTCATTGGAGCATCACCATAGAAAATTGCCTTTTGCTAATGTGCTATATAAACCTCATCAAAATTATTGAATAGAGACACAAAGCAAGAGTTGGAAAACTTACTTAGTTATTTTGATATATATATTTTGAGGCGCAAAAATGGTCATTGGAGAACTTGCATTGTTTCTGCTGTACACTTTTCTCTGTCAACTTGTTTTCTCCTCATCTTTACCTCATTTGTGCCCCGATGAACAAGCCGTTGCGCTTCTTCAATTCAAAAATATGTTTACTATTAATCTTGATGCTTCTTACGGTGGTTCTTATCCTAAAACAGTTACATGGAATAAGAGCGTCGATTGTTGTTCATGGGATGGAGTTCATTGTGACGAAATGACGGGACAAGTGACTAAGCTTGACCTCGCTAACAGCAGACTTCAGGGTGAGTTTCATTCCAACAGTAGCCTCTTTAAGCTCACCAATCTCAAATGGCTTGATTTGTCTAGAAATAATTTTTCAGGATCACTCATTTCACCTAAATTTGGTGAGCTTTCTAGTTTAACGCATCTTGATTTGTCGTATTCAAATTTTACAAGTATAATCCCGTCAGAAATATCTCGTCTTTCTAAGTTACATGTTCTTCGTCTCCAGGATACTCAATTAAGATTCGAGCCTCACAATTTTGAACTGCTCCTTAAGAACTTGACCCAATTAAGAGACCTTGACCTTCGCTTTGTGAACATCTCTTCCACATTTCCTCTAAATTTTTCTTCTTATTTAACAAATCTAAGACTTTGGAACACGCAGATATACGGGACATTGCCCGAAGGAGTTTTCCACCTTTCCAACTTAGAATCTCTTGACTTATCAGAAACTCCCCAGCTCACTGTTAGGTTTCCCACAACTAAATGGAATAGCAGTGCATCACTCATGGAGTTAGTTCTCTTAGGAGTGAATGTTGCTGATAGGATACCTGAATCATTTGGTCATCTAACTTCACTACAAAAATTAGATTTGCTTTCTTGTAATCTCTCAGGCTCTATTCCTAAACCTCTATTCAATCTCACTAACATAGGGTTTTTGGACCTTGGTTATAACTATCTTGAAGGACCAATTTCCGATTTCTTTAGATTTGGAAAGCTCTGGTTGTTATCACTTGGAAATAACAATTTTAATGGCAGGCTTGAGTTCTTATCTTCTAACAGAAGCTGGACGCAACTTGAATACTTGGATTTTTCGTTCAATTCTCTAACGGGTCCAATTCCTTCTAATGTAAGCGGAATACAAAACCTACAACGCCTCTACTTGTCATCAAATCATTTGAATGGGACTATACCATCATGGATATTCTCCCCCCCTTCACTAACTGAGTTCGACTTGAGTGATAACCATTTCAGTGGAAACATTCAGGAGTTCAAGTCTAAAACATTGGATATTGTTTCTCTAAAACAAAATCACATGCAAGGTCCTATTCCAAAGTCACTCCTAAACCAGAGTTATGTACATACTCTTTTCCTTTCGCACAATAATCTCAGTGGACAGATCGATTCAACCATCTGCAATCTGACAATACTGAATGTGCTAGATTTGGGCAGCAATAATTTGGAGGGAACAATCCCACTATGTTTGGGTCAGATGAGTAGACTTCAGATTTTAGATTTAAGCAACAATAGGCTTAGCGGGACAATTAATACAACTTTTAGTATAGGAAACCAACTTGTAGTCATCAAATTTGATAGTAATAAGCTAGAGGGGAAGGTTCCGCAATCTTTGATCAATTGTCCATATTTGGAAGTTGTTGATTTAGGTAACAATAAGTTGAATGACACATTTCCTAAATGGTTGGGAGCTCTATCTGAGTTGCAGATTTTGAACTTGAGATCAAATAAGCTCTTTGGCCCTATAAATGTTTCTAGGACTGACAACTTATTTGCTCAAATTCGAGTCATAGATCTCTCATCCAATGGATTTAGTGGAGATTTACCGGTGAACCTTTTTGAGAATTTTCAAGCCATGAAAATAATTGGTGAGAGCAGTGGAACCCGAGAGTATGTAGCAGATATATATTCTTCTTTTTACACAAGTTCCATTATCGTGACAACAAAGGGACTGGACCTTGAACTTCCTCGAGTTTTGACTACAGAGATTATTATCAATCTCTCAAGGAATAGATTTGAAGGTCAGATACCAAGCATTATTGGAGATCTCGTTGGGCTTCGTACTTTGAACTTGTCTCACAATCGCTTGGAAGGTCACATACCAGCATCACTGCACCAGTTATCTGTACTTGAATCATTGGATCTCTCATCTAACAAAATCAGCGGAGAAATTCCACAGCAGCTTGCATCCCTCACATCACTTGAAGTCTTAAATTTATCTCACAATCATCTTGTTGGATGCATTCCCAAAGGAAAACAATTTGATACGTTTGAGAATAGTTCATACCAAGGGAACGATGGGTTACGTGGATTTCCACTCTCAAAAGATTGTGGTGGTGGTGGAGGTGATCAAGAAGAAGAAGAAGAAGAAGAAGAAGGAGAAGAAGATTCAGCAATTATAAGTTGGAAGGCAGTTCTCATGGGTTACGGTTGTGGACTTGTTATTGGACTGTCCATAATATACATAATGTTGTCAACTCAATATCCAGCATGGTTTTCGAAGATGGATGTAAAATTGGATCACATAATTATTACAAGAATGAAAAAGCACAAGAAAAGATATTAGTTTTTACTTTACTAGTTTATAATGTATTTGAAGTGTGCATTTCCCCAAGTAATAAAAGCATTAGTTTTCGTTTATCAATATTTTGATACATATTCAGTGTAATTATTTGTATTCGACTGCAAAGTTCATTGATAGCATTATTCTGATATGAAATTTTGACTTCGAAATGTTTCTATATATCAATTATCACTCTTATTTGATTAATTAAACATTTTTAAATTTTAGACTTTGAGATATTTTTGACAAAGTCGATACACCAATTAATACTCTTATAGACTCTTTCTTCATTTAAATTGATAAATAACTATTTATTATTTGACTATTGTTAGATTAAATGATCCCCACACACATTGGGATGGTAAGATATTTTTTTGTCAAAGTCTATAAATCGATTATCACTCTTATAAATTTTTCTTTCTCCTCTAAAAAAAAATAAAAATTATTCAGTTCACAAAACATCCCACGATATCACACAGATACAATTAAGTGTTTGTTCCAAAGCTCCCTTCACTTTTCTTTCTTTTAAGACTTTGATTAATTTAATAACTATTTCACACTGTTACACATAATATTCTCAAGGTGAATTTTTCTACATAATTATAGTACAAATTTGACAAATGAGACTAATAATGCATGACAATGTGGGTCTGAACCACTTGTAAAGACTTAGATGTTAGGTTTTATTTGCCCTAAATTTCTTACCATAAATAGGTTTTTCTTTTAGGAAAAGGTTTTGGATTGACTAATCCTTTCTCTGATAGGAAAAGGTTTAGAACTCTATAAATAGAGAAATGTTTCTTCTAACTTAATCAACATTCACAATGTAGTCTTAGGGCTTTGAGAGTTTTGGTTAGGGGGAGAATTTGTGGGTCACAAGCTTAATACGTTATCACTTTTGTAAACCTCCCGTGTATTCTGAGTGAATTGGTTGAGGTTGTTTCTCTCTGTATTTTGTACTCTCATATTTATAGTGGATTGCTCATCTCCTTTGTGGACGTAGGTCGATTGACCGAACCACGTTAAATCTTTGTGTCTTTTGGTATATTTCTCGTTGTCTTCTTACTCGTGGTCTTTTGAGGTTTGCTTTGCTAGATTCCGCGTTTACACCTGCTTATTTTCGATCCTAACATTAGGATTATGACATTTTAAGATTGATAATGTATCGAATAAAATTGAATTATTACAACTGTATTCATAATACTCTAAAAAAGATTTTCAATGGAATTTCATCAAAAAATGTGATAATTGACAACTCAAAAATTGACTGAAAGTAACTAGATGAGCTTCTTGGAATTGATTAGTTGTAGTAGATGACTAACAATATTTGATAAATTGAGATATTTATCAAAAAAATATTTTGCAAGTATAAGTGACTATTTCTACGGTTCGAACGCGTAATAATTGTGTCAAGACTACTTGCAAAGACTTGGGATTGTGATGTTTTAGACCGATAAGGTATCAAAGAAAATTGTATTATTACAAGTGAAATGATTTTGTGTAGTACCTTTCATTTAAACTTTCTATGTGATGACTTGACTTAACAATTTGGATTTTTTTATATTTTTCAACAATCATTTGGATTATTCTTGTGCAATGACTCGTGTATTGACTTGAGAATATAAAGTTGATAATTCAAAATTTAAGCGAAATTGTTTAGGTGGGTTCCTCGGAATTGACTATTCAAAGCGATAACAATAGATTTTTCTTCGCGTAACAATAAAAATTACATCTATACATCATATTCGTTGGTGTTTCAGCCTTTTTTTGAACTTAAATCCGTTCACCAAATTTGAAGTAATTTAAATGATTTGATGTATCTTTATCATTTAAATTTTGTATATCACTCGTTATAAAATTGATTCATATATACCTCTACTGTTACGCAACTAACTCGTATATACCCTTTTCTTTTAACGAAAGTAAAAATAAATTAATTTTAAATTATTATTAAAATTAGATTTTAAAAAAATATTTATTTGGTCCTTCTCACACATTTCCTTCTTCTTCTTCTTCTTCTTCTTCTTCTTCTTTTTTTTTTTACTTTTTTTATTCAACAACTAATTTGAATTTATTATTTTGATGGTAAATATATTTTTAACGAATTTATTTTCTTGTAAATTTATCATAGATGTCCCAATTTTTTTATAGATACAAAATATAAATTACGTTATACCCGACAAAATAATTTTAAATTATATCCATCTATCACATCTGGTGGTGGTGATGGTTCATCGTATTTGTATGTCTGGACTCAAATCAAATTCCACCAAAATTTGAAGAGATTTTCAACTAAATTTATTGTCTACCTTTA
The DNA here is from genome assembly GCA_032847665.1 of Solanum chilense. NCBI lineage: Eukaryota > Viridiplantae > Streptophyta > Magnoliopsida > Solanales > Solanaceae > Solanum > Solanum chilense. The sequence goes on along the minus strand of CM064963.1, from coordinate 2,904,482 downwards.
AGTCAAGGTCTTTGCACCAATTAACACTCTTATCCTAACTAAATAAGTATTTTTGAAATTTCAAAGTTAATTGTTTTTGTCAAGTCCCATATATCACCATTTCAAAGAAAGGTGTAATTATGTTATTGTTAAAGAAAAATAGAAAAATTCTATGTGTTAATTTATTTTATATAAGATGCAACGGAAATTAAAAAAAAAACAAAAAAAAAACATATATACACGTGGTGTCACGTATAGAAATACTAAGATACCCATTTTAAAGAAATTCTTATTATCTAATTTATATGCACACATAATTTGTTTTTAAATATCATCATAATTATGGTATTATTCTAATACAAATGTTTATATTAGATAACGAGGGTACATATGCACCATTTGTTAGCTGATGGAGGTATATATGTATCACTTTTTAACGAGGAGTATATTTGGTCTAAAAAACGCTAAGGTGAGGGGTATATTTGTCTCTTTGCCTTATAATTAAAAAAACTAATTTTTTTTTCACTTTCATTTGATGAAAAGGTAATATGTCAGACACTTTTATAATGGTAGGAATATACGCGAGCCAGTTTTGTTACAGTAGAGGTATATGCGAACTACTTTTGTGATAGAATTTTTCTACTGTAAATTTTATTTAAACATTTATTGAAATGACTCGTGCATTGACTTAGGAATATGTAAATTTATTAGAACTATTAGAATATAAGTTTGATCATCATCAAGTTAATATACAATCAGGTGCATAAACCAAATAATAATTTTTTCCTAATTAACAAAAAATGAATTTTTGACTTTGAAATTTTTTTGTCAAGGTTTATACACCAAACAATACTCTTATCCTAACAAATCAAAAGTTTTGTGAGCCTTTACAATGATTTAAACAATAAAATTAACTTTTAGCGACAATGAATATATACATTAGCAAAGTGAGTCAAAGTCTTTTTCAACATTAGTTCATTATCATTGGATCCAATGTCGCTATAAATTTTAGGAACATTTATAAAGAGTGTTAATTTCCGTTATAACTACATATTTACTAGCAATTAAACTACTATGTCATTAATTAATTATCGCTAAATATTATTTTTGATAGTGATTAAATAACTGTTTTCTATTGTTAAAGGTGATAATCCAATTATTTGAACCATTCTATGACTTAAACAAAATTATAGCATTCATTAAGATACTTGTACATTAACTTGAGATTTTTCCGATTAATTTAATTACAAATGTTTAATATCTCAAATAGTTTACTTTATTCTTCATTTATTTTTTTATTTTTTTGTTGAAATTGTTGTGTTCACTTATTTATAATACTAGTTTTTGGGTACGCGCCACGCGCGTGTGGCCATATAAATAAAAATATTTTTGTGAAAATTGTATATTAACAATATTTTTAAGTTATATTATGTGTTATAAAATAGAAAATATAAATTACATGTTCTTAAAATTGATAAGTATCCTATATGGTGTTTTTATTTCTAAGATCCAAAATCCAAAAAACTATTCAACTACAATATTTAAATGAATAAGTGAAATGTTATGTGCTACGTTAGTGAAATATGTGTAAAATCAGTAACATATAGAAATCTTTTACCGTAAAATTAATGTTGTGTGTTGCACATATTAAGCCCTTGCAAGGAAATTAAATAATAAGTGTCATGAGTGTATTCTTCACTAAGAAATTTCCTTGACGAATCCAACAACATCCATAGCTGAAATTCTTCGACAAATCCAACAATGTTCATAGCGTATTATAATAGCCTTTAACTTTGACATTGATTGAGAAAAAATTGCTTAGAGAAATAAAAAATATTCTTGGCTTTATGTAATACTTTCACTTAAAATGATTAATTAGTCTCTTTAACTTCTTTTCATGTATTTATGATTGAAAATAACATATGTTAATATATTAACTATGAGAATTCATTGTATTGAAATCTACAACTTTTAAGATTCTAGCAATGTAAAGGTAACTGCTTCTATATTTTAGTTAATGTGCCACTTAAATCTCTACCTATTTGTTCTCATTAACTAACATTTGTCTCTTCATTTTCTTTAACGTTTAGATTATTTAATTTTCATAACTGTTCAAATATTCTCAATTCATTGATAGTAAAAAAAGTTTACTGCTCAATATTTTTCAAAAATAAAATAATCAAATATGAATATAACATTTTTATTTAATATAGAAATAAAATGGTAATTCAACTTTACACCTTGGAGCTCCCCACTTATAATATAATATGATATACCTTTCATATAATTAATTTTTTAGGTAAAATTCATTTCAAGACGAGCAAAAGAAGTTGATATTTGAATTTACTTCAAAAATTTAAATACAGACTTCATACTTTGAACTCTTGACGAGAGGGAGTTGCTCGTTTTGGTAAGCATCCTTCACTTTCAACCCGAAGATTGCGATTTTGAGTCACCAAGCAACGGCACTTCAGAGTACAAAAGAAATTTATACGATTTGAGTCATTGGAAAATTTATACAACAAGCTTGGAATAATGATCTAAGAAATATGAGAAATTATTTTTTATATTGTCAATGCATATAATTTTTTGTATCAACTTAAGATTTTAATAGTCCTTTTCATCTTTTTTACATCAAGAAATCAATATAAAATTTAAAGAATTTTCCACCTAAAATGTTGTTATCAAGGTCTACACACTAAGAAATTTCTTTGATTAATTTGTGCTATATATATATATATATATATACCTCATCTTAATTATTGAATAGAGTTAACAAAGAAAATATTTTTGATTTCTTATCTACCAACTTAATTAGATTTGAACATTTTTAGTGCAGAAATGGGTTACGTAAAACTTGTTTTTTTAATGCTATTTTCCTTACTCTGTCAACTTGCTTTCTGCTCATCGTTATCTCATTTGTGCCCGAAAGATCAAGCTCTTGCTCTTCTACAATTCAAGCAAATGTTTAAAATAAGTCGTTATGTTCCTGGTAACTGTTTCGACATAAAAGGCCAACCGATTCAGTCATATCCGCATACTCTTTCGTGGAACAAGAGCACAGATTGTTGCTCTTGGGATGGAGTTTATTGTGACGAGACGACTGGAAAAGTGATTGAGCTTAACCTCACTTGCAGCAAACTTCAAGGCAAATTTCACTCAAACAGTAGTGTCTTTCAACTCTCCAATCTCAAAAAGCTTGATTTGTCTAATAATAATTTCTCTGGATCGTACATTTCGCCTAAATTTGGTGAGTTTTCTAGTTTGACGCATCTTGATTTGTCGGATTCGAGTTTTATAGGTCGAATCCCAGTAGAAATCTCTCGTCTTTCGAAATTACAAGTTCTACATATCCGGAGTAATCCGTATGAGCTTAGATTCGAACCTCACAATTTTGAACTGCTCCTTAAGAACTTGACCCGATTAAGAGAGCTCCACCTTAGCTATGTAAACATCTCTTCCGCTATTCCTCTGAATTTCTCTTCTCATTTAACAAATCTAAGACTTTGGAACACGCAGTTATACGGGATGCTGCCGGAAAGTGTTTTTCACCTTTCCAACTTAGAATCTCTTTATTTGATAGAAACTCCCCAGCTGACTGTTAGGTTTCCCACAACCAAATGGAATAGCAGTGCATCACTCGTGGAGTTAGTTCTAAGTGGTGTGAATGCTATTGGTAGGATACCTGAATCATTTGGTCATCTAACTTCACTGCGAGCATTGGCAATAGCTTCTTGTAATCTCTCAGGTTCTATTCCTAAACCTCTATGGAATCTCACCAATATAGAGGAATTGAACCTTGGTGATAACCATCTTGAAGGAACAATTTCTGATTTCTTTAGATTTGGAAAGCTCTGGTTGTTATTTCTTGCAAACAATAACTTTGATGGACAACTTGAGTTCTTATCCTTTAACAGAAGCTGGACACAACTTGAAGCTTTAGATTTTTCATTCAACTCCATAACAGGCTCAATTCCTTCTAATGTAAGTGGTCTGCAAAACCTACAACGTCTAAACTTGTCATCAAACCAGTTGAATGGGACTATACCATCCTGGATATTCTCCCTCCCTTCACTATGGCAGTTAGACTTGAGTGACAACCATTTCAGTGGAAACATTCAGGAGTTTAAGTCTAAAATATTGGTATTTGTTTCTGTAAAACAAAATCAGCTGCAAGGTCCTATTCCAAAGTCACTCATAAACCATCGTAATCTATATTCTCTTTTCCTTTCGCACAATAATCTCAGTGGACAGATTCCTTCAACCATCTGCAATCTGAAAACACTAGAAGTGCTAGATTTGGGGAGCAATAATTTGGAGGGAACAGTCCCACTATGTTTGGGTGAGATGAGTGGTCTTTGGTTTTTGGATTTAAGCAACAATCGTCTTAGTCGGACAATTGATACTACTTTTAGTATAGGAAACCGACTTATAGCTATTAAATTTAATAAGAATAAGCTAGAGGGGAAAGTTCCGCAATCTTTGATCAATTGCACATATTTGGAAGTTGTTGATTTAGGTAACAATGAGTTGAATGACACGTTTCCTAAATGGTTGGGAGCACTATCTGAGTTGCAGATTTTGAACTTGAGATCAAATAAGTTCTTTGGCCCTATAAAAGTTTCTAGGACTGACAACTTATTTGCTCAAATTCGAATCATAGATCTCTCATCTAACGGATTTAGTGGACATTTACCCGTGAGCCTTTTCAAGAAATTTGAAGTCATGAAAATAACTAGTGAAAACAGTGGAACCCGAGAGTATGTAGGAGATACTTCTTATTACACAAATTCCTTTATAGTAACGACAAAGGGACTGGAGCTTGAACTTCCTCGAGTTTTGACTACAGAGATTATTATCGATCTCTCAAGGAATAGATTTGAAGGTAATATCCCAAGCATTATTGGAGATCTCATTGCGCTTCGTACTTTGAACTTGTCTCACAATCGCTTGGAAGGTCACATACCAGCATCACTGCACCAATTATCTGTACTTGAATCATTGGATCTCTCATCCAACAAAATCAGCGGAGAAATTCCACAGCAGCTTGCATCCCTCACATCACTTGAAGTCTTAAATTTATCTCACAATCATCTTTTTGGATGCATCCCCAAAGGAAAACAATTTGATACTTTTGAGAATAGTTCATACCAAGGGAATGATGGGTTACGTGGATTTCCACTCTCAAAAGATTGTGGCGGCGATGAAGGGGTACCAGAAGCAACAACTCCATTTGAGATAGATGATGATGAAGAAGAAGAAGAAGAAGATTCACCAATGATAAGTTGGCAGGCGGTTCTCATGGGTTACGGTTGTGGACTTGTTATTGGACTGTCCATAATATACATAATGTTGTCAACTCAATATCCTGTTGGGCTTTGTGGAGGCTTGTGAGCCGGCCCGACCCATTACTGAAACCCTAGGTTAACTATTTGGTTTTCCTATAAATATGATCCTTGTATTTGTAATTCTTAAGGAGCACAAGTGAAATAAAATCCTCCTGTTACAGTCGTGGAGTAGGGAAACCGAACCACGTTAAATTCTTGTGTGTCCCGTTTGTGTTCCGTTCTTTTTTTCTCTAGATTATTTGTGTGTGTTGTGTGTTTAATTCCCAACAATTGGTATCAGAGCGAGGTTTCAACAACACTGTAACACAAATTGTGAGAAATTGTCACCTAGGGTTCTTGTGTGAAGAACTGTGTGCAGGAAGGAGTGTGCCGCCGCCGTTCGCAAGCTACAGCCGTGCAAGACGCCGTTAAGGGAATTGCCGAAGGTGTGTGCGATTTTTTTTTGTGGTGCAATATTTCTGACGAAATTACCAAGATCTGAAATTAGTTGTACCGAGTATCTCATTTAGTCCTTTGAGATGACAGAAGATGGGAAGTTCCGAATTGAGAAGTTCGATGGTACAGATTTCAGTTGGTGGAAGATGCAGATTGAAGATTTGCTGGTTCAGAAAGATTTGGACGTAGTGTTGGGTGACAAGCAAGGAAAATTGTCTGATGCAGAGTGGGCAGTTTTGGATCGGAAAGCTATGTCAGTTATCCGACTCTCGTTGACCAAGAATGTTGCGTTCAACATTCTTAAGGAGAAGACAGCGAAAGGCATCTTGGAAGCCTTGTCTAACATGTACGAGAAGCCATCTGCAGCAAACAAAATTTTTCTGATTAGAGAGTTGGTGAACACAAAGATGAAGGAAGGCAGTTCAGTTACCGAGCACATCAACTCATTGAATTCGATCTTAGCCAGACTTTTGTCAGTTGGCATTAAGTTCGATGATGAAGTTCAAGCTTTACTACTGTTATCATCATTGCCTGACAGTTGGTCCGGAACGGTTACAGCAGTTGCCAGTTCAGTGGGACCTAATGGATTCACCTTTGAGAAGATTCGTGATCTCGTTCTTGGCGAGGATGTCAGAAGAAGGAGTTCTGGAGAATCATCAGGTGATATGCTAAACGTCGTCAGAGACAGAGGAAATAACAGAGGTAGTGGGAGCAGGAACCGAAGAAGGAGTCAGTCGAAGGCTCGGGATGGCTCAGGTGTAACATGTTGGAACTGCAAGGAGGTGGGGCATTTCAGGAATCAATGCCAGAAAGACAAACAAGTCAACATTGCAGAAGACAGCGCCAACGAGGATTTGTTTATCTGTTGCGCGGAGAGCAATGTGGATTCCTGGGTCATGGATTCTGGTGCTTCTTTTCACGCTACCCACAGCAGTGAAGCACTGCAGAATCTGGTTATTGGAGACTTTGGAAAGGTAAGGCTTGCAGACGATAGAGCTCTTGATGTTACGGGCATGGGTGACATGGTGCTGAAGACGCCAGTCGGTTTCTGGACCTTGAAGGATGTCAGAGTTGTTCCAAGCTTGACGAAAAGTTTGATTTCTGTTAGGCAGTTGGATGAACAGGGACATCATGTGAAGTTCGGAAATGGGCAGTGGAAGGTCGTGAGGGGCAATCTTGTCATGGCTCGTGGAACAAAAAGAGGATCGTTGTATATTGTCGGATTACCGTCTGAGGAAGTGACCGTCCCAGTTCAGAAGAAAAACAAAGTCCGGTTCACAGAATCTCGTGGGCAGAAGAAGGTTGTCTTTGCAAGAAAGAAACCCAGAGCCACAGGTCAGATTCAGGATGAACGAGCAAGGAAAGGTTCAGGAAGACCAGTCAGAGGCGTTTGTGGCAGTGGGAGCACCGGCCGTGCTTCAGCCAAGGCTCCTAGAAGACAGTGGGTCAAGAGAACCAGTATTCCAGCTGTTGATACGTCTCCAGAAAATATCTTGCTGAGTATGGAGAGTGTTTGTTCTCAGGGAGTTCTAGGATCCGGCAGTTCGTGTCTCAAGTGGGAGCCGGTAGGGACCGAGGACGAGTCAAGGGCAGTTTCAGCCGTGACTGATGTGTTGAAGCTTCGGGGAGCTTCAACGGGCCTTTCAGTTGACTGATGAGAAGGCCGCTGTAGCAGGAGAGAGTTGAAAAAGATTACTAGACATACAAGTGTTCTAAGTGGATGGCAGTTGAAATTCTTCAAGCCTCCAAGTGGGAGATTGTTGGGCTTTGTGGAGGCTTGTGAGCCGGCCCGACCCATTACTGAAACCCTAGGTTAACTATTTGGTTTTCCTATAAATATGATCCTTGTATTTGTAATTCTTAAGGAGCACAAGTGAAATAAAATCCTCCTGTTACAGTCGTGGAGTAGGGAAACCGAACCACGTTAAATTCTTGTGTGTCCCGTTTGTGTTCCGTTCTTTTTTTCTCTAGATTATTTGTGTGTGTTGTGTGTTTAATTCCCAACATATCCAGCATGGTTTTCGAGGATGAATGTAAAATTGGAACACATAATTATTACAAGAATGGAGAAGCACAAGAAAAGATATTAGTTTTTACTTTACTAGTTTGTAATATATTTGAAGTGTGCATTTCCCTAAAGTATAAAAGCATTAGTTTTCGTTTATCAATATTTTGATACATATTCAGCGTAATTATTTGTATTCAACTGCAAAGTTCATTGATAGCATTATTCTGATATGAAATTTTGACTTCGAAATGTTTCTATATGTCAATTATCACTCTTATTTGATTAATTCAACATTTTTAAATTTTGGACTTTGAGATATTTTTTGACAAAGTCTATACACAAATTAATACTCTTATAGACTCTTTCTTAGTTTAAATTGATAAATAACTATTTGTTATTTGACTATTGTTAGATTAAATGATCCCCACACACATTGGGATGGTTACATATTTTTTTTGTCAAAATCTATACACCGATTATCACTCTTATAGATTTTTCTTTCTCCTCTAAAAATAAAAAAGAAATTATTCGTTTCACAAAACATCCCACGATATTACACCGAGACAATTAAGTGTTTGTTCCAAAGATCCCTTCACTTTTTTTTCTTTAAGACTTCAATTGGTTTAAAACTATTTCACACTGTTACACATAATATTCTGAAGGTGATTTTTTCTACATAATTATAGTACAAATTTGACAAGTGAGACTAATAATGCATGACAATGTGGGTCTGAACCACTTGTAAAGACTTAGGTGTTAGGTTTTATTTGCCCTAAATTTCTTACCATAAATAATTTTTTCTTTTAGCAAAAGGTTTTGGATTGACTAATCCTTTCTCTGATAGGAAAAGGTTTAGGACTCTATAAATAGAGGAATGTTCCTTCTAACTTAATCAGCATTCACAATGTAGTCTTAGGGCTTTGAGAGTTTTGGTTAGGGGGAGAATTTGTGGGTCACAAGCTTAATACGTTATCACTTTTGTAAACCTCCCGTGTATTCTGAGTGAATTGGTTGAGGTTGTTTGTCTCTGTATTTTGTACTCTCATATTTATAGTGGATTACTCATCTCCTTTGTGGACGTAGGTCAATTGACCGAACCACGTTTAATCTTTGTGTCTTTTGGTATATTTCTCGTTGTCTTCTTACTCGTGGTCTTTTGAGGTTTGCTTTGCTAGATTCCGCGTTTACACCTGCTTATTTTCGATCCTAACATTGATAAATTGAGATATTTATCAAAAAAATATTTTGAAGGCCATACATCACTTTATACCATTCGATACTCTTATCCTAACTAATCAAACTCTTCTTTGATATTTTGATGCGAAAACTTGTGGCCAATGTCTATATACTAATTGTCACTATTATAGACTTTTCTTTCTCATACTGAGAAAAAAAAAGATATTGTCAGAGTTTGGAGAAGGGTCTCACTTTAAGGGTGATAGGTAGAAATTAAAGGTTAATCAATGCAAGCATAAGTGACTATTTCTACGGTTCGAACGCGTAATAATTGTGTCAAGACTACTTGCAAAGACTTGGGATTGTGATGTTTTAGACCGATAAGGTATCAAAGAAAATTGTATCATTACAAGTGAAATGATTTTGTGTAGTACCTTTCATTTAAACTTTCTATGTGATGACTTGACTTAATAATTTAGAATTTTTTTATATTTTCAACAATCATTTTGGATTATTCTTGTGAAATGACTCGTGCATTGACTTGAGAATATAAAGTTGATAATTCAAAATTAGAGCGAAAGTGTTCAGGTGGGCTCATCGGAATTGACTATTCAAAGCGATAACAATAGATTTTTCTTTGCGTAATTTGTGGTTCATAAAAATTAGGGAAAATATACAAGTACCTCCTCAACCTATGCCCGAAATCTCAGAGACACACTTATACTATATTAAGGTCTTATTACCCCCTGAACTTATTTTATAAGTAATTTTCTACCCCTTTTCGGTCTACGTGGCACTAGCTTGAAAAAAAAGTCAACCAGCGTTGGGCCCACAAGATACTGCCACGTAGGCTGAAAAGGGGTAGAAAATTATTAATAAAATAAGTTCAGGGGGGTAATAGGACCTTAGTATAGTATAAGTGTGTCTCTGAGAATTCGGGCATAGGTTGAGGGGATACTTGTGCATTATCCCTAAAAATTACATCTATATTTCATATTCGTTGGTGTTTCAACCTTTTTTTTGAACTTAAATCCGTTCACCAAATTTGAAGTAATTTAAATGATTTGATGTATCTTTATCATTTAAATTTTATATATCAATCGTTATAAAAGTGATTCATATATACCCTACTATTACGCAAATAACTCGTATATATATATACCCTTTTCTTTTAATGAAAGGAAAAATAAATTAATTTTAAATTATTATTAAAATTAAATTTTAAAAAAATATTTATTTGGTCCTTGTCACACATTCTCTTCTTTCTTCTTCTTTCTTTTTTTTTTTTTTTTTTTTTACTTTTTTCATTCAACAACTAATTTAAATTTATTATTTTGATGGTAAATATATTTTTAACGAATTTATTTTCTTGTAAATTTATTATAGATGTCCCAATTTTTTTTATAGATACAAAATATAAATTACGATATACCCAACAAAATAATTTTAAATTACATTCATCTATCACATCTGTTGGTGGTGGTGGTTCACCGTATTCGTATGTCTGGACTCAAATCAAATTCCACCAAAATTTGAAGAGATTTTCAACTAAATTTATCGTCTACCTTTTAAGTCAAGGTCTTTGCACCAATTAACACTCTTATCCTAACTAAATATGCTTTTTTGAAATTTCAAGTTAATTTGTGGTTCATTCATCCGCCACATTCGCTGATGGATGATAGCAATAACTAATTCATAAGTATGCATTGACAAAAGATCACACGTTTAAAAATGCAATTAAGATCCACAACAATAAATTTGACTGAAAAACCAATTAGACTTTTTCTTTTAAAAAATCAATCTATTAATGAAAAGGGTAAATACATACATTTATTAGATAACGAGGGTTCATATGCACCATTTGTTAGCCGATGGAGGTATATATGTATCACTTTTTAACGAGGAGTATGTTTGGTCTAAAACGCTAAGGTGAGGGGTATATTTGTCTCTTTGCCCTATATTTTTTTCACTTTCATTTGATGAAAAGTTATATGTCGTCACTTTTATAATGGTAGAAATATATGCGAGCCAGTTTTATTACAGTAAAGGTATATACGAGCTATTGTTGAGATAGAATTTTTTACTGTCGATTTTACTTAAACTTCTATTGAAATGACTCGTGCATTGACTTAGGAATATGCAAATTTATTTGAACAATTAGAATATAAGTTTGATCATCATCAAGTTATATACAATCAGGTGCATGAACCAAATAATAATTTTATCCTAATTAATAAAAAATGAATTTTTGACTTTGAAATTTTTTTGTCAAGGTTTATACACCAAACAATACTCTTATCCTAACAAATCAAAAGTTTTGTGAGCCTTTACAATGATTTAAACAATAAAATTAACTTTTAGCGACAATGAATATATACATTAGCAAAGTGAGTCAAAGTCTTTTTCAATATTAGTTTATTATTATTGGATCCAATATCGCTATAAATTTTAGGGACATTTACAAAGAGTGTTAATTTCCGCTATAACTACATATTTACTGACAATTAAGCTACTATGTCATTAACTAATTACCACTAAATATCATTTTTGATATAGTGATTAAATAACTGCTTTCTATTGTTAAAGGTGATAATCCCAATTATTTGAACCATTCTATGACTTAAACAAAATTATAGCATTCATTAAGATACTTGTAGATTAACTTGAGATTTTTCTGATTAATTTAATTAAAAATGTTTAATACCTCAAATAGTTTACTTATTTATTTATTTATTTTGAAATTGTTGGTTTTAAGAGAAGAAAATAAAAGTCTTTTGCGTTTCTAGTATGTAATGTTTCATTAAGTGCAACTCACCTAATTTGTTTTCACTTATCTATAATACTAGTTTTTGGGTACGCACCACGCGCGTGTGGCCATATAAATAAAAATATTTTTGTGAAGATTGTATATTAACAATATTTTTAAGTTATATTATGTATAATAAAATAGAAAATACAAATTACATGTTCTTAAAATTGATAAGTATCCTATATGGTGTTTTTATTTCTAAGATTCAAAATCCAAAAAAGTATACAACTACAGTATTTAAATGAATAAGTGAAATGTTATGTGTTACGTTAATGAAATATGTGTAAAACTAGTAACATATAGAAATCTTTTACCGTAAAATTAATGTTGTGCGTTGCACATATTAAGCCCTAGCAAGGAAATTAAATAATAAGTGTCATGAGTGTATTCTTCACTAAGAAATTTCCTTGACGAATCCAACAACATCCATAGCTGAAATTCTTGGACAAATCGAACAATGTTCATAGCGTATTTTAATAGCCTTTAACTTTGACATTGATTGAGAAAAAATTGCTCAGAGAAATGATATACTCTTCTTTAGAGCCCATAAAAATGGAGAGGGGACTTGAGGAAAATGAAAACTATTCTTTGCTTTATATAATACTTTCACTTTAAATGATTAATTAGTCTCTTTAGCTTATTTTCACGTATTTATGATTGAAAATAACATATATTAATATATTAACTATGGGAATTCATTGTATTGAAATCTACAACTTTTAAGATTCTAGCAATGTAGAGGTAACTGCTTCTATATTTTACTTAATGTGTCACTTAAAAGTTTACTGCTCAATATTTTTCAAAAATAAAATAATCAAATATGAATATAACATTTTTATTTAGTATAAAAATAAAATGGTAATTCAACTTTACATCTTGGAGCTCCCCACTTATAATATAATACTAGTTCTCGAACACGTACATTGCACGTGTATCCCATGTTATTTAATATCAAACATTTCAAATGATATAATTATTTTAGAATAATTGATGCATTATACAATATTTAAAGGGTAAAAATGATATTTCTGGTAAAACATTCAACTAAGGTTGCAACTTGCAAAGATCAATAGAATCTGAAGAATTTCTGATTGTATTGATAAAAAAAAATTTCTTTTAATCATGTGGGATACATTATATTTATTGGTAAAAAAAAAGATTACTACTTCAATTATATGATTTGTCAAGATTGCCAAATATCTAAAATTATATTTTCATACAAAATGAAAGAAGTTAATTAAACAAAGCAATATATCAATAAGAAAAAAAATGACCAATGAATAAAAGATTACATAAGAACTATATATAAAGATTACATAAGAACTATAAGATGTGAAAATATAAAGTGTAATTGATTAATATTTTCTATTCAATTTATAAAGAGAGAAATTGTGTATATGAAAAGTTGTGAAGGAATGTATTTAATTGTAGAAGCTAAAAAGTTTAGCAAATTAAAGTCATTAAGAAGTGAAAAATAATAAATTCTGTTATAAAATCAAGCTCATAAGAATATAATCATAAAGAGAAGAAGACAAGAGAAGTAGATAGAAGAAGAGTAATATTCTTCATATTCAAGTGTATGTAAGTTTCATTTGTATATATTACAATGTGAATGAACAACCCTATTTATAGAGTGAGAAATCACTCCAAAGGTCACCCTATTAAGTATCATAATAAATAGATACATTCTTATCCAAAAAGGTTCATGTAACCTAGTGAATATGAATGGTTGTTCATGTACCAACCTTATGGACTATCCACTTAATTCAATGTATTTATAACACTCCCCTTGTATGTCCATAGATAATGTGCCTCGTTAAAACCTTACTAGGAAAAACCCCGTGGGAAAAAATTCTAGTGAAGGAAAAAGAGTACACATATCTTTTGATACGCACTATTTGTTGCCTCATTAAAAACCTTGCCAGGAAAACCCAGTGGGAAAAAACCTCGGTCAAGGGAAAAAGAGTGCAACGCGTATTATACTCCCCCTGATTAAAACATCACTTAATTTCTTGTGATGATGTCTCCAATCTTCATACATTGTGGTTAATATATTCTTTTTCAAAGAAAAACCACACATTTCTTGAATATGGTGTGTCATTTATCTCAACCAGACGCACTTTTGACTTGCTTCATGGAGGACTTTTATTTCTGCATAGCAACATTTGCTTCATTGATCGCCATGATATTATTGTGCCTCCCCATGCAAACACATAGCGTGCTTGAGATAGAGCTTTATGCGGATCAGATAAATATTCTGCATCTGCGTAATCAATTAATTTTATCTTGGATTCCTCGGGATAGAATAAACCCATAACTATGGTCCTTCGAGGATATTCAATCATGTGCTCAACACCATTTCAATGTCCTTTTATCGGGGAGAAACTGAATCTTGCCAGTAAATTTACTGCAAGACAAATATCTGGTCAAATATTGTTAGTAAGATGCACTAATGCCCTGATTGCACCAAGATAGAGTTTCATAACCAAGAAACTCTTCATCCTTCTTTTGAGATCAAACTGAATCATCATTTATGTCAAGTGATCTCATAATCATTAGGGTACTCAATGAATGTGATATATCCACATAAAATTGCATCAAATTTTTTCAGTGTATGTGCACTGTTAGACAAATATTTTATTTGTCAAATTTATCAATCTGTAGGTCAAGACAAAATTTTGTCTTACCAAGACCTTTTCATAAAAATACAAGGACAATTAGGGTCATTCTTTTGTACCCTTTTTCTTCCTTGACTATTTCAATCCATATAAGGATTCTTGAAGCTTTATTGGAAAAGTTTCTTTCAAACTCTTATATGCTTCAGACACCTAGATTTTTTTTCAAGGATTTTCATATAACCTTCATTGTCTAGCTAGACATTACAATTATTCATTACATGCATTCAAGTTTTCATATGTTGCCAGATCAAAACAAACCTCATTGCATCCACCAAAGGAGAAAACATTTTCCAATAATGTCAGGATTTTTGCGATAAACTTTTATGCCCCAAGGCATAAACCGTATTTGATATCTTACGGTTGTACTATCGCATAATAATTTATTTGTACCCACTGACATTATACCTTGATTTATGGACTACCAGTCCAAAATGTCACTTTTTTAAGTGAAACAAAATGTACTTGAATTGTGCATTTTACTTGGCCAACCATTTATCTGTCCATACTATATGACAGATTTGAATTCAAGATCCTCGTCACAATTTATATCATTGAGCGCTACCTCATATCAAAGATACCGTCGACGGTTATTTGATATCGATTCCAACAAGACATAACTTATCGAGATCTCTTTATTTTTCATTATATCAGGTACCTGAACCTTTTTCAAGATTTTATGAAGTGTTATGTCAATGTGCTCATTTATAGCACTTGCCTCATTATCATGTCCATATTGATCATTTGCTCCTTCCTTCTTGAAGGAATTTTGTATTTGGAATCGATTGGTCTATTACGCTTCCGGCGTATCGTAGACTCTGTCCTTCAAGGACTTCACATTGGAGCATTTGCAGCTGAATTATATCATAGGGTCAGTGCATTCATCTGGCAACTGATTTGCAACATTATGCAACTGAATTATCCCTTGAACTTTAAGTTCACATATTTATTTAACGAGGATCTAGATAATTCATAATTAACCTCACACATAATTTTCAGCTGTCAATCATCTCTCCCCCTAATGTTAGAAAATCTAACATTCATTCCAACCTTATTTGGAAGTTCATCTTTGTGCGTGGTGGAGCAATTAAAATCATAACCGCACATTCAATATTTTAGATGAAAATTATATGGTTCCTGACCCTGAACCAATTTTAATGGGGAAACCTTGTTGGTTTGATGCATACATGTGTTGCTACATGTTAAATAAAATTATCTCATACCAAATCTTATTTGGGAGTTTTGTTCTCATAACCATGATTTAGCTATAATTGGAGGCATACAATTTCTGCTAAATCAACCAGCATTATCAAATATAATTTCATAGTTTGGAACTGTTCTCTTAATTTTAACAATTCGAGCAAACAACCTTACAAAAACCAATTTGTAAGTTGACAACAAAATACATGTGACCATCGCATAGATGCATCAATCATATAGTTGTAAATGATCCACATGACAGGTGAACGGGCCCATATTCACCTTTTTATATGTTCCAAAAATTTTAGGGGTTACAATCCCAACCTTAGCTAGTACAATGATTATTTTATCAAGAGAACAAGTAACACAAGAGTATTCTTGAAGAATCTTTATTTCTTCATCATATAAATCACCTGAATTCTCAATCACGTTTGCATCACATTTAATCGGAATGGTCAACCAGTCATGCCAACTGATCTTTATTTTAGTACACTTATAATTTACTTTTACATGTGATTTCATCAGCATGTTCATGTTTGTATGGAACAAACAAGAGGAAAAGTGGGTAATCTTTTACATAAACATTTATAACCCTCTTCGGTTGTAGTGATTTATAGTCTCAATATTTATTTTCAATTCATCCGAAACTTAAAAAGTTTCTTTTGAGACTTACTACAACCCCAATATTATTCCTCTGATAATAGCACAACTCGTTAGAGCTTGCAATTAATTTTGTGTACTATCACATATTGCATGACACCATCCCTATGGTGAGTATCTCCTTCAAGGAGGAAATTATTTTATTATTGTCATGGTCAAAATCATTACGAGCAAGACGTCTTTCTTGCTTTACTTTTGTTGTACCACAGGTACACAACCAATGACAAATTTGTATTGCCACACAATAATGACCACAACCCTTATAGGCAAGAACTATTTCTTTCTTTTGCCCTTTCGGTAGTTCATACCATAGTGACGTATAAAACGTACAATACAATTAGCCATTTCTGCCAAATAAAATTTATTTCCTCTCAAATCTCCTGTAGAGATGAGAAGTGACATGTATTATTTTTTTTCTCAAACCTTCTATAGAGGTGAGTTTTGACATATATCCAACCCATAATGATTTTATCACATCTGGACTCATTCTCTTATAGAATGGTCGAGCATTCACGATACTCATTACAAGTCACATTCTCTTCAAGGATTGGACTAATTATTTATATGTACTTCATAAATTTGCATTATAAGCACATTGTCATGGCTTTAAAATTCATCATATTTCCATGACACACCTCAACATCACTTTGAAAGATTAAGTGTACCATCACTTTATCTTCTTGTATCATGATAGAGGATTTATAAATTTGTCAAATTATTGGGTTGACAACATACACAAGTCTAATGACCTTTCATACCATTTTGATAATAAAAATTGCCTTCACATTTTGAAGGACTATTTGAAGAACTCATAGTGTTCTTCCTTTTATCATTACCACAATGATGACTATTATAATTATGTCCCTCCACACCCTTATTCATATCATTAATCATTTGTCATCTTTCAGACTAACATTCACTGCTACCACATTCATATGATTGAATGGAGCAAGTTAACAGGCGAATTTCAGAGTTATTACATGTTGCTACCACATTCTTTTCAAGGAATGAAGCAAATTCAATAGGATGAATTTCAAGATTTTTCATCAAAGCCTTAGTCATCATTATATAATCATTATGGTGCATTGACTCAAACTCAATGTCTTTCTTATCCATATAAGGCGTTTTACGCCATAATTCTATGGGACTTGAACCCAATCACGGTGCATCAAAACTCAAATTGATGTCTTACCCTTTTGGTGCAATAGAACTTGAATCTATCGTCTTATCCTCAAATATTTTTCATTATGGTGCATCCGGACTTTAATCAGATGTCTTACCCTTTTGGTGCGATGAAACTTGAATCCATCGTCTTACCCTTAACCAACGGTATAATAGACCGAAGTACAACATGACTCAACCTTTCAGTCTTTCAAAACAATCAAAATAACATTCAAACTCATGCTATTAAAATTTTATACCTTCTTGTATTTAAGAAGTTTTGTATAGCATGTCATATTCAACCAATAGTAGTATATGTCTTCGGTTCTTGATAATTGTTAGTGACTGAATATTATTTTTATTCTAAATCATAAAATATTCTAGAAAATACATACCTGATTTTATGCATATAATACCTTGATTCTCATAACGAGATCAACCAAAACATGAGTTAAAGAAAAATTAAAACTCAATCTTAATTGGCTAGAGACTCGTGCTGATAACGTGTTATAAAATCAAGCTCATAAGAATATAATCATAAAGAGAAGAAGACAAGAGAAGTAGATAGAAGAAGAGTAATATTCTTCATATTCAAGTGTATGTAAGTTTCATTTGTATATATTACAATAGTGAATGAACAACCCTATTTATAGAGTGAGAAATCACTCCAAAGGTCACCCTATTAAGTATCATAATAAATAGATACATTCTTATCCAAAAAGGTTCATGTAACCTAGTGAATATGAATGGTTGTTCATGTACCAACCTTATGGACTATCCACTTAGTTCAATGTATTTATAACAATTCTAACATCTAACCATGCATTCTCTTCAATTAAATATTGATATTGTATGAATCTCTCCATATGCTCTAACCTCTCTCTTCATATGCTCTAATGTTTAAGTTTTTTTTAATCTAAAACGGTAATTGTTTTAAGTGCTCAAAATTTAGCAATTAAAAAGAAAAATTGTTAATGCAACTTAATGATAATGGCAAAAGGAATACTCATATAAATGCACTTCAAATTATTACGGTAACATTTTAGTGATATGTAAAAAAAATCCTGTTATGGAATTTAAATTACTATTTAATAATAATAATAATAATAATAATAATAATAATAATAATAATAATAATAATAATAATAATAATAATAATAATAATAATAATAATAATAATAATAATAATAATCAATAATAATAATAATATAATGGTATTATTGTAGTAACTCAACTATATAGGGTTATTTTGGTATTTCAACTTTCAACTTTTTTATTCCCACTTATAATATATGATGATATGATATGATAAACCTTTCATATAATTAATTTTTTAGGTAACATTTATTACAAGACAAGCAAAAGAAGGTGATATTTGAATTTACTTCAAATTTTTAAATACAGACTTCATACTTTGAACTCTTGACGAGAGGGAGTTGCTCGTTTTGGTAAGCATCATTCACTTTCAACCCGAAGATTACGATTTTGAGTCACCAAGCATTGGCACTTCAGAGTACAAAAGAAATTTATACGATTTGAGTCATTGGAAAATTTATACAACAAGCTTGGAATAATGATCTGAGAAATATGAGAATTGTCAATGTATATAATTTTTGTATCAACTGTAGATTTTAATAGTCCTTTTTCATCTTTTTAAGTCACGGTCTACACATCAAGAAATCAATACAAAATTTAAAGAATTTTCCACCTAAGATGTTGTTATCAAGGTCAACACACTAAGAAATTTCTTTGATTAATTTGTGATATATATATATATATATATACCTCATATAAATTATTGAATAGAGTTAACAAAGAAAATATTTTTGATTTCCTATCTACCAACTTAATTAGTTTTGAACATTTTTAGTGCAGAAATGGGTTACGTAAAACTTGTTTTTTTAATGCTATTTTCCTTACTCTGTCAACTTGCTTTCTGCTCATCGTTATCTCATTTGTGCCCGAAAGATCAAGCTCTTGCTCTTCTAAAATTCAAGCAAATGTTTAAAATAAGTCGTTATGTTTCTGATAACTGTTTTTTCGACATAAAAGGCCAACCGATTCAGTCATATTCGAAAACTCTTTCGTGGAACAAGAGCACAGATTGTTGCTCTTGGGATGGAGTTCATTGTGACGAGACGACTGGAAAAGTGATTGAGCTTAACCTCACTTGCAGCAAACTTCAAGGCAAATTTCACTCTAACAGTAGTGTCTTTCAACTCTCCAATCTCAAAAAGCTTGATTTGTCTAATAATAATTTCTCTGGATCGTACATTTCGCCTAAATTTGGTGAGTTTTCTAGTTTGACGCATCTTGATTTGTCGCGTTCGAGTTTTATAGGTCGAATCCCAGTAGAAATCTCTCGTCTTTTGAAATTACAAGTTCTACATATCCGGAGTTATCCGTATGAGCTTAGATTCGAACCTCACAATTTTGAACTGCTCCTTAAGAACTTGACCCGATTAAGAGAGCTCCACCTTAGCTATGTAAACATCTCTTCCGCTATTCCTCTGAATTTCTCTTCTTGTTTAACTACTCTTGACCTTGTGAATACACAGTTATACGGGATGCTGCCAGAAAGTGTTTTTCACCTTTCCAACTTAGAATCTCTTTATTTGTTAGAAACTCCCCAGCTGACTGTTAGGTTTCCCACAACCAAATGGAATAGCAGTGCATCACTCGTGAAGTTAGGTCTAAGTGGTGTGAATGCTATTGGTAGGATACCTGAATCATTTGGTCATCTAACTTCACTGCGAGCATTGACAATAGATTCTTGTAATCTCTCAGGTTCTATTCCTAAACCTCTATGGAATCTCACCAATATAGAGGTATTGAACCTGGGTGATAACCATCTTGAAGGAACAATTTCTGATTTCTTTAGATTTGGAAAGCTCTGGTTGTTATTTCTTGCAAACAATAACTTTGATGGCCAACTTGAGTTCTTATCCTTTAACAGAAGCTGGACACAACTTGAAGCTTTAGATTTTTCATTCAACTCCATAACAGGCTCAATTCCTTCTAATGTAAGTGGTCTGCAAAACCTACAACGTCTAAACTTGTCATCAAACCAGTTGAATGGGACTATACCATCCTGGATATTCTCCCTCCCTTCACTATGGCAGTTAGACTTGAGTGACAACCATTTCAGTGGAAACATTCAGGAGTTCAAGTCTAAAATATTGGTATTTGTTTCTGTAAAACAAAATCAGCTGCAAGGTCCTATTCCAAAGTCACTCATAAACCATCGTAATCTATATTCTCTTTTCCTTTCGCACAATAATCTCAGTGGACAGATTCCTTCAACCATCTGCAATCTGAAAACACTAGAAGTGCTAGATTTGGGGAGCAATAATTTGGAGGGAACAGTCCCACTATGTTTGGGTGAGATGAGTGGTCTTTGGTTTTTGGATTTAAGCAACAATCGTCTTAGGGGGACAATTGATACTACTTTTAGTATAGGAAACCGACTTATAGCTATTAAATTTAATAAGAATAAGCTAGAGGGGAAAGTTCCGCAATCTTTGATCAATTGCACATATTTGGAAGTTGTTGATTTAGGTAACAATGAGTTGAATGACACGTTTCCTAAATGGTTGGGAGCACTATCTGAGTTGCAGATTTTGAACTTGAGATCAAATAAGTTCTTTGGCCCTATAAAAGTTTCTAGGACTGACAACTTATTTGCTCAAATTCGAATCATAGATCTCTCATCTAACGGATTTAGTGGACATTTACCCGTGAGCCTTTTCAAGAAATTTGAAGTCATGAAAATAACTAGTGAAAACAGTGGAACCCGAGAGTATGTAGGAGATACTTCTTATTACACAAATTCCTTTATAGTAACGACAAAGGGACTGGAGCTTGAACTTCCTCGAGTTTTGACTACAGAGATTATTATCGATCTCTCAAGGAATAGATTTGAAGGTAATATCCCAAGCATTATTGGAGATCTCATTGCGCTTCGTACTTTGAACTTGTCTCACAATCGCTTGGAAGGTCACATACCAGCATCACTGCACCAGTTATCTGTACTTGAATCATTGGATCTCTCATCCAACAAAATCAGCGGAGAAATTCCACAGCAGCTTGCATCCCTCACATCACTTGAAGTCTTAAATTTATCTCACAATCATCTTTTTGGATGCATCCCCAAAGGAAAACAATTTGATACTTTTGAGAATAGTTCATACCAAGGGAATGATGGGTTACGTGGATTTCCACTCTCAAAAGATTGTGGCGGCGATGAAGGGGTACCAGAAGCAACAACTCCATTTGAGATAGATGATGAAGAAGAAGAAGAAGAAGAAGATTCACCAATGATAAGTTGGCAGGCGGTTCTCATGGGTTACGGTTGTGGACTTGTTATTGGACTGTCCATAATATACATAATGTTGTCAACTCAATATCCAGCATGGTTTTCGAGGATGAATGTAAAATTGGAACACATAATTATTACAAGAATGGAAAAGCACAAGAAAAGATATTAGTTTTTACTTTACTAGTTTGTAATGTATTTGAAGTGTGCATTTCCCTAAAGTATAAAAGCATTAGTTTTCGTTTATCAATATTTTGATACATATTCAGCGTAATTATTTGTATTCAACTGCAAAGTTCATTGATAGCATTATTCTGATATGAAATTTTGACTTCGAAATGTTTCTATATGTCAACTATCACTCTTATTTGATTAATTCAACATTTTTAAATTTTAGACTTTGAGATATTTTTTGACAAAGTCTATACACAAATTAATACTCTTATAGACTCTTTCTTAGTTTAAATTGATAAATAACTATTTGTTATTTGACTATTGTTAGATTAAATGATCCCCACACACATTGGGATGGTTACATATTTTTTTTGTCAAAATCTATACACCGATTATCACTCTTATAGATTTTTCTTTCTCCTCTAAAAATAAAAAAGAAATTATTCGTTTCACAAAACATCCCACGATATTACACCGAGACAATTAAGTGTTTGTTCCAAAGATCCCTTCACTTTTTTTTCTTTAAGACTTCAATTGGTTTAAAACTATTTCACACTGTTACACATAATATTCTGAAGGTGATTTTTTCTACATAATTATAGTACAAATTTGACAAGTGAGACTAATAATGCATGACAATGTGGGTCTGAACCACTTGTAAAGACTTAGGTGTTAGGTTTTATTTGCCCTAAATTTCTTACCATAAATAAATTTTTCTTTTAGCAAAAGGTTTTGGATTGACTAATCCTTTCTCTGATAGGAAAAGGTTTAGGACTCTATAAATAGAGGAATGTTCCTTCTAACTTAATCAGCATTCACAATGTAGTCTTAGGGCTTTGAGAGTTTTGGTTAGGGGGAGAATTTGTGGGTCACAAGCTTAATACGTTATCACTTTTGTAAACCTCCCGTGTATTCTGAGTGAATTGGTTGAGGTTGTTTGTCTCTGTATTTTGTACTCTCATATTTATAGTGGATTACTCATCTCCTTTGTGGACGTAGGTCAATTGACCGAACCACGTTTAATCTTTGTGTCTTTTGGTATATTTCTCGTTGTCTTCTTACTCGTGGTCTTTTGAGGTTTGCTTTGCTAGATTCCGCGTTTACACCTGCTTATTTTCGATCCTAACATTGATAAATTGAGATATTTATCAAAAAAATATTTTGAAGGCCATACATCACTTTATACCATTCGATACTCTTATCCTAACTAATCAAACTCTTCTTTGATATTTTGATGCGAAAACTTGTGGCCAATGTCTATATACTAATTGTCACTATTATAGACTTTTCTTTCTCATACTGAGAAAAAAAAAGATATTGTCAGAGTTTGGAGAAGGGTCTCACTTTAAGGGTGATAGGTAGAAATTAAAGGTTAATCAATGCAAGCATAAGTGACTATTTCTACGGTTCGAACGCGTAATAATTGTGTCAAGACTACTTGCAAAGACTTGGGATTGTGATGTTTTAGACCGATAAGGTATCAAAGAAAATTGTATCATTACAAGTGAAATGATTTTGTGTAGTACCTTTCATTTAAACTTTCTATGTGATGACTTGACTTAATAATTTAGAATTTTTTTATATTTTCAACAATCATTTTGGATTATTCTTGTGAAATGACTCGTGCATTGACTTGAGAATATAAAGTTGATAATTCAAAATTAGAGCGAAAGTGTTCAGGTGGGCTCATCGGAATTGACTATTCAAAGCGATAACAATAGATTTTTCTTTGCGTAATTTGTGGTTCATAAAAATTAGGGAAAATATACAAGTACCTCCTCAACCTATGCCCGAAATCTCAGAGACACACTTATACTATATTAAGGTCTTATTACCCCTTGAACTTATTTTATAAGTAATTTTCTACCCCTTTTCGGTCTACGTGGCACTAGCTTGAAAAAAAAGTCAACCAGCGTTGGGCCCACAAGATACTGCCACGTAGGCTGAAAAGGGGTAGAAATTATTAATAAAATAAGTTCAGGGGGGTAATAGGACCTTAGTATAGTATAAGTGTGTCTCTGAGAATTCGGGCATAGGTTGAGGGGATACTTGTGCATTATCCCTAAAAATTACATCTATATTTCATATTCGTTGGTGTTTCAACCTTTTTTTTGAACTTAAATCCGTTCACCAAATTTGAAGTAATTTAAATGATTTGATGTATCTTTATCATTTAAATTTTATATATCAATCGTTATAAAAGCGATTCATATATACCCTACTATTACGCAAATAACTCGTATATATATATATACCCTTTTCTTTTAATGAAAGTAAAAACAAATTAATTTTAAATTATTATTAAAATTAGATTTAAAAAAAAAATTATTTGGTCCTTGTCACACATTTCCTTCTTCTTCTTCTTCTTCTTCTTCTTCT
Source organism: Solanum chilense (assembly GCA_032847665.1). NCBI lineage: Eukaryota > Viridiplantae > Streptophyta > Magnoliopsida > Solanales > Solanaceae > Solanum > Solanum chilense. The sequence goes on along the minus strand of CM064963.1, from coordinate 2,880,163 downwards.
TCTTCTTCTTCTTCTTCTTTTTTTACTTTTTTTATTCAACAACTAGTTTGAATTTAGGGAAAAGAGTCTGATATACCCCTCAACTTTGTTATTTGGAGGTGATATACCCCTCGTTATAAAAGTGGCTCATATATGCCTTTACCGTTATACAAACTGCTCACATATACCCCTGCCGTTATAAAATGGCTCTCATATACCGTTCATTTAACGGAAGTTAAAAAAATAGTTTTAAATTTATATTTATTACTTCTAATTTTTTAAAAAAATTATTTAGGGGTATATATGATTCTTCTATCAAAGTTCAAGGTATATTTTAATTTTTTTCATATATAAATTATTTTTTGACTTCTGTTATTATAATTATTTGAATTTCTTATTCTTATTTTGTTTTTTTCTTTCATTCCTTAGTTTAAAAAATAAAAAATTAAACTATTTTTTTGTGTGTATTGTAATTTATTTTCGTTCGAAGAAAAAATTTGGTCATCTACAATAAGTTTTACAAGAATAGTAGTGAAACATAAATAAATTTTATTATCAAAATAATAATTATAAATTAGTCACTGAAACAAAAAAAAGTCAAAAAATTATGTTTGACGAGGATTAAATTTACTCATATAGGATTATATTTTTTAGAAAAAAAAAAATAAATTTAGATTAATTTTTTTTTTCATTTCCGTTAGAGGAAAAGGGTATATGTGGACCATTTGTTTACAAGTAGGGGTATATATGAGTCACTTTCATAACAAGGGGTATATCAACTCTAAATGACAAAGTTGAGGGGTATATCAGACCCTTTATTATTTTGATGGTAAATATATTTTTAACGAATTTTCTTGTAAATTTATCATAGATGCCCCAAATATTTTTTTTGTAGATACAAAATATAAATAACGATATACCCGAGAAAATAATTTTAAATTACATTCATCTATCACATCTGTTGGTGGTGATGGTTCACCGTATTTGTATGTCTGGACTCAAATCAAATTCCACCAAAATTTAAAGAGATTTTCAACTAAATTTATTGTCTATCTTTAAGTCAAGGTCTTTGCACCAGTTAACACTCTTATCCTAACTAAATAAGCTTTTTTGAAATTTCAACTTAATTGTTTTGTCAAATCCCATATGTCACCATTTTAAAGAAAGGTGTAATTATATTATTGTTAAAGAAAAATAGAAAAATATTATGTGTTAATTTATTTTATATACGATGCAAAGGAAATTAAAAAAATTTTAAAAAAATCATATATACACGTGGAGTCACGTATAGAAATAATAAGATACCCATTTTAAAGAAATTCTTATTATCTAATTTATATGCACACATAATTTGTTTTTAAATATTATCATAATTATAGGGGATAATGCCCAACTACCCCCTCAACCTATGCCCGAAATCTCAGAAACACACTTATACTATACTAAGGTCCTAATACCCCCCTGAACTTATTTTATTAATAATTTTTTTACCCCTTTTTAGCTTACGTGGCACTATCTTGTGGGCCCAATGATGGTTGACTTTTTTTTTCAAACTAGTGCCACGTAGGCTAAAAAGGGGTAGAAAATTACTTATAAAATAAGTTCAGGGGTAATAGGACCTTATCATAGTATAAGTGTGTCTCTGGGATTTCGGGCATAGGTTGAGGGGGTACTTGGGTATTTTCCCTAATTATGGTATTATTCTTATATAAATGTTTATATTAGATAACGAGGGTACATATGCACCATTTGTTAGCCGATGGAGGTATATATGTATCACTTTTTAACGAGGAGTATATTTGGTCTAAAACACTAAGGTGAGGGGTATATTTGTCTCTTTGCCCTATAATTAAAAAAATTAATTTTTTTTTCACTTTCATTTGATGAAAAGGTATATGTCAGTCACTTTTATAATGGTAGGAATATATGTGAGCGAGTTTAATCACAATAAAGGTATATGCCAGCTATTTTTGTGATAGAATTTTTCTACTGTAGATTTTATTTAAACATTTATTGAAATGACTCGTGCATTGACTTAGGAATATGTAAATTTATTAGAACTATTAGAATATAAGTTTGATCATCATCAAGTTAATATACAATCATGTGCATAAACCAAATAATAATTTTATCCTAATTAATAAAAAATGAATTTTTGACTTTGAAATTTTTCTTGTCAAGGTTTATACACCAAACAATACTCTTATCCTAACAAATCAAAGTTTTGTGAGCCTTTACAATGAATTAAACAATAAAATTAATTTTTAGCGACAATGAATATATACATTAAAAAAGTGCGTCAAAGTCTTTTCCAACATTAGTTTATTATTATTGGATCCAATGTCGCTATAAATTTTAGGGACATTTTAAAAAGAGTGTTAATTTCCGCTATAACTACATATTTACTAGCAATTAAACTACTATGTCATTAATTAATTATCACTAAATATCATTTTTGATATAGTGATTAAATAATTGTTTTCTACTGTTAAAGGTGATAATCCCAATTATTTGAACCATTCTATGACTTAAACAAAATTATAGCATTCATTAAGATACTTGTACATTAGCTTGAGATTTTTCTTGATTAATTTAATTACAAATGTTTAATACCTCAAATAGTTTACTTAATTCTTCATTTATTTATTTTTTGAAATTGTTGGTTTTAAGAGAAGCAAATAAAAGTCTTTTGCCTTTCCTAGTATGTAATGTTTCATTAAGTGCAACTCATTAATTTGTTTTCACTTATCTATAATACTAGTTTCTGGATACGCGTCACGCGCGTGTGGCCGTATAAATAAAAATATTTTTGTGAAGATTGTTTATTAATAATATTTTTAAGTTATATTATGTGTTATAAAATAGAAAATACAAATTACATGTTCTTAAATTGATAAGTATCCTATATGGTGTTTTTATTTCTAAGATCCAAAATCCAAAAAACTATTCAACTACAATATTTAAATGAATAAGTGAAATGTTATGTGCTACGTTAGTGAAATATGTGTAAAATCAGTAACATATAGAAATCTTTTACCGTAAAATTAATGTTGTGCGTTGCACGTATTAAGCCCTTGCAAGGAAATTAAATAATAAGTGTCATGAATGTATTCTTCACTAAGAAATTTCCTTGACGAATCCAACAACATCCATAGCTGAAATTCTTGGACAAATCCAACAATGTTCATAGCGTATTATAATAGCCTTTAACTTTGACATTGATTGAGAAAAAATTGCTCAGAGAAATAAAAAATATTCTTGGCTTTATGTAATACTTTCACTTAAAATGATTAATTAGTCTCTTTAATTTCTTTTCATGTATTTATGATTGAAAATAACATATGTTAATATATTAACTATGGGAATTCATTGTATGAAATCTACAACTTTTAAGATTCTAGCAATGTAAAGGTAACTGCTTCTATATTTTAGTTAATGTGCCACTTAAATCTCTACCTATTTGTTCTCATTAACTAACATTTGTCTCTTCATTTTCTTTAACGTTTAGATTATTTAATTTTCATAACTGTTCAAATATTCTCAATTCATTGATAGTAAAAAAAGTTTACTGCTCAATATTTTTCAAAAATAAAATAATCAAATATGAATATAACATTTTTATTTAATATAGGGATAAAATGATAATTCAACATTACACCTTAGAGCTCCCCACTTATAATATAATATGATATACCTTTCATATAAATAATTTTTTTAGGTAACATTTATTTCAAGACAAGCAAAAGAAGTTGAGATTTGAATTTACTTCAAAAATTTAAATACAGACTTCATACTTTGAACTCTTGACGAGAGGGAGTTGCTCGTTTTGGTAAGCACCCTTCACTTTCAACCCGAAGATTGCGATTTTGAGTCACCAAGCATTGACACTTCAGAGTACAAAAGAAATTTATACGATTTGAGTCATTGGAAAATTTATACAACAAGCTTGGAATAATGATCTAAGAAATATGAGAAATTATTTTTTATATTGTCAATGTATATAATTTTTGTATCAACTTTAGATTTTAATAGTCCTTTTCATCTTTTTTACATCAAGAAATCAATATAAAATTTAAAGAATTTTCCACCTAAAATGTTGTTATCAAGGTCTACACACTAAGAAATTTCTTTGATTAATTTGTGCTATATATATATATATATACCTCATCTAAATTATTGAATAGAGTTAACAAATAAAATATTTTTGATTTCTTATCTACCAACTTAATTAGTTTTGAACATTTTTAGTGCAGAAATGGGTTACGTAAAACTTGTTTTTTTAATGCTATTTTCCTTACTCTGTCAACTTGCTTTCTGCTCATCGTTATCTCATTTGTGCCCGAAAGATCAAGCTCTTGCTCTTCTACAATTCAAGCAAATGTTTAAAATAAGTCGTTATGTTTCCGATAACTGTTTCGACATAAAAGGCCAACCGATTCAGTCATATCCGAAAACTCTTTCGTGGAACAAGAGCACAGATTGTTGCTCTTGGGATGGAGTTCATTGTGACGAGACGACTGGAAAAGTGATTGAGCTTAACCTCACTTGCAGCAAACTTCAAGGCAAATTTCACTCAAACAGTAGTGTCTTTCAACTCTCCAATCTCAAAAAGCTTGATTTGTCTAATAATAATTTCTCTGGATCGTACATTTCACCTAAATTTGGTGAGTTTTCTAGTTTGACGCATCTTGATTTGTCGGATTCGAGTTTTATAGGTCGAATCCCAGTAGAAATCTCTCGTCTTTCGAAATTACAAGTTCTACATATCCGGAGTAATCCGTATGAGCTTAGATTCGAACCTCACAATTTTGAACTGCTCCTTAAGAACTTGACCCGATTAAGAGAGCTCCACCTTAGCTATGTAAACATCTCTTCCGCTATTCCTCTGAATTTCTCTTCTCATTTAACAAATCTAAGACTTTGGAACACGCAGTTATACGGGATGCTGCCGGAAAGTGTTTTTCACCTTTCCAACTTAGAATCTCTTTATTTGATAGAAACTCCCCAGCTGACTGTTAGGTTTCCCACAACCAAATGGAATAGCAGTGCATCACTCGTGGAGTTAGTTCTAAGTGGTGTGAATGCTATTGGTAGGATACCTGAATCATTTGGTCATCTAACTTCACTGCGAGCATTGACAATAGATTCTTGTAATATCTCAGGTTCTATTCCTAAACCTCTATGGAATCTCACCAATATAGAGGAATTGAACCTTCGTGATAACCATCTTGAAGGAACAATTTCTGATTTCTGTAGATTTGGAAAGCTCAGGTTGTTATTTCTTGCAAACAATAACTTTGATGGCCAACTTGAGTTCTTATCCTTCAAATGTAAGTGGTATGCAAAACCTACAACGTCTAAACTTGTCATCAAACCACTTGAATGGGACTATACCATCCTGGATATTCTCCCTCCCTTCGTTATGGCAGTAAGACTTGAGTGATAACCATTTCAGTGGAAACATTCAGGAGTTCAAGTCTAAAATATTGGTATTTGTTTCTGTAAAACAAAATCAGCTGCAAGGTCCTATTCCAAAGTCACTCATAAACCATCGTAATCTATATTCTCTTTTCCTTTCGCACAATAATCTCAGTGGACAGATTCCTTCAACCATCTGCAATCTGAAAACACTAGAAGTGCTAGATTTGGGGAGCAATAATTTGGAGGGAACAGTCCCACTATGTTTGGGTGAGATGAGTGGTCTTTGGTTTTTGGATTTAAGCAACAATCGTCTTAGGGGGACAATTGATACTACTTTTAGTATAGGAAACCAACTTATAGTTATTAAATTTAATAAGAATAAGCTAGAGGGGAAAGTTCCGCAATCTTTGATCAATTGCACATATTTGGAAGTTGTTGATTTAGGTAACAATGAGTTGAATGACACGTTTCCTAAATGGTTGGGAGCTCTATCTGAGTTGCGGATTTTGAAGTTGAGATCAAATAAGTTCTTTGGCCCTATAAAAGTTTCTAGGCCTGACAACTTATTTGCTCAAATTCGAATCATAGATCTCTCATCTAACGGATTTAGTGGACATTTACCCGTGAGCCTTTTCAAGAAATTTGAAGTCATGAAAATAACTAGTGAAAACAGTGGAACTCGAGAGTATCTAGTAGATAATTTTTATTATTACACAAATTCCTTTATAGTAACGACAAAGGGACTGGAGCTTGAACTTCCTCGAGTTTTGACTGCAGAGATTATTATCAATCTCTCAAGGAATAGATTTGAAGGTAATATCCCAAGCATTATTGGAGATCTCATTGCGCTTCGTACTTTGAACTTGTCTCACAATCGCTTGGAAGGTCACGTACCAGCATCACTGCAGCAGTTATCTGTACTTGAATCATTGGATCTCTCATACAACAAAATCAGCGGAGAAATTCCACAACAGCTTGCATCCTTCACATCACTTGAAGTCTTAAATTTATCTCACAATCATCTTGTTGGATGCATCCCCAAAGGAAAACAATTTGATACGTTTGAGAATAGTTCATACCAAGGGAACGATGGGTTACGTGGATTTCCACTCTCAAAAGATTGTGGCGTCGATGAAGGGGTACCAGAAGCAGCAACTCCATTTGAGCTAGATGAAGAAGAAGAAGAAGAAGAAGATTCACCAATGATCAGTTGGCAGGCGGTTCTCATGGGTTACGGTTGTGGACTTGTTATTGGACTGTCCATAATATACATAATGTTGTCAACTCAATATCCAGCATGGTTTTCGAGGATGAATGTAAAATTGGAACACATAATTATTACAAGAATGAAAAAGCACAAGAAAAGATATTAGCATGTAACCTCCAGGTATTCAACTTAATCTCGATCCTTCAGAAGATTACATTTTATATATCCATAAATTTTCTCCATTGTTAAAGCTTTTAACTTTAATTTTTCGTTTTTGAAAACTACAGGATTCAAGTCTACTGCATTACTGGGATGTGAATAAAAGTTTTTACTTTCATAGTTTGTGATGTTTCATCAAGTGTTTGTTACCCTATATGTAAAGACACGAGTTTTATTTTATTTCACTTATATGTAGTATGTACAAAATAAATTCGAGGTTTTAACCAAACTAAGCCATTATATAAAGTCATTCACCAAAATAATATATTTTTCTAAAATTTTACAAAATTAGTATAAACGTATTCCACAGTAACGTTTTAGGATATATTTTATTTTTTAAAAGTTGATGGCGTCAGATTGATATATGTTACTCACCCGTAACGTTTTAGAAGTAAAATGTTACTGAAAATAACGTTTTAAAAGTAAAACGTTACTTACAGTAACGTATATCAAACTAATGTTGTTAGTTTTAAAAAATAAAATATACCCTAAAATGTTATCGTGAAATACGTTTATACTAGTTTTGTAAAATTTTAGAAAAATGTATTACTTTGGTAAATTGTTTTATATAATGACATAGTTTGGTTAAAAATTCAATAAATTCAGCATATTCAACTGTGAGCAAAAAAAAAACAAATTCATAAAATGCAAATACTTTGAAATAACAGTAGAAAGCACATTAAAAATCCTAATTAAATAAATCATTCTCATTAAATACTTTAAAATAACAGTAGAAATTATGTTACACCAAATGGTTAAAAATACACGCAAGGCCTCGTACTAATTAAATAAGTCATTCACATTAGCAGAGCTCAGATGATTTCTTCTTCTTTATAGATAATAAGTTTTTTGCTTATGCAACATGTTTAAGTACAAAATACGCATTTCGACAGTAAAATAAATAATATAAGATGTAATAAGAGACAATCCATGCCAAGTCCTTTGCATGTTGGGGCTCATTTGAACTTAAAAAAAAAAAAATTGTTTACCTGCTTTGAGACTAGTTTGAACTTCAAAATACACCATTTTTCCCGTGGAACGAACTGGTTCCATTCTAAGGTCTTAAAGGACGTCCATAAAAAATCTCGGCCATTTTGTTTCGAGATTTCCGGATTAAAAAAAAAACTCATGGGCTATAGCACACGAAAATTTGTAAAATCTGGCTTTGCCTGTTTTGGGGCTCGTTTGAATTTGAAAATGCACTATTTTTTCTCGCAGGACAAATTGGTTAGGTCTTAACAGATCTCCATGAATTTTTTTTTTACTATTTTCGTAGTTTTTGGATTAAAAAAACCCATGGGTTGTATCACACTAAAATTGGTAAAATCTGTCTTTGTCTGCTTTGTGTTCGTTTGAACTTGAAAATGCATAAATTTTCTCGCCGGGACGAATTGGTTCCATTTCTAAGGACTTGATGAACGTTTATGAAAAAATTTAGCCATTTTTCGTTTTGGGATTTACGGATAAAAAAAATTCATGGACTATAGCACACAAAAATCGATAAAATATGTCTTGCCTGCTTTGGGTCTCTTTTGAACTTGAAAATGCACCACTTTTTCCCGCGGAACAAACTGGTTCCATTTCTAAGTTCTTAAGGGACATTCTTGAAAAATTTCGGTCATTTTTTTTCGTGATTCTAGATCAAAAATAATCCATGGGCTATATAGCACACGAAAATGGATAAGATCTTTCTTTGCCTACTTCGAGGCTAGTTTGAACTTGAGAATCCACTATTTTTCAATGTGAGATAAATTGATTTCATTTCTAAGGTCTTAATGGATGTCCATGAAAATTTTCGGCCATTTTTTTTTGAGATTTCAGGATAAAAAAGTTCTTTGGCTATAGCACACGAAAATCGATAAAATCCGCATTTGTCGTTGGGGCTCATTTGAACTTGAAAATGCACCATTTTTCCAGCGGGACGAACTGGTTCCATCTCTAGAGTCTTAACGGACGTCCTTGAAAAATTTAGGTCATTTTATTTCAAAATTTCCGGATAAAAAAAATTATGGGTTACGTAAAACTTGTTTTTTTAATGCTATTTTCCATACTCTGTCAACTTGCTTTCTGCTCATCGTTATCTCATTTGTGCCCCAAAGATCAAGCTCTTGCTCTTCTACAATTCAAGCAAATGTTTAAAATAAGTCGTTATGTTTCTAGTAACTGTATCGACGTAAAAGGCCAACCGATTCAGTCATATCCACAAACTCTTTCGTGGAACAAGAGCACAGATTGTTGCTCTTGGGATGGAGTTCATTGTGACGAGACGACTGGAAAAGTGATTGAGCTTAACCTCACTTGCAGCAAACTTCAAGGCAAATTTCACTCAAACAGTAGTGTCTTTCAACTCTCCAATCTCAAAAAGCTTGATTTGTCTAATAATAATTTCTCTGGATCGTACATTTCACCTAAATTTGGTGAGTTTTCTAGTTTGACGCATCTTGATTTGTCGGATTCGAGTTTTATAGGTCGAATCCCAGTAGAAATCTCTCGTCTTTCGAAATTACAAGTTCTACATATCCGGAGTAATCCGTATGAGCTTAGATTCGAACCTCACAATTTTGAACTGCTCCTTAAGAACTTGACCCGATTAAGAGAGCTCCACCTTAGCTATGTAAACATCTCTTCCGCTATTCCTCTGAATTTCTCTTCTCATTTAACAAATCTAAGACTTTGGAACACGCAGTTATACGGGATGCTGCCGGAAAGTGTTTTTCACCTTTCCAACTTAGAATCTCTTTATTTGATAGAAACTCCCCAGCTGACTGTTAGGTTTCCCACAACCAAATGGAATAGCAGTGCATCACTCGTGGAGTTAGTTCTAAGTGGTGTGAATGCTATTGGTAGGATACCTGAATCATTTGGTCATCTAACTTCACTGCGAGCATTGGCAATAGCTTCTTGTAATCTCTCAGGTTCTATTCCTAAACCTCTATGGAATCTCACCAATATAGAGGAATTGAACCTTGGTGATAACCATCTTGAAGGAACAATTTCTGATTTCTTTAGATTTGGAAAGCTCTGGTTGTTATTTCTTGCAAACAATAACTTTGATGGCCAACTTGAGTTCTTATCCTTTAACAGAAGCTGGACACAACTTAAAGCTTTAGATTTTTCATTCAATTTCCTAACAGGTCCAATTCCTTCAAATGTAAGTGGTATGCAAAACCTACAACGTCTAAACTTGTCATCAAACCAGTTGAATGGGACTATACCATCCTGGATATTCTCCCTCCCTTCGTTATGGCAGTTAGACTTGAGTGATAACCATTTCAGTGGAAACATTCAGGAGTTCAAGTCTAAAATATTGGAATTTGTTTCTGTAAAACAAAATCAGCTGCAAGGTCCTATTCCAAAGTCACTCGTAAACCAACGTAATCAATATCTTCGTTTCCTTTCGCACAATAATCTCAGTGGACAGATTCCTTCAACCATCTGCAATCAGAAAACACTAGAAGTGCTAGATTTGGGGAGCAATAATTTGGAGGGAACAGTCCCACTATGTTTGGGTGAGATGAGTGGTCTTTGGTTTTTGGATTTAAGCAACAATCGTCTTAGGGGGACAATTGATACTACTTTTAGTATAGGAAACCAACTTATAGTTATTAAATTTAATAAGAATAAGCTAGAGGGGAAAGTTCCGCAATCTTTGATCAATTGCACATATTTGGAAGTTGTTGATTTAGGTAACAATGAGTTGAATGACACGTTTCCTAAATGGTTGGGAGCTCTATCTGAGTTGCAGATTTTGAACTTGAGATCAAATAAGTTCTTTGGCCCTATAAAAGTTTCTAGGACTGACAACTTATTTGCTCAAATTCGAATCATAGATCTCTCATCTAACAGATTTAGTGGACATTTACCCGTGAGCCTTTTCAAGAAATTTGAAGTCATGAAAATAACTAGTGAAAACAGTGGAACTCGAGAGTATGTAGGAGATAATTTTTATTATTACACAAATTCCTTTATAGTAACGACAAAGGGACTGGAGCTTGAACTTCCTCGAGTTTTGACTACAGAGATTATTATCAATCTCTCAAGGAATAGATTTGAAGGTAATATCCCAAGCATTATTGGAGATCTCATTGCGCTTCGTACTTTGAACTTGTCTCACAATCGCTTGGAAGGTCACGTACCAGCATCACTGCACCAGTTATCTGTACTTGAATCATTGGATCTCTCATACAACAAAATCAGCGGAGAAATTCCACAACAGCTTGTATCCCTCACATCACTTGAAGTCTTAAATCTCTCTCACAATCATCTTGTTGGATGCATCCCCAAAGGAAAACAATTTGATACGTTTGAGAATAGTTCATACCAAGGGAATGATGGGTTACGTGGATTTCCACTCTCAAAAGATTGTGGCGTCGATGAAGGGGTACCAGAAGCAACAACTCCATTTGAGCTAGATGAAGAAGAAGAAGAAGATTCACCAATGATCAGTTGGCAGGCGGTTCTCATGGGTTACGGTTGTGGACTTGTTATTGGACTGTCCATAATATACATAATGCTGTCAACTCAATATCCAGCATGGTTTTCGAGGATGGATGTAAAAGTGGAACACATAATTATTACGAGGATGAAAAAGCACAAGAAAAGATATTAGCATGTAACCTCCAGGTATTCAACTTAATCTCGATCCTTCAGAAGATTACATTTTATATAGCCATAAATTTTCTCCATTGTTAAAGCTTTCAACTTTAATACTTTCATTTTTTTAAAACTGCAGGATTCAAGTCTACTGCATTGCTGGGATGTGAATAAAAGTTTTTACTTTGATTGTTAGTGTTTGTGTTTTGTTTCATCAAGTGTTTGTTACATTTTCTTCTGTTGTGACTCAACAAATTCAATTGCAAGGAAAAACCATAGAATTTCATAGAATGCAAAGGCAATAGAAAGAACATTAAAAATACTAAAACAATTCCAAATTATCGCGTACTTTGAAATAGAATAACTATGACAACAATAGAGTTAGTGTAGCAGTTGAAAAGTTGGAGAAAAAACCTTGGATACTAACGACGACCAAAATAGCAGAGGTGAGTCATGACTTCATCACGATGCAGGCTCATCGACACAGCTAGCCACAATGTTTCATCTTAGCTACAAGTCCGCATTCATGTGACATTGCTTCAAACAATTAGAACTGCAAATCGATAAGCTTGGCACACGCACAAGCTGATAAAACTGCCACAAAGGAAATCTCATTTTGTTGCAAACCAGAATTCATCATTAATGCTAGGGAAGAAATCATACCATTCCATATGCAAATTTGCTCCATCGCATCAAATACCTGTGTTACAGCAAATCGTTAAAAATATAGGCAAGGCCTCGTACTATAAAGAGTTCCCAGTTTCTAGTCCTCTTCAAGGATAATACTTATGCAACATGTTTAAATACTAGTTATCTGAACAAACTCTAGCTCTTTTTGAAACAAAATACGCAAGGCACAAGTTATGTCTTACAAAGGCATGGTTTATTCCTATAGAACTTATGTTATCAAACCTTTTGCCTTGCAAATTAGATTCTACACAACTTATGGAGGACAAAGGCAAAAGTTCTCTTACGAAACTAGGTCATAGTTAAGGGTACTTTGACCCACAAACTTTCATTAAATGATAAGCAGGGGTAAAAATTAAAGACCACAGATTGAGGGGAAATAATTGAAGACCATCGACTGAGGGGTAAAAATAGTTAGTAGAATATTGTGGAATATTCTGCTAACTCAAGAGATCATCAGAGACATAAGGATTACTGGATCAGGACCAAATCTGTTAAGGTGATGGTCAAATTGGATATGACAAAAGCTTATGATAGACTGTCATGATTGTTCCTAACAAAGGTCTTAAGAAAGTTTGGCTTCTCATCTCTTTCTAACCTCCCCCATAATGAATGCATCGAAACTTTGTCGAATTCAGATTAAGCATATTATAGAGAAGGAAATATACTTGCACATTACCAAGTCAAGCTAGGAGGATTCTAAATCTAGACAAACAACAAGTTCCTAATCTACGCATCAAGACCAAAAAGATTAAGTCATATATCATGTGTCGTGAAGAGGAAGCATTGCTTATATCTTGATTATCAGTCCACATATTTGATTTGTAAGCACACGACGACAAATTCAAGGAGTCCCCAAATAAGAAAAAGGGAAGGAGGTATTTCACAAGCAACATACATCAATAGAAGATTGGAAACAACATGCTCAAGCACCACCAAATGATCTGGATTGCACAGCCACAGAAGCATCATGCCAAAATCTGGTCATCGACTTGGTTTCTGGAAGAAGAAAATCAAGAAGTTAAGAAGAGAAAAGGAGCAGTTCAAGGATGAACACAATTACAATATCCGATAGGATGAAATACCGACCCCATGGAGGAATAGGACTTCAGAGACACAACATAAGGTCAGCAGAGACAATAAAGGGTAGATCGATGAACAACAATGAATCACACAGAGACAATAACGGGTATCACTTCACTTTATACACATCTTCTTTTTCTTGTCAACCTCTAAAGTTGTTCATACACCCAACCAACATAACAAATTATAAGCTCAGCATAATTTCATCAGCCAATCATGGATTTATCCAAACAATACTTTTATTTGTCCCATATTGTTGTTAAAATTAAATTTTCCAGCAAACACAGGATGAAATGCTTACATGTGTATCAGAACAAATGCATGTGTAGGGACTTTCATTTGAATCATTCTTGTATTGACTTGAGAATGTGATTTTACTTACAGTGCAATGACTTGAGAAGGATTAAATAGTCTTTACATATTGTGCGACACATTGAATGGTAATGTGTAATTAACAACTCTAAAATTGACTGAAAATAACTTGGTGACCTTCCTGGAATTGATTACTCCAAAGCAACACTTAAATGTGCATTTTCAAGAAGAGTAAAACACATTGACATCTGAATTTACTTTGAAAGTTTAAAAATGGCTTCATACTTGGAAGAACTTGAATTAACTATTACCATGGGAACTAAATTAAGACATGGCAAACACCTTCTTTTGCTTAAAAAAGTTGACACTACTTAAATAAAAGGACACTAATTATCAACTCAGGACAGAAAGTAAGACCTTAACATCACAAGAAGTGCTAATCCAAACCAATTAATAAGACCTTAACTTGTGAAAAACATGTACCGTTTCCTCCTAAATGCCTCATATAGATCTTCTTTGTTCATACATCCAACCGACATACATCAAGGTATTCTGTTGCAGTTATCATATACCTGCAGATTCATCTACTTCATCACTTTCAATATTCTCTACATACAAATTAGAAATATTTTTATTTGTAGTTAAAAGTTGAATTTTCCAGAAAACACAAGGTGAAATGCTTACATGTGTATTCCAGTGAGAAGAAGTTTGAAAAAAAAAAGAAGAGAAACAGTTCCTGTTTTGGTTGTTAAGACAAAATGCATGTGTTATTACAAGTGTTGGGATTTACATTTGAATTGTGTTATTAAATGTGTATAGTAAATTCCTTTGCTTAATTATGCTATATATACCTCATCAAAATTGTTGAATATAGACACATATCAAACATTTTTTGATTTCTTCTCTACCAACTTAATTAGTTTTGAACATTTTACTGCAGAAATGGGCTACGTAAACCTTGTATTTTTTATGATATATCCCTTTCTCTTTCAACTTGTTTTCTCCTCATCCTCACCTCATTTGTGCCCCAAAGATCAAGCTCATGCTCTTCTACAATTCAAGCACATGTTTACTACAAATGCTTATTCGAAATTACTATCATGGAACAAGAGCATAGATTGTTGTTCATGGGATGGAGTTCATTGTGACGAGATGACGGGACAAGTCACTGAGCTTAACCTCGCTCGAAGCGGACTTCAAGGAAAGTTTCACTCCAACAGTAGCCTCTTTAAGCTATCCAATCTCAAACGGCTTAATTTGTCTGAAAATTATTTATTCGGATCGCTTTCACCTAAATTTTGTGAGCTTTCTAGTTTAACGCATCTTGATTTGTCATATTCAAGTTTTACAGGTTTGATTCCAGCAGAATTCTCTCGTCTTTCTAAATTACAAGTTCTTTGCATTCAGAGTTATTCAGATGCTATTAGATTTTGACCTCGCATTTTTGAACTGATCCTTAAGAACTTGACCCAATTAAGAGAGCTTGACCTTAGCTTTGTGAACATCTCTTCCACCATTCCTCTAAATTTCTCTTCTTATTTATCAACTCTCATTCTTCGAGACACACAATTACGTGGGGTATTGCCCGAAGGAGTTTTCCACATTTCCAACTTGGAATCTCTTGATTTATCATCCAATCTACAGCTCACTGTTAGGTTTCCCACAACAAAATGGAATAGCAGTGCATCACTCATGGAGTTAGTTCTCACAGGTGTGAATGCTACTGGTAGGATACCTGAATCATTTGGTCATCTAACTTCACTGCGTAGATTAGAGTTGTCTTTTTGTTATCTCTCAGGCTCTATTCCTAAACCTCTATGGAATCTCACCAATATAGAGGAATTGAACCTTGGTGATAACCATCTTGAAGGACCAATTTCTGATTTCTATAGATTTGGAAAGCTCACGTGGTTATTACTTGGAAATAACAACTTTGATGGCAAACTTGAGTTCTTATCCTTTACCAGATGGACGCAACTTGGTAATCTAGATTTTTCGTTCAATTCCCTAACAGGCTCAATTCCTTCTAATGTAAGCGGAATACAAAACCTATATTCACTCAGCTTGTCATCAAACCACTTGAATGGGACTATACCTTCCTGGATATTCTCTCTCCCCTCACTTGTATGGTTAGAGTTCAGTGATAACCATTTCAGTGGAAACATTCAGGAGTTCAAGTCTAAAACATTGGCTATTGTTTCTCTAAAATAAAATCAGCTGCAAGGTCTTATTCCAAAGTCACTCCTAAACCAGCGTAATCTATATTCTATTGTCCTTTCGCACAATAATCTTAGTGGACAGATTACTTCAACCATCTGCAATCTGAAAACACTGATACTGCTAGATTTGGGCAGCAATAATTTGGAGGGAACAATCCCACTATGTTTGGGTGAGATGAGTGGACTTACGGTTTTGGATTTAAGCAACAATAGTCTTAGCGGCACAATTAATACTACTTTTAGTATAGGAAACAAACTTGGAGTCATCAAATTTGACGGGAATAAGCTAGAGGGGAAAGTCCCGCAATCTTTGATCAATTGCACGGATCTGGAAGTTCTTGATTTAGGTAACAATGAGTTGAGTGACACATTTCCTAACTGGTTGGGAGCCCTATCTGTTTTGCAGATTTTGAACTTGAGATAAAATAAGTTCTATGGCCCTATAAGGACTGACAACTTGTTTGCTCGAATTCTAGTCATAGATCTCTCATCCAATGGATTTAGTGGAGATTTACCAGTGAGCCTTTTTGAGAATTTTGAAGCTATGAAAATAAATGGTGAGAAAAGTGGAACCCGAGAGTATGTAGCAGATGTGGGTTATGTTGATTACTCGAATTCCTTTATAGTAACGACAAAGGGACTGGAGCTTGAACTTCCTCAAGTTTTGACTACAGAGATTATTATCGATCTCTCAAGGAATAGATTTGAAGGTAATATCCCAAGCATTATTGGAGATCTCATTGGGCTTCGTACTTTGAACTTGTCTCACAATCGCTTGGAAGGTCACGTACCAGCATCACTGCAGCAGTTATCTGTACTTGAATCATTGGATCTCTCATACAACAAAATCAGCGGAGAAATTCCACAACAGCTTGTATCCCTCAAATCACTTGAAGTCTTAAATCTATCTCACAATCATCTTGTTGGATGCATCCCCAAAGGAAAACAATTTGATACGTTTGAGAATAGTTCATACCAAGGGAACGATGGGTTACGTGGATTTCCACTCTCAAAGGATTGTGGTGGTGATGATGGGGTAGCACAAACGACGAATCCAGTTGAGCTAGATGAAGAAGGAGGAGATTCACCAATGATCAGTTGGCAGGCAGTTCTCATGGGTTACAGTTGTGGACTTGTTATTGGACTGTCCATAATATACATAATGCTGTCAACTCAATATCCAGCATGGTTTTCGAGGATGGATGTAAAATTGGAACACAAAATTCTTACGAGAATGAAGAAACACAAAAAAAATATTGAACCTCCAGGTATTCAACTTGATATTTTTCATTCAAAAACCTTTTCTTTTATATAGAAACGAATTTTCCATTTCCTTCATCCTTAAATCTTTTGACTTTAATTCTTCCTTTTTTTTGAATTGCAGGATTCAAGCCTAATATGTTGCGGTGAACCAAATATAAGCCTTCATCTTTCATAATCAGTGATGTTTGTGTAGTATTCATATCCTGTTATTAAAGACATGAGTTTTCTTCCTTTGAGACTCATCCATTTTTGTTTTCATTTCTGAGTAAGAATTAGAATTGACTTTAATTCTTACTATTAGTTGAGAAATAATTGGGGTCACCACAAACTCATAAAATTTGAAGTTATTATCTTTGTCTTTTTCTTAATTACATTGTTAGAATAGTTAAAGTCCTTCAAGCTCTTATTGCAGGCACTTGAAGCCCCTTTGATTTCTATTTTTCTCAACTATGTCACATGACATCATAACACAAACAAATCACTTTAAGTTCACAAAAACAAAAAACTGTAGTTACTAGTTACAGTGTTCAAATATATACGGACTCATGATCTTCTTTCATCAAAAGATTCAAGAAATATCAGGAAACCATGGACCAAAGTTGCAGTCTGCTATCTTAGCAGTTAAAAAGTTAGAGACACAACCACGGAAACCAAAATTAGAATCCTAGAAGAGGTGATACTGGAAGAACTCTTCCCTAAGTCTCGGATGGTAAAGTTATCCAATATGGTGGAAGGTAGACGGTAACGAGCAGAACACAAGCTGACCTGGATATCACTATTATACAACTACGCCTCAGTACCTAACAATAACTTGCAAAGAGATACATGCAATAGTGTTAAATGTGAAAAGTAAGATTAGACATGAACACACAATTGAATGATAGAATTGCTAATGATTAAAACCCGTATGGATTTGACACTTCACTCGGGAAGGAAATAAACAGAACAACTTGGCTTTAAACAAAAAAATGTTTTTCATGATCATCTATTGTTCAGATTAATTAACTAGAAAACTGCTCGATAACTTCTCAGGGTAAATAAAAAGAATCAGAAAAATGAAAGTAGAAATCAAAAAGAATTACCTCGCCAAGCAGACTTTGGAACCAGGTTTGCTGCGCATTTTCACAAAAAACATGTCCTCCTTGATCAGTCAAGCTATGACATCAACTTTCTTTAAGCAGTGCTTCAGTCTCTGTGCAAAACCAATATGAAGGATCCTTTTAGCTGAGTCGAGATATCATCACCAAGTAAGCTCATTGACAATTTTGCAAATAAAAGCTGCTACAGCTATCAGCTCTACTAAATAAAACTGTGGGCTGGAACCTTCTGTATTCCAGCATCTAACATTGCTTTTCTTAAGGAAACGGCGTGATTCCACCTCTCTGCGCCAGCATAAATGCTTGAGAATGCACATATCGCCCTGAATGATTCGGCTGGGACTTAAGCAATAGTTGAGCTACTTCATTTCCCAACTCAATAGCTCCATGAAGTCTACAAGCACCCACAAAGCACCCAAGACAGTAGCATCAGCTTCAAAAGGCATCTTCTTTATGAAGACGTACGCTTCCTGCAGTAGCCCGACTCTCCCTGATAGATAAACCACACAACCATAATGTTCCATTCTAGCTACAAATCCAAATTCACGTGACATTGGTTCAAACAATTGAAAACCGAAATCGACAAGCCTGACACACACAAGCTGATAGAACTGCCACTTTGCAGCCCCTTTGATCTCATCTTCGCATACATGTTAATGCTTTCTTCTCCCTACCATTCAAAGCTAAGGAAGAAACCATACCATTCCAAGCTCAAACCTACTAACTAACCATCACATCAAATACCTTCCAAGCATATACTAAACAACCCATCTTCCCATAAAACGCGATTAATCTACCTGCCTCATTCCTTACCATGTACCTGCCTCCCTAGATATAACGCCACGCCGACATCCAAACACGTGCAGGAACTAAGAACACTAACAAAAGCAGCCTCATTTGACTTCAATGAACCACACTTCATATCCTCATGTACCTTCATTTTCTCAAAAGAACTTAACAGCAACCTCAGAGCACCTGTTCTTCATGTACCCATAAATCATACTAACATCACAATAAGCATGCAATAAAACATCAAGAACCCCAAACCCATATCCCCATTTTCCCAACAAGCATCAAACATCACATTTATACTAGATAACACACGGTTCAGTAATTTCATCAAACACCTTGTATGCACTCCCTTGTCAACAATTCAATAGCCTCATATTGATAAAAAAAAAAGTACCAAAGAACAATTTTTTTTATTGAAAATCAAGAAAGATGTGGTTCATGGGTTCGAAAAATTAAAATTTATTAGTTTTGTGTATTACTAATTATGTTACAATATATTTTTTCGAACAACATATAACTTGCATTAGTTTATACACTAAATTTAATATTAATGTGTGTGTAATTTACACATAGGGGGTCATTTGGTATGTACATAAGAATATTATTGAGTAATATATATAATAATGTTTATATTAATTATGCTTGTATTAATTATGTTGAGATATCTCAGTAGTGCTATTAGCAAATTGAAATTTTACATAAATCTTTGCACCATATTCCTATTATATTCCAAGTTACAAAAGTCTCGTAATTTTGGTGAAATTCGGATACATTTCAAAATGTCATGGTATATCGTATCTCGATTTTGGATACATCATTCAATCGCTCGATACATCGTGTCTCGATTTTAGATACGTAGCTCAATGTCCAATACATTGCGTCTCGATTTTAGATACATTACTTAACATTTCGATACATCGTGTAAGTCCCGATACATTGAGTAAAGTGATGTATTCGATCAATACATCGTGTAAAGTGATGTATCTGATCGATAAATCACATAAACTAATGTATCTAAGAATAGAAAAGAGTAAGGTTTTTCGTAATTATTTTTTAAATGATGAATTTTAGAAATAACATAGTTTTAATATGAAATTGCAATTTATCCTTCTCTATTTTGTAATAAATTAATTTCTTAAAAAGTAACAAAAATCAGATACCTTAATATGTCACTCGGATACATTAAAAAATATCTCGAATACATCATAACATTAATTGGATACATAATATGTAGCTCGAATGTATTAAAAACTAGCTCAAATACGTTATAAAAAATAAATAAAATGCATAATATGTAGCTCGGATACATTAAATATTGGCTCGGATACATTAAAGAAATAAGAAATTTTAGAGATTTTTAGAATAAAAAGGGATATTGGAAATAAGGGAAAATAAGACGTGTGTTTCATTAATTTTTCCTTTTTTTAAATGATATAGTTTTTATCACAACTTTCAAATATAGTAAATATAAAATTCATATTTGTATGATATAACAATGTTTGCATAATTGTGCTCCATAGCAAACATATATGTATAATTCGCTATACATATAAACTTGAATTGAATTGTATAAGACGAATTGTATAAAACGAGAAAGAGAGAAATTATATACAATTTGAATTTGTATAAAACGAGAGAGAAAGAAAGGCAAATGAGAGCGGGAAATATACAATTGAATCGAACTATATAAAATGAAAAAGAGAGAAAATATATACAATTTGAATTTGCATAACACGAGAAAGAGAGAAAGACAAAAGAGACTTGGGCAGGAAAATATTTATATTGTATAATTATAAGTGTATCTGACCAATATAATTATATATTTGCATGTGTATATACAATTTTCTCTCGCTTTATACAATAGAAATGTATAATTATGCATTTCTATTGTATAAAGCGAGAGAGACGAGCGACAAGGAGCGATCGATAACATGAGGAAGAGAGACGACTGACAAATAATTTGCTATGAGACACAAATAAATCAAACCGTAACTATCATATTTATTTTATATTATTAATTTGTCATTTTATACTATTATCTCTATTTTTTTAGCCCTTTAGTCAAACATAGCCCAAAAATAATGTGGGGGGCCCTAAGCCCATTATCATGAGTATCAAAGTTAGTATAGAAAAGAAAAAAACATAGTTATAAAGTTGTATTTGGCCCAAAAAAAAATTAAAAAAAGAGGTCTTAAATATATATACACAAAAGAGTTTGCTATTTGATTCTCTCTTTTACCTTGAAGAACAAGTTTGGTTTTTTTCCAGATTTCGAAGAGAGGAAGAAGCAATAATGGATGTAATCAAATCTCAGCAAATATCTTCGAGGCCGATTGAGAAGGTAATTGTTCACCCGCTTGTGCTTTTGAGCATCGTAGACCACTACAATAGAGTTGCAAGAGACACAAGGAAACGTGTTGTTGGGGTTTTGCTTGGAACATCGTTTAAAGGCACTGTTGATGTTACTAATAGCTATGCAGGTATCATTGTTGCAAACCCTTTTCAGATCTGTTCAATTTTTTGCTTTTATTTTGCTTTTTTTTTTTTTTATGGAATTTGAAGTTTGTTAGGGTTTTTATGAAGTGAATTTGAGATTTTTGAACTTCGAACTGGGAATAGGTAGCTAATGTGCTGGGAAATTGTAAGATAGTAGTCAATTTGCTTGCGTTATGATGGAATTTACAGTAAGTTAGGCTTTTGTGAGCTAAATTTGAAATTGGGACAAGGAATAGGTATCTAATGTGCTGCGAAATTGTAAAATAGCAGTCAATTTGCCTTTATTTATTGCTTTGTTATTATGCTCTTTGATGAAATTTGTTTGTTAGGTTTTTTATGAGATAAATTTAAGATTGGAACTGTGAACTGGGAATAGATATCTAATGTGCTGGGACATTGTAGAATAGTCAATTTGCCTTATTTATGGGATTAATTTGGTTGCATTATGATGGAATTTAAAGTAAGTAAGGCTTTTATGAGCAAAATTTGAGATTGTGATAAGAAGGTATCTAATGTGCTGGGAAATTGTAAAGTAGCAGTCAATTTGCATTTATTTATGGGATTGATAATTGGGTTGCTTGTGTTCTTGCATTTTGACGGAATGTAAAGGTTAGGTTTTTATGAGCTAAATTTGAGATTGGAACTAGGTTGGTGGCTAATGTGCTGGGAAATTGTTAAACAAGAGTAAATTTGCTTTTATTTGTGGGATTAATACTTGTGTTGCTTTTGTTCTTTTGTTTTTTTTATGGAATTCATAGTGTGGTAGGGTTTGTATGAGCTAAATTTTAGATTGCTGAATTTCGAGGGAAGGACTGACATCTAGCCTTTCTGTGGAGATGTATTGCAGTATCAATTAGACTGTCTACATACTTAGTTGAATAAATTGTAACTGTGAAACCTGCCGCAGTTTCCTGAGATTGGTTCATCTGGCTGCATCACTTTACCATTTTCCATGTTTTACTTCTAACTAAATGAAGAGTTGGCGCAGCCCATAGATGTGAATCTGTTTTGTAATTTTACCTAACATCTTTCGCTGTTTCATGCAGTGCCCTTTGAGGAGGAGGAGAGGGACCCTAGTATCTGGTTTCTTGACCATAACTATCATGAATCAATGTTTTCCATGTTCCGTAGGATAAACGGTATAGTTATTATTTACTTGCATGATTTGCAATTCATGATCTTTTTAGATGTATTGTCACCTGTTTGAATGTTCTTCTTCCTTTTGATTTAATTGTATCAGCAAAGGAGCATGTTGTTGGTTGGTATAGCACTGGCCCCAAACTTCGGGAAAATGACCTCAACATTCATGGGCTTTTTAATGAGTAAGGGCATTATATTTATTCATTCATTCAGAGATCCTATTTGGCATCTTTAGTTTGGCAACATCAGAATCTTTGGTGATTGATTATGTGTGGATGGTTTTCCAAGCTACAAGCTTTACTTATCAAATGAATCTGTTAGAGATATCTGGCAAAAGGGGAACTTTGGGAGAGAATTGTTTACAGTAGCTTATAGCTAAAAAGGATACAGATTAATAGACTAATGGACAAACCGTTGAAATGCACAAATCAAACTAGTTTACTTCCCTATTGATCTAGTACTAGTCCCTTAACATAACAACTTTCATTGTTGACCTCCCAAGCCCTTAATGCAATTTAAATTGCATTTTTATGGTTATACAAAATATTCCAACTCAAATCATTTTTGTAATAGATAAAATTCATGGTAGTTAATCACCTTCTGGTGCGAAACTCAAAATGGATTTATGGATAACGATTTTCTAATAAATTTCAATTAGTCCAACTTAGTTTAGATTTTGATAATAGTATGACATTAACAAGTAAGATATCTGAGAGGAGATAATGGGAATTGTGGCTTGTCCTTTTCCTATTTGCTACTTCAATTTAAGGAAGCAACTTATATGCAAAAGCTAGGTAGATGTCTCCGATGGGGATTTCTACCTATTGCTTAGAATAGGATCTCAAAGTTTAAATGTGGGTATGAGTTCCATTGTATATTCATTTTTTTAAAATGTCCTCTTGCACAATACTGGTGCTGCACATCCTTATTAATTTAATTTAAATTTTGCCTTGTCTCGAGTCTTTTAGAAGTCCTTAAGACTTTCCATGTTCTGATATTTCAATTTTCAGATCCATTTTAGTCTATAAGCTAAAGGAATGAATAGTAAGAAATAGAAAGCTGGGTTATTGAAGACAGTAGTAACATAGACTTCTCTAGTTAAAAAAAGGGGCAGCCCCGTGTTTGAAGAATCCGTTCACGCAGGGTCCGGGAAGGTAGCGTAGACTTTTCTAGTATTATGGTAAAATAAATTTTGTTTCATGCTATATAACCTAGCTTTCTATTCAAGTGTCAGTTTATTAAGGCAATGTATTGCTGCATGAATTTTCACAAAAGTTCTCATCCTTTTTTGGTCACTTCTTTTCCTGCTATCAGCCCTGCCCTATGCTGATGCATCTATATGGGCAGGAGGCCATCATTAGAGGTATAATTTCTCATCAGAACTGTCTTCTCTGTAGAAGCTACCAAGTTTTATGTTGGTCCTTGTAGGAAAAGTTACTTGTCTCCTGGATTGGTTTTCCTCAAGGACATTGCAAAATCAACATGCCCAAGCCAAAGAAACCTATGTTTCTGCTATTCTGGCTGCTACACCTTTGAAAACCAGCTTAAACTAAAGTAATCATGAATGATATACATTATAAGACATGGGAGGGAGAGCGGGGTTCATATCGGAACTTAATAATTGGATATATGATGTAAAGCACACGGCACATATTAGAAACTTGCCTAAAATTGTTCTCTTTTTCAAGAGACTGAATCTATTTAACTTGTGGCTAGAATGTTTTGAACTTTGTATCTTTTATGCCACAAGGTTCACACTCAAATATGCTGCTTATTATTAGTTGGTGTTATTGCAGCTACGTCCCTACTCCAGTCTTGGTTATAATTGATGTCCAGCCTAAGGAGCTAGGAATACCAACTAAGGCATACTATGCAGTTGAGGAAGTCAAAGAGGTAACAACTTAGATTAGTAGTTCATCGTCTAAAAGGGTCTGGTGCTTGTTGATATACTTAAGTTGTTTTTGCAATGTACTTGACATGCTGTGGATGGGTTATACTTGCAGAATGCAACTCAGAAAAGCCAGAATGTGTTTGTGCATGTACCTTCAGAAATCGCTGCTCATGAAGTTGAAGAAATTGGTAGAACTCCAAGATTGTTTTTTTACTCCTTAGTTTACCATTGTTTTACTTTTAAAAACTCAACTTATTTCATTTGCTCGAATTATTAGCAGTTTTCAGTCATTCTTCAATGCAAGTGACATTTTCGCTGTGCATACACATTAAAATTTTGTGTACCGTGTATTCTAATGGACAGGTGTTGAGCACTTGCTAAGGGATGTGAAAGATACTACTATCAGTACCCTTGCAACTGAGGTTTCTTTCTGAACATTCTTATGACCTTTCAATTATAGAAAATTGATGATAATAAGTTTGGTTTCTTAACAAGTACAGAGCAGTAAGAACTTTGAACACTTCCAATCCAGGTAACTGGGAAACTGGCAGCTTTGAAGGGATTGGATGCTCGACTTCAAGAGATACGGAGTTATTTAGATCTTGTCATTGATGGGAAGCTCCCCTTGAACCATGAGATTCTATACCATTTGCAGGTTAGCATTACTATCAACTGTCCTCTTTTCTGGCTTCATGATCATCCTTTCAGTTGCCAACTTCATCTATATTCTAAAGGTTGTTGACGTTATAGGGAACTTCCAAGTAAAAAGTTCAATGAATTTATAGATTATTCCTAAAAACTAGCAGCTTAATTTGTTCAAAAAATAAGGTCCTTAAGCAGAAAAAAGGTTTCTGCAGCTTTCTCTGCTCAAGGACCTTATTTTGTCCAAATTGAGCTGCTAGATTTTACGATTATCTTTTCCTTGGCTATTAGTGGCAATATGTTTTCTATAAAGAATTTTATGCATGCTGTTTGGTTGCACATACGGTCATTGCTTGTTGCGATCTGCCCCGAATCATTGTATGATGATTTTGTTTTAAGTAAGATGTTAGGAGCTTTGGCACCAAGGGTTATAGGTCAAAATTACTCACACGTGAATTTTAACATAAAACGCTGAAATGACTCCTGTTCTACATCTAAACAAAAGTGTTGCTTTGTTGATCCATCAACTGCTGTCGGTGTTCTCTGCATTTTGTTGTGGTGCCGATAGGCTGATTTTTAACAGATGTCCCATCCAATTCAAAGATGCTAACACGTTGAATTCTGAAATAAAAATTTCTTGCAGGATGTCTTCAATCTATTACCCAATCTAAATGTTGCTGAATTAGTAAAATCATTTTCAGGTAAATTAGCTGGATTCCATCTCAGTTTCAGTTAAAAAATATCCACCACCGATATATGGTCTTTTAATCTTTTGCGTGCCAATTTGATTTCTGTTGCAGTGAAAACGAATGATATGATGTTGGTCATATATCTATCTTCACTTATCCGAAGTGTAATTGCTCTCCATAACTTGATCAACAACAAGGTACATTTTACTTTTTAACTACGCTTCAAAAGTTTCACTTGTTTGTTATCTTTCGAGAAAATGTATTGTGCATAGGTACCACAGATCTAAATTAGTGTTCAATGCTTGTCAAAAAATGTTCAATTCTGAATATGCCAGCCACCAATTATCTGAAGTGTAATTGCACATGATTAGAACTCTGGAGGTATACCTATCACCAGTTCGGATAAATATTTCCACCGTAGCGGATACAACTGTCCATCTATCACCAGTGTCCTTGAATGATACCTATATATTTTGAAACAACTTTTGAACCTTG
Organism: Solanum chilense; assembly: GCA_032847665.1. NCBI lineage: Eukaryota > Viridiplantae > Streptophyta > Magnoliopsida > Solanales > Solanaceae > Solanum > Solanum chilense. The sequence goes on along the minus strand of CM064963.1, from coordinate 2,853,938 downwards.
ATAAGATGATTTGTAGTCAGACTAATGTCCATGGCTTGTTTTAAACCACAAGTTTCATAAGTCTTTCGTTCTTTTTTGAACTCTACTCCAGTCAAACAATTCGACATAAGTTGTGACGGAGGGAGTACATTTTACTGCATATTATATTATCAGGATAGAGTCTGAGGCTTGTGATATCCGTTTCAGATGCTTAACAAGGAACACGAAAAGGCTGAAGATTCGAAGCCTCGTGCAGTACCAACTACAGCTGGAAGCTAAGCAATCCACCCTCCCAATTCTCTTTGGTCATCCACTACCCAGCACTTGTAGCTAGTTGCAATTGGAACCTGAAACTGCCTTACGACAATCTCGCAAATGGAGGAACTCTTTATGTTTTCGTATTTGTTCCTCCAGATTTTAGATGTTTTTGTCCAGATCAAGTGATGGATGACAATCATTTTCTTTTGTATTAACAGATCAACCTTGTTCCCTTTTTCTTTTTCTCTGAATTGAAGTTAAAACATAGGGCTCAAAATGAGGCGTTGTCGTGTGTACCAATTCTTCACTGAACACTCAGAATGAAGGAACACGTCTTATCTTAAATTGCATTCAGTCAGTGTTTTGGTGTTTTGTGTGGCAGCTGCCTATCTCCCTAAATCACCTTAAAATCTTATACTGAGAAAAGGCTCTCACATTTGGGGGGGGAAATACATAGGTGCAACCCTTTTCTCTTCTCGTAGGGATAAGATCTGTATACATACTACCCACCTTCTATTTTCCAAGGGTTTGAATCCCTCTCTTTCTATTGTACCTTTGCTTAATTCACCAACTTCACTAGCAACAAAGGCTCAAATTATTGTTTTTTATTGACCGGAGGAAAAAAACAATAATTTGAGCTCAAACATTTCACTTGTCAAAGTAGATCAAATACTCAGTATACCTTTAACAGTGCTAAATCAAACTCATATGAGGGTAAAACAACCCACAAAATGAGAAGATCTTTAAAACTTATAAACAAGCAAGGGAAAATGTTCAAACAAGAAGTCACCAAATACTTATCCAAATGACTTTGAAACCTGTGGACACTCACATATACACATTAAATTTACCAAATTTAAATCCACATAGAGTGCAAATCATAACTCAATTCAGGTGAAAGTCAGATAACAAGCACAGGCTTCATGGCTCAAATTTTCTGCAAAGCTCATGCTTGTTAGCAATCACCCCCTTCAGCATATACGAAGGAGTATCATCAACGCTCTGTGCTATTAATATCTAACAATCTCTTCTCATTAGCTATCAAAGGAGCAAGATATCTAGGCATGTATGTATTTTCAAAAAATGATATCTGGATATGTGTATCGATATTGTCATCCCAAGGAAAATCCTGAATTTGGATCCCAAATTGACAGGTTGGTCTGAGCTTATCCATGCAGTTATGTGGTGTATATCTATATGGTTTTCACTATCAAAATAGAAGATAAGGATATCGTAGAAAAATGCTAAAAACAAACTGGTATGTAACTTGTAAAACAAGGCCATCGTCATGTGGAAGCCCAAGGTACAAGTCACCCACCCACACACCCCAAAAAGCAATGGATGTGTGTCAAAGAGAGCACACATGAAGCATCACATACAGAAAGAAACCACACAACAAATGCACTCATCATATAATGTTAAGGTAACTACAACAAGGAGAGACGGAGAGAAAAACATCGTGATATAGGTAGAAACATCTGACAACATTCAATCATTTCATAAACTATCCGTTACAAACTTCGAATAAGATACAGCACTACAAGCTACTCTGTCTGATAACTCGGTGGCCAGGGTGCCTTGATCAGTTCTTGCTAAGACTGGCTCAATTTACATAATGAAGGAAAGAAACCAGTAACAGAAGTTTCTCTATCACTTATCTTTGGGAATGCCATATTTCTCCTGAAGCTTAGTTATCTCGTCCTCCTTCTTCTTCTGGTCAAATTTCTTACTCATCTTCGCTTGCTGGTAATACAGAACTATCAAGTATCTGCCAAATAAAAAAAAACACCAAATATACATCAAGATAAGTATGTGGGTGAAAACATAGAGAAGCAATAATTTATTAAAAAGCCCCTATTTTTTCTTCAAAAGTAAGTCGAGATATAGCAGAATGACTGTCGACATAGAACATCCATACAACTAATCCTAACTAGTTTAGAAATCTAAACCAAATATGCATACAAGATAAGTACATGGGTAGAAAATATAGAGAACTTGCAATATATTAAAAAGCCCCCATTTTTTCTTGAAAAGTAAGACAAGATATAGCAGAATGACTGCTGAGTGCTGACATAGAACATTGATATAACTAATCCTTACTAGTTTAGAATCTACACAAAGTTTACATTAAGATAAGTATATGGGTAGAAAATACAGAGAACCTACAACAATATATTAAAAGCCCCTATTTTTTCTTCAAAAATAAGTCAAGATATAGCAGAATGACTGCTGAGTGAACATTCATATAACTATCCTAACTAGTTTAGTATCTACACCAAGTATACATTTAGATAAGTATGTGGGTAGGAAATGTAGCGAACCTATAATATATTAAAAAGCCCCCATTTTTTCTTGTAAAGTCAAGATATAGCAGAATGACTGCTGACATAGAACATCCATATAACTAAACCTAACTAGTCTAGAATCTACACCAAATATACATCAATTTAAGTCGGTTGATATCTCTAGTTTCAAAAAGGGCTCCTAATTCATATCAAAAACAAAAATACTACCCCAGCAAAGACAAAAAACACACCAAGTGATTTCTTCTCATCTGTCCAAGCCATAGTTACCCGGTAAGAGATGACAGGTATCACGTGTAGTTGAGTTGAAGTGAGCACAAGCTCGCCCGAACACCATAGTTATTTATAAAAGACAATCTATTAACTATGGAAGTAAACTAGTCAAAAATGAGCAGAATAAGATCAAATTTTCACAAAACAAACCTCAGCTAGTATAGAGTTGTAACAACTTTACTCCGACTACGAAATCTACATAATTGTTCTAGATTAGTTCAAAATTTATAAAACTATTAAACGTAAACTAGTAATCTCCAAATCGAAACTGAAAAAACTGAATAATTTAACCAATATAGCATCAAATACTAAAATTCAAGTTAATAAACCCTAACGCGATAGAAAAACCACAAATAAGCCAAAAGTTCTTAATTTTTTTTACCGATTAGCGACATTGAAGCCGGAGAGATGATCGACGGCAGTTTTCGCATCATATATATCCTCATAGACGACGAAAGCAGTACCACGCGTATCCTTATTCGTACCAATACGAATCTGTCTAATAGCACCGTATTTGCCGAAGATATCGTACATCTCCTCGCTCGTGATGTTGAACGGAAGGTTCCGAACGTATAGCACCCTGTTTACCTCCGGCGGTAGCCGGGTATTTCCCTTTCGGAGACTCAACGCCGCCATAGTTTCGCCGGAAGAAGAGAGAAAATTTAACCTTTTTTTTATTTACTCTTAAAAGAGTACAAAAATTGAGTTAATTGTTGCTCAGTTTTAATTTATAGGGCAACTTTGAGTTTTTTTCTTTCTAAAAAAAAGTTATTGAATATCATAAATATTATAAATAAAATATTTTTCATGATTTATTTTCCGAAATCTAATTAAATGAATTTTTATTAATATTTTAAAATATATTTTATTTATCGTATTAATATTAAAAAATTGTAATTACTACTACTTTCGGTGTAATTTTTTAATATCTAAACTTTGATTTTTAAAATATTGAATTTAGTTTAATTTAGCTCTGAAAATTAGTTAAATTAGCTCTCGGAAAATGAAACTTGACAATAATTTTGGAATAAAAAGAGTATCAAACCTAAACTTTTTAAATTTATATTTTATTATTTTTATTACATCAAATTAAATTAACTTTCGAAAAGTATGATTATCTCTTTTAAGTTTTTTTTTTTTTTAAAAATTGAGATTGCGATGCTGAAGGTGTAATATATATACATATATATATATATATATATATATATATATATATATATATATATATATATATATATATATATATATATATATATATAATAGAAGCACAACAAAAGGGGAACTTCACCTTAACCCCAAATATACATTTAGCAATTGTCGAAGCATAGTGTTCAGGAAAAGCGATGCGAGCCTTCTATGCTTCACAGACTAGAATGAGTATGTGAGTGCTTCATCGCGAGGAATGTTTAAGCACGTCATTGTCCACGATAATCTTCAGGACGATCGCCCCATCATATCGAGCTCAGTACATATTCAAACATATCGAACATGACCACAACTCTTCTAGAGACGTAATGTGACAAAAAAGACTGACTCAACGAGATATGACTTACCTGCATTAAGATTTAAAACTTGTCGTCATGAAGAAAACCTGGAAATGAGACTCTAAGACATGTCAGGACGATCACCCCATCATATCGAGCTCAGTACATATTCAAACACATCGAACATGACGACAACTCTCGTAGAGACGTAATGTGGCAAAAAAGATTGATTCAAACGAGATATGACTTGCCTGCATTGAGATTTAAGACTTGTCGTCACGAAGAAAAGATGGAAATGAGACTTTTGAGACATGTCTGAAGCATCAAACTCAACATTTTCCCTTCCGGCTGTTAAATCCCTCTCGCGATCCCAAGGTTTCCATGGATGATTTCCTCTCCATTCTTCGTTCACTGATTCATGCTTCGATTGTTTCATTGACTTGCTACGAGCTGCAGTCTCTTGATGCTTTTCCACCATAGATTTTGATCGTTCCGTTTTGTTGTAATGTACCACCAGTTCAGCATCGATACTTGATCTAGCAAGTGTTGCAGCTTCCTGAGCTCGAACTGATGGGGTGTCTGTCCAGGCAATAGTATCACCGCGACCTTGTTTCAAGCTCTTGCTAAACCTCGTCACTGAGTACATTCTCACAACGTCACCAGATTTTCGTTCTGGAGGCAATGCAGACATCCATTCATCTCTTTTTCGTGCAACTTGTTAACGTTTCATTTCCTCTTGTTCTTCTTCATGCTTTATTTTCTCATTCCAACACTCTCCGTTTATCTAAATCTTGCAAATCTTTCAACGCGTTGTTCAGCTTGATGAACGCGTAGTGAGCTTCAAGATGAGTGCATTGTTAAGGGTCCAGCCCATTGATGGGAGGCCCATATGTTTTGGGCTATGTTGACTTCTTCTAGAAGTCTTTGGCAGCTGATGTTAAGGGGCTGGGGTTTTGTTTTGGACGTGCAGATATGAGATAGAGAGAGAACAAAATTTTGAGAGAAAATTTTGAGAGAAAATTTTGAGAGAAAAGGTTGCTGGTTTCTCTGGACAGCGTGACATAATTTCAGTTTGCCGGAGATCCGGCCATTGGATCATTCTGAAATTTTCACAGCTGGTTCACAACACATAGCACTACATTTTGACCGTTCAGATCGTCAATCGGAGTTCTTGATCGTCTGTTATTGCAGCTGGCGTAACCTGCGTTTTTTTGGGTGATATTTTCCGATTTCTCTTCTCTTTTGTGTTGATTCTTATGTATGTTGTTGTTGGTGGGCTGTAACATCCTTGTAGACTGATTTGGGTGTTTTTACCCTCAATTTGCATAATAAGAGAAGAAGTAGGGTGGACTCCTACAAGTCCCGTGGTTTTTATCCTTCACACCGAAGGGGTTTTCCACGTATAAATCTCGTGTGTCACTTGCATATTTATAATTCATATTTGCTTGTGATTTAGTTGATGTGTTGCTGATTTGAGCTTGGTTAATATAGTGGTGAATTTCTTTTGGTAAATTGGTGAAATATATTTGGTTGATTGTCTTGAAGTCGATCCTAGTAGGTGTTGTATCCTACTTGTGTTGTTTTGTGCCTCCCCCTACATTTGGTATCAAGAGCGGAGTGTTAAACCATAGACATGGAGCATGGAAATAACTCTATGGTTAAACTGACATCAACCAATTATTCCATTTGGCGTCCGATGATGGAAGATTTGCTATATTGCAAGGATTTGTTTGACCCAATTGATGTGGATAAAACAAAGAAAGATGACCAGCCCACTAAGCCAGAGAAAATGATAGATAAAGAATGGGAAAAGCTGAAGAGAAAGACCTTGGGGACAATCAGACAGTGGATTGATATTAGCATATTCAATCATGTATCCCAGGAGACTGAGCCGCTTGAACTATGGAGAAAATTGGAGGGTCTTTATGAGAGGAAGACAGCTCATAACAAGGCCTCGTTGATTAAGAGGCTTGTTAATCTCAAGTTGAAGCCAGGGAAGTCTGTTTCTGAGCATCTTAGCGACTTTCAAGATATTATTAACAAGTTGACTGTTATGAAAATTGTTCTTGATGATGAGTTGCAGGCTTTATTCCTCTTGAGTTCTTTGCCAGACAGTTGGGAAACTTTGGTTGTGTCCATCAGCAACTCAGCTCCAGATGGTACGCTTTCATTGGATGTCATCAAAGAGAGCATGTTCAATGAAGAGCTTAGAAGAAAGGAGATGGGTGTTGATATTTCGCAGGCACTTGTGGTAGAGAATAGAGGAAGAAGCAAGAGTAGAGGTCCCAAAGGGCGTGGCAAGTCAAAGTATAGGTCAAAGTCCAAGGATGGGAGAGAACCTACGATATGCCACTATTGTAGCAAGCCTGGCCACATTCAAAAGTTTTGCTACAAGTTGAAAAGAGACCAGCAAAATAAGAAAAATGACCATCATAAAGAGGGTGATGACAAGAATACAGCTGCTACAACTTCTAGTTCTGATGATCGTGTTTCTTTGATATGTGCTATTGGAGAATGTTGTCATGTTGATAGTTCTGACACTGAATGGCTTATTGATACAGGAGCTTCCTATCATTGTGTTCCTAATAAGGAGTACTTTATTGACTACCGAGCTGGAGATTTTGGTAGTGTGAAGATGGGGAACCAGAGCTCAGCAAGTATTGTTGGCATTGGAGATATTCGAGTCCAAACCAATGTTGGGTGCTATTTGACGTTGAGAGATGTTCGCCACATTCCAGATTTACGCCTCAATTTATTGTCTGCTAACGTACTTGATGAAGAGGGTTACAAGCACACTTTTGGTGAGGGTAAATGGAAATTGTCTAAGGGTTCCTTGACTGTTGCTCGTGGCAAGCTTTGTTGCACCTTGTATAAGACACATTTGAAAGTGTGTAGTGGTGAGTTGAATGCTATTGAGGAGAAAACTTCTCCTAACTTATGGCACCGAAGATTGGGGCATGTTAGTGAGAAGGGTATAAAGCTGTTGGCCGGTAAGTCTCTTATTCCTGCTGATGTTACTATTTCACTTGACCCTTGTGATCATTGTTTAGCAGGAAAGCAACACAGAGTTTCTTTTCCGAGGACATCTACAAGAAAGAAAGTGAAGTTAGAGTTGGTTTACTCTGATGTGTGTGGTCCCATAGAGGTGGAATCACTTGGTGGTAACAAATACTTTGTTACTTTTATTGATGATGCTACTCGGAGAACTTGGGTTTATATGATGAAGCACAAAAGTGAGGTGTTCGGTATCTTCCAGAAGTTTCATGCAATGGTTGAAAGGGAGACAGATTGCAAACTGAAGCGTCTTCGAACTGATAATGGAGGTGAATACACTTCAAATGAGTTTAAAGCATATTGCTCAAGATATGGCATTCGACATGAGAGAACAGAACCGGGTACCCCACAACACAATGGCGTTGCCGAGAGGATGAACAGAACCATTATTGAGAAAGTGAGATGCATGCTTAGAATGTCCAATCTTCCTAAGTCATTTTGGGGTGAAACAGTTGGAACTGCTGTGTATTTGATAAATAGAGCACCATCAGTTCCTTTGGAGTTTGATATTCCCGAGAGAGTTTGGTTTGGGAAAGACCCCTCTTATTCTCACTTGAGGGTGTTTGGATGCAAGGCTTTTATGCATGTGCCGAAGGAACATAGATTGAAGCTTGATTTCAAGACTTCTCCTTGTGTGTTTGTTGGATATGGTGATGAAGAGTTTGGTTACAGACTTTATGATCCAGCAAAGCAAAAAGTTGTGAGAAGTAGAGATGTTGTCTTTTATGAGCACGAGATGGGTTTTCATCTTTTGGGTGCTGATAAGACTTATTATTCTAATTTCTCTCATGATGTTATTGATATGCCCATGCCTCATGTTTCTGCTGCAGATGATCAATTAACAGGTGATGCTCCAGAGGATGGTCATGAAATTGCTCATGAACATGACCATATTGAAGAGGTACAACCTGATGTTGTTGTACCACAACCTGATGATGAAGCTGTAGATGTTCAACATGGAGAGTCTTCTAATCAGGGGGAGAAATCCAGCCCACAGGTAGAAGAGCCAACACTTAGAAAATCGACCAGAGTTCGTCAACCTTCAAGACTTTATCCAAGTTCAGAATACATCCTAATCACTGATGAGGGGGAGCCTGAAAGCCTTCAAGAGGTCTTGTCACATTCAGACAAAGACCATTGGCTCAAGGCTATGCAAGAGGAGATGGATTCTTTGAAGAAGAATGAAACCTATGACTTGGTGAAGCCTCCAAAAGGGAAGAAAGTCTTGAAGAACAGGTGGTTGTTTAAGAACAAGAAAGTTGACAACAAGCTAGTGAAGCGGAAGGCAAGATTAGTGGTGAAGGGATGCCATCAGAAAAAGGGCATCGACTTCGATGAGATCTTTGCACCAGTGGTGAAGATGACTTCCATTCGTATGATTTTGGGATTAGCTGCCTGTTTGAATCTTGAACTTGAACAACTTGATGTTAAAACTGCTTTTTTACATGGTGATTTGCATGAGGAGATTTACATGGAGCAGCCGGAAGGATTTGAAGTTAAGGGAAAAGAGAATTTTGTTTGCAAGTTGAAAAAGAGTCTCTATGGACTCAAGCAAGCACCAAGGCAATGGTATCACAAGTTTGATTCCTTCATGAGTAGTAATGAGTACAAGCGGACTACTGCAGATCCTTGTGTGTATTTTAGAAAATTCTCTGAAGGTAACTTCATTATCCTTTGCTTGTATGTTGATGATATGTTGATTGTAGGACAAGATGTTGAGATGATTTGCAGGTTGAAAGAGGATTTGTCAAAGTCCTTTGATATGAAAGATTTGGGTCCTGCGAAGCAAATTCTTGGTATGGAAATTGCTCGTGATAGAAAAGCTGGTAAGCTTTGGTTGTCACAAGAAAAGTATATTGAACGGGTGCTTGAAAGGTTCAATATGAAGAATGCCAAGACAGTTAATACACCACTTGCAGCCCATTTCAAGTTGAGCAAGCGTTGTTGTCCTACAACCGATAAAGAAAAGGAATGTATGTCTCATATTCCTTATTCCTCTGCTGTTGGTTCATTGATGTATGCCATGGTGTGTACAAGACCAGATATAGCACATGCTGTTGGATTGGTTAGCAGATACTTGGCAAATCCGAGCAAGGTTCATTGGGAAGCTGTAAAGTGGATCTTAAGATATTTGCGAGGCACATCAAATCTGAGTTTGTGTTTTGGAGGTGGTGAGCCTATTCTTGAGGGATTTACGGATGCTGACATGGCTGGAGATCTTGATAACCGGAAGTCTACCTCGGGTTACTTGTTCAAATTTGCAGGGGGAGCCATTTCATGGCAATCCAAGCTACAGAAGTGTGTAGCGTTGTCTACAACCGAGGCAGAATATATAGCAGCAGTGGAAGCAAGCAAAGAAATGCTTTGGTTAAAGCGTTTCCTTCAAGAGTTAGGATTGAAGCAAAGCGAGTATGTTGTGTTTTGTGATAGTCAAAGTGCTATGGACTTGAGCAAAAACAGCATGTACCATGCTCGCACAAAGCATATTGATGTGAGATATCATTGGTTGCGTGTTGTCATTGAAGAGCAACTAATGAAGTTGAAGAAGATTCACACCAACAAGAATGGTGCTGATATGTTGACAAAGGTGGTCCCTCGAAGCAAGCTTGAATTTTGTTCCAAGCTTGCAGGTATGTCTTCTTGATGACCTTTTATGTTTGGTCTCCCCGAACTGGGCTGGAGGGGGAGATTGTTAAGGGTCCAGCCCATTGATGGGAGGCCCATATGTTTTGGGCTATGTTGACTTCTTCTAGAAGTCTTTGGCAGCTGATGTTAAGGGGCTGGGGTTTTGTTTTGGACGTGCAGATATGAGATAGAGAGAGAACAAAATTTTGAGAGAAAATTTTGAGAGAAAAGGTTGCTGGTTTCTCTGGACAGCGTGACATAATTTCAGTTTGCCGGAGATCCGGCCATTGGATCATTCTGAAATTTTCACAGCTGGTTCACAACACATAGCACTACATTTTGACCGTTCAGATCGTCAATCGGAGTTCTTGATCGTCTGTTATTGCAGCTGGCGTAACCTGCGTTTTTTTGGGTGATATTTTCCGATTTCTCTTCTCTTTTTGTGTTGATTCTTATGTATGTTGTTGTTGGTGGGCTGTAACATCCTTGTAGACTGATTTGGGTGTTTTTACCCTCAATTTGCATAATAAGAGAAGAAGTAGGGTGGACTCCTACAAGTCCCGTGGTTTTTATCCTTCACACCGAAGGGGTTTTCCACGTATAAATCTCGTGTGTCACTTGCATATTTATAATTCATATTTGCTTGTGATTTAGTTGATGTGTTGCTGATTTGAGCTTGGTTAATATAGTGGTGAATTTCTTTTGGTAAATTGGTGAAATATATTTGGTTGATTGTCTTGAAGTCGATCCTAGTAGGTGTTGTATCCTACTTGTGTTGTTTTGTGCCTCCCCCTACATGCATTTATCAGGATGCACTATACGAGAACAACTTCAAGTACTGTTTCTTTATGTTTTCATTCAACATACCTCTGTTCGCGCCCAGAACAACATCACACGAGTTGTCTGCATCTGATGCTATGATTCTTGTAACCTCTTCAAAACACTCAATCTCGTTTGTTGATTCTATCTCTATTACCAGAGCAGGCGGTGGAGGTGGAGTTCCTATAAACAAATCTGCATCTTTCAGCAATGAAAGTCGTAGCGTTATCACTTAACAAACACAAATTGGCATTACAATGTTTCTCTCCAACTCCTGATTTTGATTCAGTAGAATCACAATACTTTCTTTTCCTCTCTCGTTTCGATCTCTTACTACTACTATTGCTGCATCTATGCTTCTGCTCTCTCTGTCCTGTCCTCCTCGTTTTGTAGCTATCAATTTCGTTAGATGCAGACTTTTCTTTCCTGCTCGAAATCTCTCTCATTGAGTTATTATTTGAATTCGTATACATCGCTATACGAAATCGATTACTAAGTAAAAAGACAGAAACAGAGTTAGGAATTGTGTTTTTTTTTTTTTTACGAAAAACGGTCAAAAATACCTTTGAACTATTCGAAATAGCTCAAATATACCCTTGAATTTCGGCTAAAAAATACCTTCCCCTCAAACTATAGGGTCAAAAATACCCTTCCCTTAGAACTTATGTATTTTTGTAAAATCGTTCTAAGAAAATCGAGAAACGAGGAAAAAGGGTTCTATGTTCTTCAGTGAAATCGTTTCTAAATTCTACGAAAAACGGAGAAAATCGAGAAAAATTAGAGATAAGTTTATTAGTCTATGTTGCATGAGTGGAACTCTATTGGCTCATGTGACATCCACATGGCATCTAAGTGACGTTTAACCAAAACCTGTTAATGAGAAGGGTATTTTTGATCCAATAGTTTAACAGTAAAGGTATATTTAAGCCCGAATATACTTAAAAAGTATATTTGAACTATATCTGATCATTCAAAGGTATTTTTGACCCTTTTAGCTTTTTTTAACTTCCAAAACCAAGTTGAAATCTAAAAGGATTTAAATGGAAAAAAAGTTTCCAAAAATTGTAATCTCATTCCCACACGAATTTATAGTTACAAAAAAAGAAGAAGTTAATTTTAATATTTAAATTATTTTGATACTTTTAAGTGAAGCAATATATATTTAGTAATCTGATTAATACTAATTCTCTGTTTTTATGGATGCAAAATAGTCTTCTTCATTATCGATTGTTTAAACTCGATAACTGGGAGTGTCTTTGATATTTTTGATCAATTTTGTACTATATCCATATTGCATATATTAAATTAAACTTAGTATTGTTATTTTATATTTGAGGATAAATGTGTTTAAAAAATACTATTCAAATATAATATATACTTTAATAAGAGGACTAAAAAATAATGTTAGGTCACATATCAACATGAACAAAAGTTTAAAATTTATCAATAGTTTTAGAACCAAAAGTGTCACTATTCCAATAAAATTTTGAGTTTAATTATTTTCAAATTTTAGTAGTTTATCATTTTTTTTGTGTGACTCTTGTCGTTCTTTTTGATCAACGTATTAAAAACAAAATATTGCCACATAAAAACTAACACTTCATCATACTATATCTATGCTCCCGTCCTTAGACGAACCCTAGCATAGCAAGAACTTAGTATACCAGACCGACCTTAAGAACGAACCCCACGCATAGCAAGAACTAGTATACCAAACCGCCCTCAAAGGAGGAACCCCACACATAGCAAGAGCTTAGTATACCAGACCGCACTTAAGGACGAACCCCACACATAGCAAGAACTTAGTATAGACTGCCCTTTGAGAGCGGAAAGAGGACACATGGTGCGCCTTACCTACACATACCAGACCGTCCTCAAGGACGAACCTCACGCATAGCAAGAACTTAGTATACCAGACTGTCCTTTGAGAGCGGAAAGAGGACGCATTGGTGTACCTTGCCTACACATACGAGACCACCCTTAAGGACGAACCCCATGCATAGCAAGAACTTAGTATACCAAACCGCCCTTAAGAACAAACCCCACGCATAGCAAGAGCTTAATATACCAGACTGCCCTTTGAGAGCGGGAAGAGGACACATAGGAGCCTTGTCTACACTTAGGGTAGCTTAAACAAGGCAAAGCACCATCCATAAGCTCTTTCGAGTTTTAGGGCTTAAGAGCGCCCTCAACTGAGTTTTCAATCACTCTTTTCGACCAAATCCAATTACAGATTTTACAAACTACAACTCACCAAACTATTCAACCAAAAAAATAAAGAGAAATATTCAATACAATGAAATGTGCTTTATTTGAGTCTCTTTAGGTAGGTCACAGAGACCAGAAGTGTACAGCACATCAGAAATCGCTAAAACTTAGTAAAGATCCTATAGCTTTTCATTCAGTTCTGATGTAGACAACAAAAGATCTTTTTTCTAAAACAACTCTCAGTTTAAGAGTATCGTAGAATCTAACAAAACGAGATATGCTAATTCTATGGCAAGACCTGCTTGCGACATACTAAAAGTTACCTGCAAAATCTCGAAAAGGAAAAGTATGTTGCTGATACATATTGCTCAACAGATATAAGTAAAACCTGTTGCCCAGAATTGGAACAATAAGATTCTTTTCTGCTGCAGTCTTCTACATTGGCGAAACAACTTTGAAATGATAGGCTTGACCCTGATAGATAAACATCATTTTCTCAGGCACCGTATAATAATTTGATAGAGCTCTTTAGGCAATAACATTGAACACTTATATGGTACCTTCCACATGAGCTAGCTTGTTAGTGTTTTCTCAGGGCATTCATTTTGTCCCTGAGATAGTATAGCTTGGCCCTCCTCACTCTTTTCTTGTCCAACACTTTTATCTCCTTTAGGTTGGGAGAGTACCTGCAAATAATTGAATTACTTAAACATTAAGAATCCAATTTTGTGAAAGCTCTAGAAGAAAATTGTGGAACACCTCTACAATTATTAATTACAACTACGCAACACACCCACAAATTTGCAGGAATCCGACATCACTATGTGTTATGCATAACTAACTAGATTTTAGATGTAAATTGTGCAAGTTAAACAATACTTTGTCAATGAAAAACAATATAAGAGGTGCACTATGGCAAAATGCATATAGCTACCAATCTGACAGGAGAGGAAAGATAGACTAGTATGGAAGAGGGAGAGGAGGGGAGAATTCGCTTTAGCATACAGAGAACTCAGTTCTTCTGAGGTGCAGCAAGCAGGATGGGCCCTGGAGGATGATCTGGAGAACAGAAATTCCCTACAAGGTGAATTACTTCAAATGGCTTTTGGAAAGGAGGCAGTCTTGACACATGAGAACTTGAACAAGAAGAAATCCAATCTATATTCTAGATGCTATTTATGTAAAAAACAGGTGGAGACAGTTAACCGTCTCTTTTTACACAGCAAATGGACAAATCAATTGTGGCAGATGTTCATCCACAAGAGGAAGATCAAGTAGACAAAACCTGGGCGAATTATATAAGTCCTACAATGCTGGAATACGGATGGAAATGCAGGAAAAAGGAAAAAGTGATGGAGGATTGTCCCAGCTTGCATTTGGTGGACAACTTGCAAGGATAGGAATAAAAGATGTTTTGAAGGAAAACAGAACAATATTCAGAAGATAAAAGACAAACTGCCTAGGGTTTTACTACTTTTTGTGTAAGTAAGTAGTGATAGGAGATACTGAAGATGTGTTTAATGTTATTGATTGGCTGTAACTAGAAGATCCTAAGAATGATGTAAATAAAAACTTTTGGGAGGGGCACTACACTTTGATGTAGTATACCTGTGGATGTACAGAAGTAAATGTTACCTTTATAAAAAAATAAATAAATAAGAGGTGCACGATGAGTTTAATGAAAAGAAAAATTCCTTTTGGCTCAAAAAGGAGAGTGTCACCACTAAAGGTATTTTTGATGAAGAAGAGTTAAGTTCACCCATTTGACAGACAAATTGGATGAAAAGGACAGTTGATGAGATATTGAGACATATCTAGGGAGTCGAGTAAGAACAGTACTATGTCACTCCCTTCTGAGTTCTGGCAAAGACCATACTAGCTCTGGTCACCCTTATAGGCTTATACTACCCACATATTTTTAAGGTAGTTATAACTTATGAATACAGAAAGCACCATTCCAGTTTTCCGAGAGAATGCCTTTGAGGCACTTAATCCAGTTTTAACCCCCACCTAGAGACCACCTTTCCTCTTGGATGTTATCATCTCACTACAACCCAAATAAAATCTGCAGATTCAACCATCTTTCCTGGCTAAATTTGACCTGGTTTTAATAGAGCAAAATAACAACTAAATACCCAGTGTAATCCCAAAAGTGGTATACGGAGAGGGTGGGATGTACACAGACTTTTACCCCTACCATGGTGAAGTACAGAGGTTGTTCCTCGAGTTAAAAGGGAAGTATGTGGCACAAGATTGTAAGAAAAGAGACAGCAAAGTAGCAAGATACAAACAAATGCACCAACAAATACTCTCCCTCCTTTCACTTTTACTTGTCCACTTTGGACTTTGCCACATCCTTTTAAGGAACAATTACTGATATGAGTATTTTACTATAATACTCATAGTAATCGATGTTTAATATGAGGTCTTGAAAAATAATTGGGAAATAACCATGTAATGCAAATGGTAAAACATGAAAAATACTGTCTTTTCTTGATAGGTTAGAAGTGACGAGTAAAAGTGAAAATCTATTTTTGAAATAGTGGACAATTAAAAGTGAACAGAGAGAATAATACATATCAAAGATTACGAAACCATGCGATAATTGAATAGTACACATCAAAGATTACGAAACTGCGTGACAATTGAATAATACTTCTAAGAAGTAAAAAGAAGAGGAAAAAGCTAGCCTATACCCATTCCCCACACAGAAAATAACAACCCTCAGCTACCTACTAACCTTCTATACCCTAATTATCAACCTCCATATCATGTCCTCGAACAAATGAAATTGTATCATGTCATGTCTAATCACCTTTCCACAGTTCTTCTTTGGTCGACCTCTCACACCTTCTCTTCACATGCCTTAACCATCGCATTCGCTTCTCGCCACATTCAGCTTGCCATGTATAACTTCGTTCCAATCATCTCTTTGAATATGTCCACACATCCATTTGAGCATCTCATCTCTGCTACTTTCATCTTTTGAACATTGAGTTCTTCACTGGCCAACACAGTGTTACGAAAGGCGCTCGCCTCCTCGCCAAAGGCGAGAGGCGAGGCGAGGCGAAGCTTCATCGCCATTCTCAGGCGAGGCGAGGCGAGGATAATAAGGCGACCCGTGGCGAGCTGTGGCGCTGAAAAGGCGAGAGAAAAGGCGCCGCCTTTTTGATTTCTGTTCTTCTTCTTCAAATTTTTATGTTCTTCTTCTTCATTTTTTCTGTTCTTCTTCTTCATTTTTTTTTTTCAATTACTGTTTTTTTGTTTACACTTTACAGCAGTCAGGCACTAAGTGCTTACTGCTTTGTGTATCTGTAAAGTGTAAATTTTTTTAAAAAAATTCTTTTCTGTTCTTCTTCTTCATTTTTTTTTTTCAATTACTGTTTTTTTGTTTACACTTTACAGCAGTCAGGCACTAAGTGCTTACTGCTTTGTGTATCTGTAAAGTGTAAATTTTTTAAAAAAAATTCTTTTCCTAATTATTTATTCCAATATTTCTAACAGCGAATTAATTGAATATTTGCTAATATGTGTTATTTATTGCTATTAAGACTTTGGATAAAATATGCAATTAAATATTTTTAATTTTTGGTATTAATTGACGCCTTTATTCAAAAAGGCAAGCGCCTCGCCGCTCGCCTCGCCGCGTGGCGAGGCAGGCCCTTGTCGCCTTTTGTCGCCTCTCGCCGTCCACAACACTGGGCCAACACTCTGTCGTAGAAGTGTTGATTTAACTAGCACTTTGTAAAACTTACATTTAAGCCTTGACGACAAAGTCTTATTGCATAATATACCGGATGCAAGCCTCCACTTCACCTACTCGCTCCCATACGATGTACAACATCATGGTCAATCTCTTCATCTCCTTTGATTATGGACTCAAGATACTTGAAGCTTCCTCTCTTGGGTATGATTAGTTCCTCGATTTTCACTTTTCCTTCCGCCTCATGTCACTGAACTTGCACTCCATGTATTATGTTCTAGTCTAGCTTAACTTAAATTTTTATAGTCTACGGTCTTTCTCCACACTTTATCCAACCATTAACTCCTACACATCTCATCAACCAATACTATGTCATCCGTAAATAACATAGATCATGATATCTCTCCTTTTGTCATGTTAATTCGTCTATCACTAAGACAAAGATGAATGAGCTAAGGGGTGATCTCTAGTGCAACCTTATAATGACCGGAAAGTGATATGAGTCACCTCCCACAGTCTTAAACCCAAGTCTTGGATTCATCGTACATGTCCTTAATATCTCTATTGTAAGCCAACGTATATCTCTGAAGGGCCTTCCTTTTCTAGGTCAACGAACACCATGCAAACTTTCTAGGTCAAAATAACTAGAGCTTATATTATCACCCGAGGATCTTCCTTAATGTCAAGCTATTGCAAATGCTTATCAAAAAAAGCATCACACTCTTTTGACTTTTCTACCACTACAACTCCTATAGTAGTGGCTGCAATCAGGTTAAGCAAGTATCACTATCCAAAATTAGATTTGGTCAATGTTGTGTTACGACAACAACAATGTACCGATGTAATCCTAAAATGGAGTTTGGGGAGGGTAGAGTCAAGGTGGTAGAGAGGTTGTTTTCTGATAGAATTTGCGCTCAAGAAAAAAATGACAACAATACAAATCGACAAAGTATGATGGACAAATAAAAATTGGCAATAACTACAGAAAAATTGAGCCAATCGAAGTACAAAAACAAAAAATAGTACAGAAATCGAGGGACAAGAACTACAAGAGTAATACTACTACTACTGGTGTGAAAGGAGAAGCTAGGCAACACACAACTACTAACTAATCCTCTAGCCTAATCCATGTCCTCCATAATCTCCTATCTAAGCTAGTAAGAGAAAGTGAGCAACACCTTGTATAGGTTGGCCAAAGCTTAAAAAAGCAAGTCAGTGAGTTGAAGTTGCATTATGTCTTGTCTAATCATCTCTCCCTAGTACTTCTCTACCCTAACTTTTCCTCTCCTACTACCTACCAAAGCTAACCTCTCACATTTTCCAATACTAAAAGAAAATAACAACATAACCTAAATCTAGCAAGTGCAAGCATTAACTGACAACCAAAAGAGCATTCAATTAAGAATCTAACAAACATTTATACTTGATGACTTACAGATGAAATAGGTTTTCAACCCCAACTCCAGCCACAAGTCTTCTTAATCTGAATGTAGTATTTAAACCAGCATTGCGCCTTGCTATCACTATGCCTTTGATAGTTGAAACACGTCTCTTGTTCTCTGGCACTTCCTGCAATATAACCATCATCAAACCACCAATAAAATCATATTTTTCCTTTTTGTTTTTCATAAGTCATATAATATATGCAGGAATTTCTTTCTACGAAATCAGTCCAAGATGTTGGAGGATCATATGTGCACAAAACACAAATTAAAAATACACCACCAAAATAACAGCATTTGTTCAATGCTGGCTGTTAAATAGGAATTAAAAAATGAGACATGGTCCTTTTGAGAGAAGCTTCTATACCAATTTGAGCTGGATAATATAACCAGGCTTTATATCAGGAATCTCATTTTGCGCCCTTACTTCTTCAACAGCTTCCTTATCAAGAATCTACATCATAATAGACATAGGACTTCCCTTAGACATTGATGATATCATAATTTCTTAAATTGTAACAAAAGAAAAGAAAAAAGGGCAACAAAATAAATTATCAGAGACTGAAGGGAGCAATATCTGGAAAAAAAGATCACATTTTGTATACCTGCATTATATGTTTTGCTGTTTTATCAAGCCTCTTAAATTTGATACGTGGAGTTGCCAAAGCAGAAGCATCTTCAGAAACCATGTTAACTGAAGTAGCACCTGTTGTAATGAACCTTCTAGGGAAACTTGGGACCGCGGCATTGTATTGCGATAAACATGATGTATAACCCTTGTAAGGCGATGTTAGTGAAGCATGTATGTTATTCAATCTAGTTTTGAATAAGTTCTGAAAGAAGTTGAAGATACAATATCAATCCTCAGAACATCAGAAGAAAACAATACTAATTTAAGTTAATGCTAAACTAAAACACTATTGATCAACGTATTCCACAAAGAAACCACAATAACAGCATAACATGTAATGTAGTTCTTCCTTTCAAATTATTGGACACTGCAAAAGGCATGTTGATCCATATTCCATTAGCCCCAGAATATTAGTACCACCACAAGTCATAACGCAACACATATACATCTTAAAATCACTCCATCAAGAACATACAGAGATACAAGCATGTGTTCATTTGGAGCTGAGAACCATTCTAATATAACTCAGATACAGCTTCCAACCAATCCATATCGACAATAAATCCTATGTAATGAACAGACTCCAAAAGTTCCAACAAACATTTACAAGCAAATAATATAAAAAAGGAATTATCAAAATGATCTTTTTATTACAGAAAAGACGATCAAAATACAACTATATACCCAATGCAATAATCCCACAAGTGGAGTCTAGGGAGGGTCATGTCTCACTCAAGAAAACTTAAGAAGGGCTGAAGGGGATTTCATCCATGCTCTAGATGTTGTATGTTGGTGCAGCCAGAGAACAATAGCCATCTGTTTCTACATTGTCCCATAACTGGACAACTGTGGCAACTTATTTTGAAATTGGTAGGACTAAGATGGTCTATGCCAGCAACAAGTTGTGATTTATTGAAGTGTTGGAACTATAATGGTGGTGCAGTGAGACAAAAGAAGTAACGGAAACTTGTCCCAGCTTGTATATGGTGGACAATTTGGAAATAGAGGAACTACAGAATTTTGGAAGACAAAAGCAGTCCTGTGCAGAAAGTCAAGATGAATTGTACTCATTTGTTCCTTTAGTCCTGTAGTCCTAAGGATGATTGGGTTTTTTAATTATAGATAGCAGTGACAGGGTGCAGATCTAGTTCATATATATATATACACATGTTACCAGTTTCAAGAATTAAAATGCACACCTTACCCCTACCTTATAGATATAGAAAGGTTGCAACTGATAGACCCTAGGCTTAATATGACAAGACTATCAAAATGATAAAAAGAAACTCTGACACTGTAAATCAATCATTCAGAATTTTCTTCAACAACACACACCATAAGACCAACACATTGTTTATCTAACAATCAATATGAGAAGTTCTTCTTTTTTCTTATAACCATGGTGTCCAGACCCGTCAATATAGATAAGATTAAGGAGATAAGAGTGATGAGAACTTACTCCATGCTCGACTTCATCCTCCTTAGAAGCATTTCCTGATTTACAAAATTTAAACAAAATATTCTCAACTCATTACCATCAAATATACAATAAGGGGTCATTTGGTATTTTGATTAGAGATGAGTTATGCAGATAAAAATCTTGCACGAGTAATACCACATTTGGTAGCTAGTTAGAGCTTTCGTATCATTCATTGAGCATCTTGTATTTCATAAAAATTGGAGGCGATATAATACTTACGTATGGCCATCCTATCCAACTTTCACGCATTAAGATACGTCTCAAGCGTAAATGATTATCATAAGAGATTCTCAACATATCACATGATTCTCATTCTCATAAAATTAATACTACTATGTTTGGTTCAAAAATTAGAAACTCTCATAAATAATACGAGAAATCTATGTACTATTTTATGGATGGAATAGCTAATACATGAATAACTAAACCCTACATAACTATCACCTATACAAATAGTAACTAATTTCCATATTACTAATAATTGCATCACTCTAACCGGCTACGAAACAACATCTAAATACATACAACATCACAAAATAGAGAAGTAAAACTCACAATCCAGATCTTATGCCTCCACACACACACATACATATATAATCGTTCAACTCTTATAGTTCAAGCCAATGACAGTGAGGTAAATAGTACAAATAAGATGTAAAATAATAGTAGCGTACCAAATTCAGAGCTAAAATGTCGATTATACAGAGCCACGGATGTACGAAAACTCTCCGAGGTCAGAGACGAAGATGAAACAGAACCTGTTACGAAGAGGTTGCATTTCGGAGGAGATTGGGATGGAGTAAGAGCTCGGAGCTGAGAAGAGAGTCTCCTCCACATTTTCTTCTAGAAGAATCTATCTACGATGTGAAACTTCTAGGGTTTCGGAGGTCAAATACAGAATCGGCGGCGGCGACGGCGATCGGCGGAGAGCGGTGGCGCTTGCTGAAAGTGAAAAGCGTTTGTGTGTGGGTTCAGTAGTAGTAGCATTTGGGGTTTTACATAAATATTTTCTTAAATAATTTTATCAAAAATAAAATTAAAAATCATTTTTCTCTCAAATTATTATATCTGGATGTATAAAATATCTCGCGTTACTAAATGTAAAAATTAATAATTATTTTTACGACTCAAATCCTAAATATTTTCATAATTTAACCTCGTAATAATTATGTAAAAACGATTTTATAGTTACTTCGTGAAAAAATATAATTAATACTAATTTTAATTATATATATTTAAATTATAAAAAAAATACTTACGCAATAAATCACTTATATAAGATAATTATTTTTAAATATTTTACTAATATAGTTTAAAATTTAGAAAACCTATCATCACAAATTCATATATTCTAATGCGGTGATAACAATTTGTTTGTATTATCTAATTTATTTCATTGATAAATTTTCATAATATAAGGCATATTTGTCGAAATCATACGTAAAAAATATCATGACAAACGTGAAATCTTTTACTTAAATATCATGTTTGTAATTGAGTACAAACTTAAAAGAAAAATATTTA
This sequence comes from Solanum chilense, assembly GCA_032847665.1. Taxonomy (NCBI): domain Eukaryota; kingdom Viridiplantae; phylum Streptophyta; class Magnoliopsida; order Solanales; family Solanaceae; genus Solanum; species Solanum chilense. The sequence continues at coordinate 2,832,155 of CM064963.1, read as the reverse complement.
TGTTTATATATGTGATATCAATTAATTAAAATATATACTTTAATTACATTATTACATTAAATTTGATTCGTTGCTTTCTAGGAGCATTCTTAGCCATGCCTACTAATGTTTTTTTTCATAAAATTAAAAAAAAATAAAGAACTAATAGGCCATTATAATTTCTTTTATTGAATGTTGGCTTAAGATAAATTAAATTTAAAAAAAACAAAAAAAAATTGAGGAAAAATAATTATATAACTGATCCCAACTTATTTTAAATTGATCCCTAATAAATTATGTAATCATCTATTTTTCGAAATATATTAACTTTGACTAATTTGAATTTGCACCTACTAACCCTTCTAAGGGGTAAAACCTCCATACCATCTCCTCTCTCAAAAGCTGACAGACTATCGAAAATAACAACTTGACTAAAGTTGATAGTATATCGAAAACAACAACTTGACTAAAGCTGATAGTCTATCGAAAACAATAACTTGACTAGTTTGAATTCACGCCTATTAATCCTTCTAAGAGGTAAAACCTCCATACCACCTCCTCTCCGAAAAGCTGACAATCTATTGAAAACAACAACTTAACTAAAGCTATCCGTCTATCGAAAACTGCAACTTGAGTAGTTTGAATTCGCGCCTACTAACAATTCTAAAGGGGTAAAACCTCCGTAACACCTCCTCTCTGAAATGCTGACTCTCTATCGAAAACAACCTTACAAAGGTTGAAGGTGGGTAGGGCTGAGTTCTTATTTTACCAAAGGGGTTTGAATTAGCCCCTCTCAAGATAAAAGAAAAGACTAGCAAGGTAACGTCTGCATACACTCAATCTTCTGTATTTTGTTGAAATGACATAATAAGATAAGTTTATAAAAAGAGAATAATTTCAGTCAGTCTTGTATATCTTTAAATACAACAACTTGACTAGTTTGAATTGATGCCTACTAACCCTTCTAAGAGGTAAAACCTCCATACCACCTCCTCTCCGAAAAGCTGACAATCTATTGAAAACAACAACTTAACTAAAGCTATCAGTCTATCGAAAACTGTAACTTGACTAGTTTGAATTCGCGCCTACTAACAATTCTAAGGGGTAAAACCTCCATACCACCTCCTCTCTGAAAAGCTGACTGTCTATTGAAAACAACCTTACAAAGGTTGAAGGTGGGTGGGGCCTAGTTCTTATTTTACCATGGGGGTTTGAATTAACCCCTCTCGAAATAAAAGAAAAGACTGGCAAGATAACATCTGCATACATTCAATCTTCTGTATTTTGTTGAAATCACATAATAAGATGGTTTATACAAAGAGAATAATTTCATTCAGTCTTGTGTATCTTTAAATACAACAACTTGACTAGTAATAATTTATAAAAAGAGAATAATTTCATTCAGTCTTGTGTATCTTTAAATACAACAACTTGACTAGTTTGAATTCACGCCTACTAACCCTTCTAAGAGGTAAAACCTCCATACCACCTCCTCTCCAAAAAGCTGACAATCTATTGAAAACAACTTAACTAAAACTATCAGTCTATCGAAAACTGCAACTTGACTAGTTTGAATTCGCGCCTACTAACAATTCTAAGGGGTACAACCTCCATACCACCTCCTCTCTGAAATGTTGACTATCTATCGAAAACAACCTTACAAAGGTTGAAGGTGGGTGGGGCCTAGTTCTTATTTTACCATAGGGGTTTGAATAAACCCCTCTCGAGATAAAAGAAAAGACTGGCAAGGTAACGTCTGCATACACTCAATCTTCTGTATTTTGTTGAAATCACATAATAAGATGATTGATAAAAAGAGAATAATTTCGTTCAGTCTTGTGTATCTTTAAATACAACAACTTGACTAGTTTGAATTTACGCCTACTAAACCCTTTTAAGAGATAAAACCTCCATACCACCTCCTCTCCGAAAAGCTGATAATCTATTGAAAACAACTTAACTAAAACTATCAGTCTATCGAAAACTGCAACTTGACTAGTTTGAATTCGCACCTACTAACAATTCTAAGGGGTAAAACCTCCATACCACCTCCTCTCTGAAATGTTGACTGTCTATCGAAAACAACCTTACAAAGGTTGAAGGTGGGTGGGGCCTAGCTCTTACTTTACCATAGGGGTTTGAATTAACCCCTCTCGAGATAAAAGAAAAGATTGGCAAGGTAACGTCTTCATACACTCGATCTTCTATATTTTGTTGAAATCACATAATAAGATGATTTATAAAAAGAGAATAATTTCATTCAGTCTCGTGTATCTTTAAATACAACAAGCTATGAAAGTTATATCCAAAAATGCACTCACTTCAAGTTCCAATGAGAGTAATGTTCTTAAACTATATTCACTTGATGAAGCAAGAAAATCAGAGAAGAAAAAACTAAAACTAAATAGAAGAATAATTAAGCATTGGTATTGATCAGCTCCTTGCTTGCTGCTGGAACAATTTGCTGAGGCTGCAATCACAAAGTTGAAAAAAATCAACTTACACTAGTGAATAACGAAATTACAGCGCCTTTGCGCAGAAAAAAAGTAGCTTTCAAGAACAATTTGACATTTAGTTACACATGTACTAAGAAGGATAGCAAGAGACAGATTCAGGATTTGAAATTTATGGTTCGAGTTTGAGATTCTACCACTTATCTATTATTTATGCTTCTGTAGTTATAATAAACACATATGCAGTGCCCTGAGCCAAAGTATACATCCGCCCGTTGACAAAATACTGGAAAACACAAAACTTAAATGGATGGCACATGAATAGTCTGCTCTTTTGAGCCGCAGGTCTATCAGAAACAACCTCTTTACCCCACAAAGGTAAGGTAAGGTCTACGTACATATTACCCTCCCCAGACGGCCAGATCCCACTTGTGGGATTACACTAGGTACGTTGTTGTTCTTGTAACAGAATTCTGTCTAGCATCAGATGGAACACAAAAGTGTTATCTAATTACTAACTGCTTTGATACGCATTACTTAAGCCGAGGATCTTTTAGAAATAGTCTCTCTACCCTCCCTAAACCCTCCCCGCACTGGGTATGTTGTTGAAAAGAAAAATCCATTTTTCAAATTCTTATATCTCATTTTGATTGAACTACATGACTGCAAAAACAAGAGAAATATTAAGATTAGGATTTATGGTTAGTACAACCATTACCGAGTTTCTAAGTGTTGTATCATCTAATCTTTCGCGTTTCTACACTACAAGTCGCAAAAGCAAGCAATAGCATTCAAAATGGACGATGAAGATGGTCATGTTGTAGGTTAAAAGCTTAAAGATATCAATTCCATTACTTACCGGAGCTAATTCTTCCTCATGCTTTGGAATGAAAGCAGTATCAACTTTCCCGTTCTTAAAGTCCTGTTGAACAAAGGACACAAAGCAAAATTAGGTTCACCGAAATCTCCCGAGTCAGTATACACGTTAAGAACATGGTAGTCCACCTACCTCGATATCAAGGATGAGTTTATGATATTCTATTGTGGTAGGAACTCCTGTCAAAAGAAAATGTAATTCAAGTGATTTTAAACCTCTCATGGCAACTTAAGGAACCAACTCTACTTTGCGGTGCAAATAAGCACTCATATATCCAGGAAACCATTGAAGGTTGGTCTTACCAGTGATAACGGTGTCATCAAGTGCTCTTTTCATGCGCTCAATAGCCCTCTCGCGTGTTGGAGCCCATACGATGAGCTGCAACAGTTTCATAAATAATTTTTAGGAAAAAAGAAATGTTAATAGAAGGAAATAGTAGAACAAGCTGCAACAAAGATCAAACAGCTTTTAATTGCTGTGTTATCAACTTCAAATAACGACCATCGACATGAGAAATGGAAAAACAGTCATGCATACTTCTATAATCGTATACTCCAATAGAAGTTCGCTCAAGTCCAGTCAACAGAATCCATTTAAATGCTTGTAACTTGACTACGGAAAGATGGCTAAGATTTTCAAAATCAGTAAAGATAAACTAATCGTCAAACCACATGTCTTGCATAAGGTTTACTACCGCACAAATCTACTTCTGGTTTTAAACATTCATTGGGTGGTCTAGAAAAACATGACTACCAACTTCCATGGTTTCTGCTGGACTTTGTGGCAATTGTACTTGGATAATTCGAAATGGGAAAAGCATTAAGCAGCGACTTAAGAAGAGAAGAGTGACCACCCAAGTGCCCCCACAGTACATGTCCATAAAGAAATACAAGAGAGGGTCAAGGTACATGGAAAACGGGACGGTAAAGAGAAAGAAATCCACCTTTCCTAGCAGGGAATCGTAGCTAGGTGGAACCACATAGTCAGGATAAACATGGCTATCCATACGCGTAAATGGACCTCCAGCTGGTAAATATGAAGTGATTCTCCCTATTCATGAAAAAAAAAAAAAAAGCTTCAGTTTCCAGATATATCAGGTAAAATGCAAAACAGTGAAAGTAATGTCTATTCTGTTTTACAATCTGGCTTCCATTCAACTAAACAGAATTGAGCATATCCAACAAAGCGCAATTCAGTCATACAAATCATAAATGTCATTTTCTTCTCACAAGTTTCACTTTAATGCAGACAGTTCCCAATGTAAATTATAAGAACTCAAGAAATGAATAGCAATTTTTTTTTTACATAATTTCTTCTGAAATGTAAAATCGGGGTAAATCCACCATAATAGGAAAGGAACTGTGGGAAGACAAATAAAGAAAGTCATCAACTACTTATCATCTCTATATTAACTGAAATTTATTAGAAACGATGTGAATTATGTCTATTGCTATGGCATTTGCATATTTGTCTCTGGCAACATTCACATGCAGGGATCAATATGAACTTATTAAAACATCTGAGGACTTTTTTAACGTCATGTACACCATTCTGAAACACAGAATGATTTCCTTACCCAGGCCGATTGATATCACAATGAAGTATTATTCAACCTTAATTTGTAAATAAATATTCTGACAGAGTCTGCCTTGTAGGCAGTGTTTTGGGAAGCGAGAAGCGGAAAAAAGCGACGAGGGCTTGCTTCACAGAAGCGAGAAGCGTGAAGCGAAGCGCGCGCTTTTTTTAAAAAAAGCGACATTTAGTATAAAAATAAAAAAATATTCAATAACTAAACAGAGGTAATATAGTCTTAGATTGAAAGAAATTACGTAGGCAAAAATACTCATATGTCATAACATGTAAAGCAAAAAATCGAAAACATAATTAAATCACAAAGATTCAAACTCCTATTCTTCAACAAGGCTGCTAGACTGATCACAAAATTAAAAAAAAAAAAAAAAAAAAAAAAAGCAAAAGAATTGAAGGAAAAAAAAACAGAGGAGGCAGCAGTCAGTAATTAGAAACAGAGCAGGCAGCAGAGATGAAGAAAAAGAAGAGAAGAAGAAAAAACTAAAGTAGTCGAAACTCAGAGAGATGAAGAGATGAAGCACAGGCGAAGATTGTATATTTCAGGAGAAAAGAAACTCATAGAGATGAACTAATAACATTAGCTAAAAAAGAGATGAACAAAAAGTTACTTGCAGTCGCGGTCGGGGTTGAAGAGAGAGGCAGCCTCAGTCGAGAGATCGTCAGGAGAGAAAGAAGTATTGTGAAAGAAGAGTCGCGAGGAGAAAGAAGGGAAAGAGTCGTGAAAGAAGAGTCGTGAGGAGAGAGAAGGTTATATTTGAGATTATTTTTTTAAAAAAAAAAACCTATTTTTTTTATAAAAAAAAACCTAATTGTTGCTTTTTTTTATAAAAAGCGCGCTTCATTGCGCTTTTGCCTTAGGGTCGCTTCTCGCTTCTTCATCTGAAGCGAGAGCTTTTTTCAGATCGCCTCGCCTCAAGATAAAAAAGCGCACAAGGGTCGTCTCGCTTTGAAGCGCGCTTTTCACAACACTGCTTGTAGGTCCATTAATCATGCTATAAAGGAAAATATTATTCTACGAAAGAAAATTCAATAAAACCTGGGCCGGGTCTGAAGTTTTTGAAAGCATCTTCTGCGTTTATACGGCATTCAATTGAATGTCCTCTAAGCACAATATCCTCCTGTAAGTAAGAACACAAATTAACAAATGAAAATTAGATAATTAACCATAGTTCTGTTTTTGGCGATCTTACAGATATCATCACTCCTCAGAGGAATTCTTTTTTATCATTTCTTATTTGATTCTCTATCAACATTATATAATACAAAGCAACAAAGGACCATTTTATACACGACAAAATTACTTTTATGCACCGAATTACAAAGAAATTCAACCATTAAATGGTGGAATTACTGATCCATGCAACTTACTTTAAGCATTACAGACTTTTGAACTCTCATTTTAATATAGTACAAGTCAAAACACAATTTTTCACTGAAATTGTTATAATTTTCCTTGTCCGTCTCTTTCCAGAAAAAGAAGTCCAATTCAAAGAAAAATTGATTGTTCTCTGTTACCTGTTTGTATCGGAGCTTTTCTCCCATAGCAACACGGATCTGTTCCTCTATCAGATCAACAGAGGATATCATTTCTGTCACCGGATGCTCTACCTAGATATTCAGCAAATCGACATATTACTTCTTTGCTAAACAATATTAGAAGTAAAAGAAAGATTACATTGTTTTTTATAAAACTAAAATAGAAACAATGAAGGCAGATTACATTGTTATCATTGAGTTTCTAATTATCTAAAAAGCTTAAATCTTGAACAGAGCTTCTTTCACCTGAATACGAGTGTTCATTTCCATGAAGTAAAAGGAGCCTCTCTCATCCAATAGGAACTCTATGGTTCCAACACCAATGTAACCTATAGATGCTGCTGCTGCCACAGCTGCATCACCCATGGCTTTCCTCAGCTCTGGTGTCAATGCAGGGGATGGTGCTTCCTCCAGCAACTTTTGGTTTCTTCTCTGCACAAATAAGCCATTTTAATGGTGCAGTTTGTTAGTGTATGCCACTTGACCAAACAAGATTACTGACATAGTCTAACAATATAATGATTGTCTTAAACATAATTAATCATAAAGGAGTGTTTGACATTCAACCAACCATGTTACAACAAAATGAAGCATCACCAATTATTTACAGAATTTATAATACGGAAGAGCTTCCCAATAATGCAAATCACAAAAATGCAGAAGATCAAAAAAAAGATATTTGTATAACATTGTACCTACCTGAATACTGCAATCACGCTCTCCAAAGTGTACAACATTACCATACTTGTCCGCCAAAACCTGCATATAGCATAAAGCTGTGAATCAGCACATTTGAATCATAAAATAATAGAATATTAACTGTATATTACAATGTGAATGGTTAAACCAACAAGGATTACCACCTATAAGGAGATAAACTATCTACAATACTTTCAAACAATAATTAGGATTATTTAATTTTCTGCATGAGATTGATTAAAGAAGATACTTTAGAAAAGAAATGCACTTTCTAATGGTCATTTAGTTTATGTTGATTATTCGTGATGCTAAGGGTAAAAGATGCAACTGGGCTCCTCACAGATTCAATAAACAGCAAACTGAAATAGGTTGAACTACAGATATCTCAGACTAGTTGAAATTAAAGGACGAGTGCTAAATGTCATCATATGTCTAGCATCAGTTACTAAATCAGATAAGAAAAGACAGGTACTATAGCAAAAAAATAGTGTGTCTATTGTAGAAGTTGTTCATAATTGTTATACTAATAGCAAAGCGTTTTTTTCTTTTCTAAGATTGATTCTTCTAGGTCAAATATATGTGAAAATTTTGAGTCCCAATATAAAGAAATAAATCTGCCAAAACAAAAGAAACACAAATCCATAACTCAAGACATTTTATGTGCACAAAGCCTGAGACAACAGCTCATTAGCAGTTGTAAGATGTAATATCCAACATCCAAGAGTTGTCAGTCATTTGATACATGTATTCCAATTCTTCCCACAACAGAGTGGCTTTTTAAAAATAAAAAGTATTCCAGTTCTTTCCAAGAACTCACGTAAAACTTCGATCTCTATGGAGTCAAATTCTTTTTTTCTCAGTTAGAAAATCCTCTTGGTTAATGAAGTAAGGTGCAACGATACCTGAAATTCAATGTGCCTAGGATTTACGATGTACTTCTCCAGATAAACACCATCATTTCCAAATGCAGCTGCTGCTTCACTCTTAGCTTGCTGAAAGTGAAAAAAGACCAAGCTTAGCGATAAAGTCAGAAATCTGGGGTAAGAGCAATTATGCTTCATGATATGTTTTGTGGGTCTGCTAAATTACGTATGATTCATAGAAAAGGATGATTGGAGACCATCATGGAAGAAAATGCTGTGGAAAGCTTATATAAAAAGAGTTTCCATTCACATGCATGAGCACGGTGATATGAGATATTATCAAATGCTCAGGAAATAATAACAATGATATCTGAAAATAACAAGTGCGTGAAGAAAGCAAAAGAGGATATGCAACAGTCACAACAGTTACCTTAATAACAAATTACACGAAATACTACTTTCATCTATATGAAAATTCCAAAAGATCTCATTGGATGAATCTCCAGAGATTAAAGAAGTCAAAAGCAAGAGACTGATCTTCACCTACTGTTTGAGACTTAAAGATTGACATATGATACAAAGAAAGTACCTGCAACAATTTTACGAACTCATTAGGTTCTTTAGCAAGACGCATTCCACGTCCACCACCACCAGCTGTTGCCTTCAAAACATAAAAGCTTCACAAGATCAGTGACAACCCTTCAGTCGCTCAACTTTAATCACTTTATTTCGAGCAAATAACTTCCATAATTGTGCATCAAACATCCTTTTTCTCTGTTTCCCTTTATTATATTCTTGACTAAAATTAAGCATTACAAAACTATCAAAGCAGGTAGATAAGAACCAGATATAGCATTGTACCACAGTATGATATTCAAACTATGTGATGGATTCAAATATAACATTTGATAGTGAAGCAGTTCAGTAAAATTTCAAAATGAGCAAAGTAAATGGAGGTTTCGCTTGTGTCAAAAGATAACAATTGTTCCAGTTGAGAGTGTCGGTAATTGACGTCTTTCTTTGCATTTATCCAGAAGAGGGTTTGCAAGAAGCACGGAGTCTGCATCGCTGTAGTAATATCTTCTCTGGAAATGTCAGGATACCTTTAGTTATGCCAATAAATTTTGCCCAGTTAGTTATGTTAAAAATGTCTTTCCTAGACCTGTCAAGTTGATGACTTGATCCTTTATTCGAAATTACCATTTAAGAACAATTAACTACATCAAGTCCTATGCAGTTTCCATTGTTAGAAGAGAACATTCACTAGAAGTAGAATGCCAGAAAAGAAGTTTCATGTCATACACAACTTCAGAGGCTAAAAGAAGCAAAACCATGTATGAGACAAGGATGATAACTGTAGAACAAACAAGACCAGTCTCTTAATGAGGAAAGGTATTCAAGACCGGAAAATGTTTTCACAAGAGTCCACAATACTATAGCCGCCTAGTATTAAAGAGACAACAAGTCCAGCAAGCAGACCCATCAAGCCAATCAGTCCCCATATGCACAAGTGACAGGTATTTCACATATACTGATATAATCAATATAGTCGAAGGGATATGTTTTAGATACCTCACACCACAGAGCATTTGATAATTCAAGCTACTTCAGTTTTGAGAAAAGTTACCTTAATCATCACTGGGTAACCAATCTCCTCAGCAAGCTTTACACCTTCTTCAGTACTCTACAATGGGAATTATCTAGTTATTAGTAGGTAGCTAAGAAACAGCACCACTTATACAAATAAATATAAAATGCATGTGCGTATGACAATGTTCAAATGACGGAAATGAATCAAAGAATTATGGCATGACACAGTGATACCTGCAATAGTCCGTCACTTCCTGGTACAGTTGGAACACCAGCATTCTTCATTGTATCTCTAGCAGTGGCTTTGTCACCCATGACTCTTATACTGTCTGGCTGCAATTTTAAGATAAAATCTTTTAAAATGATGTTTACATTTCCTCGTGTTTTGAGCAACCATATGTCTTTTCATATTTATAGTGTTGGGACCAGCTAGCACAATTTGACTGATCCACAGGCAGGCTGTTCGACCAACAATCACAGATTACCAAGGCAATCCTGCCTAGCAAAGCTGGAGCAGATGGGCCCAACAAGTCTTGTTGCTAGGATTCGAACCAGGGATCTCTAGGCTGTCACTCCAGTGCCTCAATCACTAGATCAATTCCTTGGGACGAATAACCATGTTATTATGGCTCTCAGGTTAAGTAGAATGTGTGATATTGTCCTTTACTAACTTTTAGTTTTATTTGGTGAACAGAGTAGGAAGTGGATATTACAAAAATAAGATTTTACTTAAAGCCAGAGAAAGCTGTTTCTAAAAGACAGAGAATTTAAGTAATCCTTTTAATTTATGTGGCTATTAACCAAAACATAACAGAATACATTCTGAGGGCAAATGATTCATATGCTTCCATTGAGCAAGGGAAGGAAATGACATGGTTATGTATGTATATGTTTGCAGTTTTGGAAAAGAAACAAGAAAAGGGACCTCCATCAATAAGTCACTAATCTCAAAACTAATTCTTCTTTCTTATCATGCTTGAGAGTGTCAGATTGTTGTATTAAAACATTCAGCTTATACTGAAAAATTATCTTCTGATGGAGGAAGAGAAACTACCAGGTAGTTATAAAGAGATGTAGATATACCTATTCGAGAGATCTTATTGAGCAGAAGACAACAAGCTCTCTGGGTCATACCACAGAGCTCTATTTGAAACTCACATGGCTGAAGCCTGAAAACATTTCAATTTATCCTAGTAATTTCTTCTCTTAAACCAAATATTTGATTATTTACCCACAAAACGCCAGCTAATTATTAGAAGCTTTATTTAATAAATGTGGTGTTGGGCCAGCTAAGCACACCTCAAGTAATTCTACAGGGTACCTGCTACATCCCACCAACACAGGTACCAGATAATTCTGTTCACCAAGGTTGGAACAGATGGGAAGAAATCACTTTGTTTTTGCCTAATCTACTTCATTGACCACTATGCCACCGTTGGGTGCCTTAGAACTCCCATGTTTATATACAAGACATGAGGATCAGCTGAATTTCTTCAAACCATACACAGATAGATAAAACAGATTAAGATTTCACTGTACTACTATACTTGATATAGCAGTGATCATGAGCATCTGTATAGGAATCACACTAGATAAATACTTTAAGTTCAATGTCTTGAATTGATGGCTTTAATATCTAATATGAATCGATTAGAATAATACTAAGTGCTACCTTTCGTGTTCCTGTTTTGTTAGTATCTACTGAATACAACACAGATATCATGGAAAATACAGATGCCTACAGGTATAATTTAGGTAATAAGATAATGACGTGTGTAGGAACTTACATTTGGCCCAATAAAGTTGATTCCATGTTCTCTGCACATCTCAACAAAACTTGCATTCTCAGAAAGGAAACCATATCCAGGATGCAACATTGTACATCCGCGACTGATAGCAGCAGACAAGACATTTGGGATCACTAAATACCTATACATGGTAAATGGAGATGTAAATTCCGTGATTCTTGGAGATGAAAACTATGAAACGAAGATCAAATAAAGATAAGAAAATGTTAAGAATTTTCTTTTGGTGCACCCATTTAGTTCCGGTTTGTATAGAGGATTGGGTATCATTTGGAGAGAACCGTAGGTTTCTCCTTTTTTGGTATACCTCTTGTATACGGAACTAATGGCCTTGTCATTATCAATGAAAATCTTTGGCTTGATATTTAAAAAACGCAAAGAATTTAAACTTAGTTTTGTCCAATAAGAACAGCAAGTTTCTGATAACTTACGACTGATTACTTGGTGCTTCTCCAATGCAAACAGATTCATCAGCTAGCTTCACATGTAAGGCATCTTTATCAATGGTCGAATAAACCGCAACACAAGGAATTCCCATCTCATGGGCAGTTCGGATCACGCGAACAGCAATCTCTCCTCTATTTGCCACCAGAATTTTCTCGGCGCGGCATGTCACAGTAAGAGCACCATGACCCTTGCGAGAATTAGTACGAACTCTGTGTGCTTGAGCTGTCTGCCTTGGAAAGTTTATCCTATTTCCAGCTATAAAGCTACACTGCGAGCTCCTAATACCGCTCTTTCTCCCCAAAAATAAACCCTATTCAGAACATGCACCCAAAGTTTAAGGTTATCTGTAGCGTCAAGATCTTCACTTGGCGGGCAGAAAGGTGCAAAAAAGCAGCATATATTTCAACTCATACAGAAAATACCTACTAACAAAATGCACCATAACATTCCCTCTGGGACTCTCATGTTGAGATGTGTGCAAGAACATTTATATATTGAAAGAAAGAGACAAATGTGCCTAGAAGACTTCAAACAAGGTGAATAGCAAATTCTCCCTAACTCTCTTTTACATGATGATGCTTCAAGTAGTTTTAAGAAAAAAGAAACACCTTTTAACACAAAAACAACAACTACGCCTCAGTCACAAACAAGTTGGGGTCGGCTATATGAATCCTCATTTCTTCATTTAAGCTCATATCGTAGTAAAATATATAAATAAAAAATACTTATATAAAAATAAACAATTGAAGTTCCATTCAAGTCTAAAACCTATCCTCAACTAGTAGCTATCACCTGTATGGATCTTTTTCTTCATGTGTGCCCTATCTTTAGCTAAGTCTTTATTGATATTAAGCATTTGCCGGTCTAAAAATACCAAAATATTTTAACACATCATATGATTTTTTTGTTAGCAATTATTAAATACCAAAGGTATTATATACTATTTAGTGATATTTAACCTGTCAGGTCAATTCCCAGAAGAGCATATCATTAACAAGAAAGCAGGATTTTAATATTAACACACATTACATATAAAAGTGGCCTTACGGGAGTAGAGCAAACAGCAGATTTGCCACAAACGCTAGTCATGGCTGCAGAATCCATTTCCTGATCAATGTAATCCAATTCCTATCTTCCTGCCAAGAACTGGGGAAAAACAAATCTTTTGAACATTGATCTAAGACCCACAAAGAATAACACAATGATTAACAAGAAAATGAAGAAAACAAGCAATAAGAAATGTCATTAGCTTAGTGTGTACCTATTACGTTGGACAGAGAAAAAGAGGGGGGAGCAAGACATGAAAAAATCAGAGATGGGGATAAAAAAGTAGGTGGGTGTGGAAAAAGAACAAATCTTTAGAAGAATGATTCAAGACCCACAAAGAATAAAACAATGCAAAACAACAAAATGAAGAAAACAAGCGATTTAGAACTGTAATTAACTTAGTCTGTACCTATTACTTTGACACAGAGAGAGATGTGTAAGCAGCGAAATGGGTATAAAAGATTAGGTAGGTATGGAAAAAAAAAACAAATCTTTAGAACATTGATTCAAGACCCATAAAGAATAAAACAAAACAAAACAACAAAATGAAAGTAAACAAACAATTAGAACTGTAGTTAGCTTAGTCTGTACCTATTACTTTGACAGAGAGAAAGATATGTGGAAGCAGATGAAAGACAGGTGGGTATGGAAAAAGAACAAATCTTTAGAACATTACTCAATATCCACAAAGAAAAAAACAATGCAAAACAACAAAATGAAGAAAACAAACAATCAGAACTGTAATTAGCTTAGTCCGAACATATTACACTGACTTAGAGAAAGAGACATGGAAGCAGAGAAATGGGGAGGTAGGTATGGAAAAAAAACAAATCCTTAGAACATTGAATCAAGACCCACAAGAACAAATCAATGCATAACAACAAAATGAAGAAAACAAGCAATTAAGAACTATAATTAGCTTTGTCTGTACCTATTTCTTTGACAGAGAAAGAGATGAGGAAGCAGAGAAAGACTAGGTAGATAGGGGAAAAAAACAAATATTTAGAACATTGATTCAAGACCCACAAAGAATAACACAATGCAAAACAAGAAAATGGAGAAAACAATCAATTATAACTGTACTTAGCTTAGTCCGTACCTATTACACTGACAGAGAGATAGAGACTTGTAAGCGGAGAAATAGGGATAACAGACTAGGTGGGTATGGAAATAAAAAACAGATCTTTTTCACATTGATTCAAGACTCGCAAAGAATGAAACAATGCAAAACAAGAAAATGAAGAAAAACGAACAATTTAAACTATATGGAAGCAGAGAATTACACTGACAGATAGATAGAGATGTGGAAGCAAAGAATTACACTGACAGAGAGATAGAGATCTGGAAGCAGAGAACTACACTGACGAATAAATAGATGTGGAAGCAGAGAATTACACTGACAGATAAATAGAGATATGGAAGCAGAGAATTACACTAACAGAGAGATAAAGATGTGGAAGCAGAGAAATGAGGATGAAAGACAAGGTGGGTATGGAATAAAAATCAAATCTTTAGAACATTGAATCAAGACCCACAAAGAACATCTCATTCATAACAACAACTTGAAAGAAAACAAGCATATAGAACTGTAATTAGCTTACAAATCACTACTTTGGCAGAGAAATGGGGATGAAAGACAAGATGGGTATGGAAAAAAAAAAAAAAATCTTTAGAACATTGATTCAAATCCCACAAAGCATAACAACAACATGAAAGAAAACAGGCAATTAGAACTGTAATTAGCTTACAAATCACTACTTCAACAGAGAAATGGGGATGAAAGACAAGATGGGTATGGAAAAAAAACAAATCTTTAGAACATTGAATCAAAACCCACAAAGAATATAGCAGTGCACATAACAAGAAACTGAAGAAAACAAGGAACAAGAAGTGTAATTAGCTTACCAATCACTACTTCAACAGATAAATGGGGATGAAAGACAAGATGGGTATAAAAAAAAAAACAAATCTTTAGAACATTGATTCAAATCCCACAAAGCATAACAACAACATGAAAGAAAACAGGCAATTAGAACTGTAATTAGATTACAAATCACTACTTCAACAGAGAAATGGGGATGAAAGACAAGGTGGGTATAGAAAAAAAAACAAATCTTTAGAACATTGATTCAAATCCCACAAAGCATAACAACAACATGAAAGAAAACAGGAAATTAGAACTGTAATTAGCTTACAAATCACTACTTCAACAGAAAAATGGGGATGAAAGACAAGGTGGGTATGAAAAAAAAAACAAATCTTTAGAACATTGATTCAAATCCCACAAAGCATAACAACAACATGAAAGAAAACAGGCAATTAGTACTGTAATTAGCTTACAAATCACTACTTCAACAGAGAAATGGGGATGAAAGACAAGATGGGTATGGAAAAAAAAAACAAATCTTTAGAACATTGAATCAAAACCCACAAAGAACATAGCAGTGCACATAACAAGAAATTGAAGAAAACAAGGAACAAGAAGTGTAATTAGCTTACCAAAATTACTACTCTGACAGAGAAATGAGAATGAATGAGGAGGTGGGTGTGCGGTAGATTTGAAGAAGGAGAAAGTTGATGATGTCGATGAAAACAAGAAAGCAATAAAACTTAAGACTCTGTTCCAAACAAGATTGAAAGGTCCGCCAAAAACTGTGTTACAGGTTTTAGCTGCTAATGGGCTTTGTGATTTATTTCTAAACATTTTAAAAAATAATTACTCATTTTAGCGATATATTTTTTTGTTTATTATCATTTATATTAATATTATGATAAATTTGTAATATGTATTAAAAGTAAATTATGTATGCAATATATTTGAATTATAATTATTTTTGAAATATATTATGTTTGTTTGGTAAAAAATTATCACATTGTATTATAAGTGTATTAAAATGTGGTGATAAATGTATTATCCCATCATTAAAACTTGTATTATATGTGATTAATAAATTGTTCTTTGTAATATGTATTAAACTTGTATTATAAATAAATAAAAAATGGTCAAGTGAAAAAAAAATATTATTACTATAAATGGTAAATATTTTTTTATTATAGTTTATTTATGTGAGTTTCCCATTTATTTATACCGTATTCGACATCTATATTAGATTCTGATTAAATTTAGATTCACTCAAAAAAGATGAAATATTTTTTAACAAGAGCGACTCTGTATCAAAGGGACTCAAATCCGAACCGTATTTAAATTAATTTTTTTGGGAAAGAGTCTTAAATTATGTAAAATTTATAATATGCTTAATCAATAATTTCATTTGAAAATGCTTTATAGTCAATATTTTGATTCAAAAATATTTTCATTATTTCATATGAGCTAAAAATTGTTCTTTTAAAATAAATAAATATATTCTTTTATCAACATATGTTTATGCCATATCAATTTGAGAAAAAATCTTAGTAATTTTGTTGATTTTGCTTACTATTATCTGAATGAAAATTAATCATGATTTTACTATCATGTCATATATTTTCAAATAAAAAAACACATGAATTTATTTTATTTTTAATTGATAAAATGAAATTAAGAAGAAACATGAATTACTTTTTATTTATTTATTAGTTAGAGTATTTATTTTTTTAAAAATATAAATTAAACAGAAAGGTTCTTTGAAGTTTTTAGTAGTAACAAAATGGGCTTAATTAGGAGAGATACTTACATAGCATTTTAGAAAATCAAATTGTACCAAACCAAAGTCAAACAACCTTATTTGGTACCCAAGAGGTGGGATATTAGATTTCGAAAGATGATTATCGATTCAAGAACGTAAGGTTCTCAGGCCCATTTTTTTCGAATCAAAGTAGATCGCAACTGTTCCACAACGAAGCGATATTCGATTTGTCGAAAGATGATTATCGATTCAAGAACGTAAGGTTCTTAAGCCCATTTTTTTCGAATCAAAGTAGATCGCAACTGTTCCACAACGAAGCGATATTCAATTTATCGAAAGATAATTATCGATTCAAGAACGTAAGGTTCTCAAGCCCATTTTTTTCGAATCAAAGTAGATCGCAACTATTTCACAACGAAGCGATAACGAGAAGAATTGAGGGGTGAACATGAACTAGGGAAATGTCCAAAGAGGAAAATGACAATAAAACACATAAAATACATAAACTAAGTAAGCATATTGTCACATTCTAACAGCTACATATATTTACATGTTTAGTGCCAGAAATTCACATATAAAAAACAAGTATTCATACATGGCTAAGTAACATGAGCATATCCTTTTTCACTGTATACACTGGAGGATCAATCTTATGTTTCTCGTCTTCCTTTTAAAACGAAGATCAATCTTACAGGAGATGGTTAAAGATCACAGCTGCGGAGAAATACCTTCGTTTACATCAGATTCTGAAACAGTATAAGGTATTTCCTGACCGCGCTTGCACAAGACAGATATACCTTCAACACTCTCCTTGTTTGAGCACTGGTATACAAAGAACTTGTCACACTGATTAGTGTTGAAGTAGCATAAGTCCAGAAGTGGTGTTTTTCTGCATCTCTTAAGTTTAAAAGAGATCAAAGCATGATTCACCACTTCAAAGTTCTCCGGGCTTTGTGAGAAAAACTTTTCACAGTTACTTTGTCCGCAAATGTTAATGGGAATTCTTCATCAACCTCCTCTCGTTGATCATACCAGGTCGTTGTATCTCTATCATCCTTTGAACTTCCTTCCACAGGTTCACAAGACGAGTAGGAATCCTCTGGTATATCCCGATACAAGTGTTTCAGCATAAAAAGAGCTGTATCGTTATCTCTCCAGTAGTTCCTGCAAATGTTAAATCCTTCTTAAATGATTTGAATATACCATAGAACAAATGGAAAATCCTGATCAAAAGCTGCGTTAGAGTAGATGAGATTCACGAAGCAATATAGTACAATGAATTGGCAAGCATTTTTGACCTGACATGTCTCACCAACAACTATCTGCGATGGATTACAAAATGAACCATAGGCAATCTAAATTTGCATCCCAGCAGATACGAAATAACCATAGATGATCTCTTAGTATTCTTCAAACCATAGGTAGATAGGTCGCCCAATACATATATAGATAGTAGGTATTAAGTGCTCAGTAGATTAGTCAAGATGTGCATAAATTGGTCACGACACCACAGTTAACCAAAAAAGTTTGAGTAAAAACTACATCATACCGCTTAAAATAAGAGCGCTAATTGTAAGGTCATGACAGAGTTCAGACTTCTTAAAAACCTTTCACTATATACAGAAGAATGCAACAAACTGAGGTTCAAATATATGAGACTATTGACAACTCTAAATTCGATAGAGTTGTCTACGGATGTCGAAAGGCTGGCAAAGATGCAAGTAAACCAGGCTTATTCAAAAGAAATGTTGGTTATGACTCAAGAAGCTCCAATAATCTCCTAAAGGAATCAAAAACCAGAAAAAGATACAAGATAGGCACCATGAGACCACATTCTCTTTGGTTAACGAACAAGGGAGAAAAAGAAACAAGCACCACATACATGTTAGAACATGTCAAGGTTTGCTTTACACAGAAACTCACGCGTGTGTTTTCTTATTAGCTAACTGCTCAGTTTGTAGGTGGTGGGACATGTATTATCATCATTTGTAAATATTTAAATTAATTTCAAAGTATGTTTGTTTTACCATCTTGTCCATTATTCAACTTCAGCTTGAAATAGGGAATTTGAAGTTGAAAAGATGGGTATTTCAAGTGAAATAATAGTATTCACTCACAAAACTTCCAACTTTTTCCCAAGTGAAATGCATGTTCGAACACTATGGCAACTTGCAAATATTCTTTTTTTAAAACTTGAACTTCAGATACTTGTTTTTCAATCTCAACCAAACATTGTCCAAAGAAGGAAAACCAATTTGAACATGCTTTTCTCCAAAAGATTGGAAGTACACGAAGGTTTTTTTTTGGTTAGATACATCAGGAAAAATAATTCTGCCACAATATTCTGCATAAGTAATACGGCATTTGTTTTGCAACACAACTTAAATTACAAATGTTATTTCGGTGTAAATAACACAACATTTTGTATCCCTATATTATTTCTAAATCTTTGAACAAGTTCTTGAACTAAACAACTCCTCATTCTCTTGACTTTCAATGTAATGTGTTATCTAGTTCAAGAATAGTAGGTAACTTGGATGAGAAGGAAGAAAGAACTTCTAGGAAAAATTGACCAAACTTTTTGCGCCACCGCTTTTTTGATTGACAAGAATGTTACTCAAACGTGCATTTCTTCCCAACATCAAAATCGTCCTGAACAAATTTTGCTTCCAGAAAGTTCAATTGACACAACCACAAAGCAGGGGAATTCATATTTTTTAAAGCTTTGATTTATGAGTCTAGTGGGGTTCTCTATTGCATAAAAACTATATTGAGTTGCTGATAAGTCGACTACGACAAGGAAAGATTTGACAGAGTTCCCTAACAAGAGGAGATTTTTAGTGGAAAGGCACCTTAAGAAGTGGAGTAAGTTGACACAGTTTGAACTACCATAACCATTAAGCACTTCTGTCTTTGAATTACTTAATTCATACTCCTCCACGATTCCTGTCACTTTACATATCATACAAGTCTTACAACTACAACAACATACACTGTATAATCTCAAGAGTAGGGTATGGGGAGGCTAAAGCGTACACAAACCTTACCCTACCGAAGTCTTTTTAGTATGAAAAGACACTATGAACACAAGATTTTGTCATTGAAAAATTTTAGATCTCACCATTTTCTTCATTTGCGCATGAGGGATTTTTGGGTATACATGCCTGTCAATCATTATTTAGGGGAGACGTGCAACTGACATAATGAACCCTCTTAAGTTGACAAGGATACTTACGTGTGTGCTCCAAGGGTTGAAATGTATGCATGCCGAAATGTTTTATCCTGCAAAAAAAAAAAAAAAAGCCAACCGCGACTAGTGAGTTAAAATATATACTCATTCATGGATACTGTCAGCAGCCAGGTGTTAAAAAGGAACACATAGTAAGAACCTAATGATATATATATATATACACACACGCGAAATCATGTGGATTTCGAAAAGGAAAAAAATATTTGATTCAGTTTGCTGGACATTAGAACTTAAGTTCACAGCATGGAGAGACGGTAAAGCACAAAATATGATTAGTAGACGTGGAATGCCTCATGCTCGTACGCTTTTAAAACTTTATTCATTCCGGTAATCGTAATTTTTTGAAGTTTTTAAAATTATTCAAAAGCTTCTTTTGATGATCTTTGTCTAATGATTAGTATGAGAACAGGAGTCGTACTTCCATTTTTGTGTATAACATAAAAGTTATGAATTAAGTTTTCCTGACACATGCTGAACGAAGATGGTGGAATTCTTCTGTCAAGAATTTATGCCTTCAAGCCAACGACAAGTGCTACTAACCTTCCTCCGCTGGGGAACATGTGAAACTCTGTATTCGGTGAGAAGTGATTGTAGGGGAAACCCTCCTTACTCTCCAATCTTGCCCGTTACCGACGGGGATTGAATCGAAGGAAATGATCAGCATTAATGATAAATTGTCTAGCGTTATTTTATTTTTGGTGTAAAGAGAACATTTTAGTCGAAGCAGAAGATATCTGGGATGTTTTAGATTATTTGTAAGAGACGACAATATGACTAGACTGTAATACCTTTTGAAGGGGACTACATATATAGATTAGTGTTACTATCCTCAAAAAAAAATGATAAAGAGATTTTACATGCTTTTTTGTAGCTGGAAAATTCATGTTTCCACCTTGTTTTTGTCATCAATGGTGAAAATGTATAGACGCATTTGAACTGATCTCCTGATTATTTTTTTTGGAAAGTGTATAGACCCATGGAAAAGTCAATGGAGAAGAGAGGTGAATTTTTTTGAGCAAAAGGAAGAGAAAAAACAAACTTTAAGCTTTTCGCGTGCTCAAATATTAGTGTAAAACAAACAATATGCCATGTCAACACAAGGTGTACTCAAGACGCACCTCTGTAAATTGAGGTGTCTAAATGGTCACTAAGAAAGTTGAGATGTCTAACTGGCAGTTCGTGCAAGTTTAAGGGCTATCTATCTATTGAATAACACCGATTTGCATACTGAACAATCACCCACATAAATATGAACATCAACAGCTACCGGAAAACAATGAAAAAGTAGAAAGAGCAAGAGAACATCCATGTAACACAGAATATTAAGGCCTTCAATTGCAAAAGAAACTGGAAAGATATAACGTAAATAGAACAACTGTTTGAAGGTCTATGGCGAATGAACGTACTTGTAAAACATGATCTATTCGACCATCTTCATTCCCAGTTAATCTCTCCATCATAATTGAGCCATATGACCTCTCTTCTATCTCCTGAGACTCTTGGGAACCCTCTGCAAGAAAGTGACATAATTACCTAGATAGATAAAAGGTAAATGGTGTTTGTTGGGTGAGGGGAAATGCTCCAGCTTGATTTAGAGCTGATAGCTTCTGTCACAGATAAAAGGGAAGAGGAACTTTTATAATCTAAACTGGAAGAAAGCACTCGAAAAAAGAAATGATTGCTTTTATTACCATCTTCGCCATCCTTGTCTCTTGATTGACAAAGAGTGATCACCTTTACCTAATCACAAAGCGTCAGTAATATCCATAACTCATTGGCATCATGAGACCTAATTGAAAACCATAAAATAATAACACAAATAAAGGCTAAGCACTAAAACAAGCAAGTCTACCCATCTTCTGTAAATTAATCCAGGATTGAAGTTTCAAACTAGTAGAAAAAATGCATGTCATAAAAAATAGTTAGATGAAGAAGACAATTTCCAGCATGATAAGTGAAAGGAGAATATCAGGTTATAGAAGCATAACCCAAGTCATTCAATTCATGGTTCCAACAACAAGCTGATATAAACTGAAACAAATAATTATTTTCCATTTCAAGTGATCTGTTCAGCAGGGATCTCTACTCCTATGAGCTATGCGTTATAATGTTAAAAGATCATGCACATATCTATACTTTAAAACAGCTGTTCTCTTACTTTGTTAAGGTCAATAAAATCCAATCAGCAAGTTTCACTTGTAATAAGCTGAATATTTAATTCTTCATTTGTCAACCTTAGCAGGATTACAGCATATCGAACTTCCTAATGAGTGATATTGAATCGTATCATCTCAATTACAAACATGCCACCCTTCTATGCATGTAATGTCACATCAACAAATGGGGAGAAAACACACCTTTACAGTATTTATATTGTTCACAAAAGCATGTGAGCGCAAAGATACTTCTTCTTTAAATTCCTGCACCAAGTAGTATCAGGATGCACATTAATACAGACGGTGGAAGGAACCTAGCACATTAATTACGTAACTATGGAGACTTTACCTGAAAACCAACATGCAGCCGTTTCCCACCTCTGTGGTAGGGTATAATGACGGGGCGTTTGTTGAGATACTCTTTACAGACGAGTGGTTCTATTCTGAAATAGGATCGAGCATGCATGAGCTTGTATAACAAAAAAGATGACCAAAAATTAGCAAAAATTACGACCGTGAAACCTGTATGCCACTGGATCAAAAGGATGGAATATGTTGAACATTTGTCGACAAGCTGGCATCTCTTCAACTATGTTATCCTCTTCCCAGTAGTCTGTCCCCTTGCCTGTATAAAACAGAAATAAGAAATAATAATTAAGTGAAACAGATGCACCACCATCTTTTTAATATATAGAAGAAAAAGAACTGCCATATTTCAAACACCCATGAGTCACCTAGAACCTACAAAAAAAATAAATTAACCCCTTATAAACATCAAATGGCACCAGTCGCCACCAACATACAGAGTTTAGAGCATCCACAGGATTCATGGAACTTGCAGAGCTAAAGGCAGCATAAATGCATAATGCACCAGGAGGATTTGACAAACATTTAAAAAATAATTAATTTGACAAACATTTATTTACTGCTACTGAAGGACTGATATATAAAGATTAGGTTTATACTGCAGATTTGATAGTAGTAAAGTAATCAGCTTATAGAAACTCACCGAAGACAGAGACTCAACCAAACTACTGGCAATGGGAAGTGATCTGGAAAGTTAAGGTGCCCTACACGGTGCCCTGTTTTTACTTGGCTTTTAGCAAACAGGTTGTTCTCACTCAGGATATCCGTATGAAGAGGAGCCTTCAGCTGTGCTCCAGATGCTTTTTTTGTGAATGTGAAGCAGAGATAATAAATCATCTCTTTTTACACTGTAAGGAGACGGTGAAACTTTGGCAGATTTTCATCAATGTAAGGAGCATCAGTTGATCTATGCCAGGAAACATGAAGGACGCTTTGGCATGTTGGAATAGGGATGGAAATCAGTCAGGGCACAGGGAAAGATAGACGATTAGCCCAGCTTGAATTTGGTGGACCATTTGGCTGAGAAGGAATTGGAGAGGTTTTGAGAACAAGAGCTGCTCTATGGATAAAATGAAGCTAAATTGTTTGGCTCTTTTCTATTTCTGGTGTAAACATGAATGCCCTTGTCAACATGAGGATATCCCTAGTATTTTGGACAACTTATGAGTTCATAGGAGTACAGCAACACTTTTGTATTTCTGATTGTAGGTATTACTGGAATACTTCCTGAGTCTTACTTTGTTTATCATACAATCTAACCTTTTTTCAGAAAGTTTACATATTAGATATATGGAACAAACACCAAGTGTCTATTCAAGCAAACAGATAACAGTTTTACAGGCTTATGGTAATATATACAAGAGATTGTCACAAAAGTACAAAGTATACCCCTTCAGAGGATAAATAAGCAATGAAATCAACATGTGCTTTAAATATAGATAGAAGAATTACCGATTCCAATACGAACATTGCGGAGGGATAGAAAAACACCAAGAGGGGATCCAACAGCAAAAAATGTATCCACCTTTTTATGAAAGAACCAAAGAATGAAACAGCCAAAGTTAGAAGATGTCTTGGAGTACATAACAAATGGAGAATAATGAAAGGTGAAATTATCAAAAGCCAGTTAATGCATTCCAATAAAATTGTTAACCCTACCATAAAGGATATTGAATATTGCTAGTCTTGTATTAAAGAAATGATGAAAGCATAATACAAGTATTTAGAGAGATGAACATTTTGATAAGCTCAATAACTTTATTCTAGGAATTTCAAAGAACATTGGAAGTCCTGCTCCAACATCAAACCAAAACTTGCCCAAACACACCCAGAAAATAGTTGCATCTTACAAAGGAGAAGTATTACCTTGAATTTCAACTTTGTGTATCTTAATTGCGGGGTATAACTCTTTGCTGAATCACTTTCCTCAGGAATAGATTGATTTCTTGTAGCTGTATTTGTTCCTCCATTTTCTGCTTCCGTTACACATCCTATCTCAAAAGAAACTTATAAGGACCATTTACTTTGATACACAATTGAAATGCTAAGTTAGGGGAAGTTAAAAACTGATCTCCATAAATGGTTATTTGTCTAGCTGTACCTTTCTTTATACACTCGGTGTCTAGTTCTTGGATTTTCGCTCTCAGCATATCAATCTGGACCAGTCTCATTGATGGAGAAACTTCAGTACAGAGAAAGTATTTTTAATAATGAAAAATGCATGCAGACTATGAAATGTCACTACCTCTTTCCTCAGGGAATTGATTGTTCTGTCTTTTTCACTTTCAGATACTCCCTCATCAATCTTTTGATTAAACTCAAAATCCTCCACATTCTCGGCATCATTCATAGTGTCCCTCTCATCAATAGGAGTTTCACGAAAATTTTCATTTGCTGAGGAATCATTAGGTTCCCTGATATCATCGCTTGCAACTGGTTCGTCTGAGTCTGATGAAGCAGGAGGGCCCACAGGATGACAAAAATCTTCAGTACGATCTTCTCCAGACTCTGACAAACTTGGTTCTACATTCATTTTGTCTTTATCTGACAGATCACTCTTATTTCCCTTCCTAATAGAAGTTTCATCATCTGAACTTAAGGCAGAGTTTTGGTCTAAAGATAGGTTGCTCTGATCCTGCTGAGACAATTCATTCTCATTTTGTTCTTTGTACATCCACTCCATGGGAAAAGGGGATGACAGTGTTGTTTGGTGGCATAGGATATCATATGACAAAACGCTCCCAAGGGAATGACCATACAAAGAAACCTGAGAATTTTACAAAATTTTATTATGTATTTTTAATCTGAACTGTATGCATCAAGTTCTTATAGAAATAAGAAAGAATCTCTGCATATTCAGTTATACTTATATCTTTATACCTTTCCACTATAACCGGGATTCCTCTTGAGAAACTTTAAGTATAACATATTCAACTGGTTGGAGACCTGAATATGGAATAAACAATTAGCACTAAACATTAATAATTTAAAGGTAGGCAATTGATATACCATATTGAAGTGCCAATGCATATCATATGAAGTAAAGACAAATTAATGGGTGAATCTGCTAAAATGAATAAACAGAATGACCTTGAAGAAGTGTGACAACAACTATTATGCCTCAACCCATAGGAAGTTGTGGTCAAGCTACATGAACTCTCAACTCCATTTCCAATATTCAATAGTTTGGATTTCATTAATACTGTAGGTTTTATATAATTTCTACTAACATACAAATCTCTGAACTTAATAGATATCCTAGCAAATGAACCTAAGTTTAGCATATTATCATGACTAAGTTTTAATTCCAGATAGTAGGCATTGCCTATATGGATATTTAGTTTCCATTGTGTTCTGTCTTCTGCTGAATATTTATGGATTGCAAGAGATTGTAGATTTTCTAAGACTGTTGACTTCAATGTAACTTTAGGTCTACCTCGTCCCTGTGTCACACCTTCAATATCATGGTTGCAAACCCATAGATCGGTGCAATTGGAGGTATTCATACACATTAAACCCAATTATTAATGACACGCCGAAATCAGGGATAAATGAATCGAAAATGGAATAATCCAGAAAACATAATAAAATGCCCTTCAAATCAAGTTGAGCAAATCTTTTGCAGAAAGTCATGCAGTCTACCTGAACATACCTTAAGTCACTCAGGAAGGTCAATAGAGATATTTCTAATTGTGTCACTGTACTTACCCTTTGGTATTGTTATTTGGTAAAACTGGTTGAATCATTTGTGATGCCTTCAGTTTTGCTCCACTAGATGTCAATTGTCATTGTTGCTTTAATGAGCAGAATCTTCGACCACTTAAGTCATAGTAGAGTACCGTGATATTTTTCACACATAACTTTCTATTCCAGCACTCTATCCTGCATGCCTAGACCCCATTCAGTTCTCTTAGAAGTAACATTATTTATGTAACTTTTACAGAAGGGGGGAGAATAGTACTGACGAGATGTTTTTTGTTCAATGAGACTGGAGAGACAAACAACTATCTTTTTCTACATCGCAAGTTTACTTCACAATTGTGAAACCTATTCCTCAGTCTCACAAAGACTGAGTGGATAATGCCTGAGCATACTGCTGACTTGATGAGCTGCTGGATGAAAAGAGGGGGTAGCAAGAGTCCGAACAAATGGTAGAGGATAAATCCTCATGTATATGCTGGACAGATGGAAAGAAAGAAATGGGAGAGGTTTTGGAAACGAGATCAAGTTCATACATGATGCGAAACGGAACTGTTTGTTTAAATTCTCTTGTGCGAAGGATATTTTATAGAGGAAGTAGATGAGCTGGTAGGTTTCTTAGGTGCTATCTAAAGCTTAGAGTCTAACCTTACTACCTTGTAATTTTTTTGGCGGCGGCCACATTCCTTTATGGCTAATGCTGAAGAATACAACAGTACTAATTATCAAAAGAGAAAACATTACTTGTGTAACTCAAAATATGATTTGTAGTTATTCATTAAATACTTTAGAATAGGTTCACTTATAGTTTTTTTCAAGTGAGTACATGTGTATGATTTCATTCTAAGAAGGAACTATTTCTTTGCAATAATAGAGTCAGCACTAGACATGTGGTATTTGAGGATTTCATCATGAAAAGAAATACAAATGCTATTAAGTTGCCAGTTTCATAAAACAAAAAAAATGCTATTGAGCATACTTTTCCATCTCGGGATTTAGGAAAACTAGACATACATAACAAATTCAAAGACAACAGTGATCCCTAGAATCGCAATTTGTTACAGTTACAAGCTGATAAGATTATACAGTTATTTTTCTAAAATTAGGTTATGCTAACCACTTGGTTCACAGATCAACAGCCAGGAGACAATGCCATGACTTGGAAGTGGAAGAAATGCTAGAGTTTTGGACAAAATTCAAAATATTCAGATACATCAACTGGAGAGGAATTGATATGGGAAAATAGAGGTAAAGAAAGCTGCAGTCAATGAGTGGCAAAAAGAAATGGTTATAGAAGCAATATCTTTGAAGATAGACCTTTTGAAATTGATTGAGAACAAAATCTCCAACCAAGGTATGTTTTAGGTGGCTGGCAGCTCAAGGAGCATGCTTAACACAAGAAGTTCCAAGGAGGAGAGGTACAGTTTTGCAGCAGGTTCTTCATGTTTAAAGAAGAAGGTGAAGATATAGATCATCTATTTGTGCATTGAATAGTAGCAAGGAGCTTGTTGAATTTGTTGAACACTACCTTTGGTACAAGCTGGGTAATGCCTAGGAGCTTGAAGGAAGTTTTTGTTATTTGGAATGGATTAAGAGTAAGGAAATATACAAGGGACAATTAGAAGATGATGCCTTAGTGCATTATATGGACCATATGGAAGGAGCGAAACCAGAGATGTTTTGAAGGTATTTCAATTCCCATATAAGTACTTAAATCTAGATGTTTACTAAACCTTTTTGCTTGGGAGTAATTTTTCTGATCTTTTGGATTTTGTTGGTTCCAGGAGCATTTATAAGGAGATCTGCTCTGTAGGAGTTACATTATACTTTTTCAACTACCCCCAAAAAAATCAAACAAAAATAATACCGGTTTTCACATATGGGAATAAATCAACAACCAAAAATCTAATGAGAAAGGTAACCACATAGGGTGCTTGGCCAGATAGCCATACACCTTATTACAGAGAATATAAATTTTCACTTAGTTACCAATTTGTGCTCCATACAGCTATAACAACAATTATGTGAATTACAACTCCTCATTCTCCAGAGTCAAAAGAGTTTGGGCTATGGAAGCAAAAGGTTTGTAAGTTGGACATTCTTTTATCAGTAAAAATAAATTTTATTAAATAACAGATAGTACCAAGCTGGTACTGCAGCAATACAGAAATTAACTGGATATGGATTCCTCAAAGCTAAAGGGAATCCAAGAAATCCAGCAAAACATCAGTTACAAAACTAAAAGTGCAACTTGAACATTTGAATAGAGGAACGAGGCAGAAAATCAAGAATCCAAGAAATCCAGCAAAACATCAGTTCCAAAACTAAAAGTGCAACTTGAACATTTGAATAGAGAAACCAGGCAGAAAATCAAACACCACAGCTGAGCAACATCAGGAAGAAGAAAGGATAGTGAGGAAAACTTGAACTGGAGAAAGCATATTAGAAGTACCGAGTCAATAATAGCCTGGCAGTAAATGGGGCTCATGTAATACAGCACATCATGCACTGTTGCACTCAACAGTACGCGCAATCCCCGTACACCATCTAAAGTACATCGTTCAACTGCAGCCTCACCACTAAGCTTTAAGCCCTTCCTCCACTGGTACCCACAGTTGAAACATAAGGAAAATTGACGTTAATTTACAAGAACAAATCAACAGAAATCAGATCAACAAACAGACCTATGAAGAAGAAAACCCCAAAATATTACACGACAAGAATGCAAAAAGATAAAAACACTTAAACATTCTAACGGACGAGGGGGGAAAAGACGTGACTATTATGTAACAAGATAATGCTTCAATTGAAAGACTATAACAGCAATTTTTAGAGTTGCAGTAATACGATAACTGGAAATAATTCGATCGAGCACCACTAAGTACAAACAATGTAAATTCAAGTACAGACAGCAGTGATTATACCTACTTGGTGCCCTCACTTTGGCCTATTCAATCTTTTGCATCTTACGATCTTGAGGAGGACCACTAAGCAGAGAGTGGATCACCAGTGGTCTCGGATTGCTAGGCCCTAAATCACATGTCCAATAGATGATTTTACTTACTAATTTTAGATGCTTCTAGTGTTCATCATTATTATCAAAATTTTCTACAATTTCAACTGTTGCAATTACAGTTATAAATGACACTCTGATCAAGTAGGCATACATTTGCTACATAATGACAGGATTCTCTGTTTCAGTGTGAAGATTTTGGTAAAACTTGATAATCTCTCCTTTGATCTCTGATGGTTCATCGAAGGAAGTCTCATTAATAACAAACTTATCAACGATATTTCACCTTCTGTAACAGTTTGTAGTTCTATGAAAGAATTTGGTGTTTCTCTCCCCTTCTTTAAGCCACAAAACCCCTTGATCTTTGTCTCCAGGCCACTTCCTCCTTTTTTCGCATTTTCCTCAAACACCACTGTCAGGGCAGCCTCATCATCTGTCAGTAATATATGGCCTTGAATCTCTTCTAACTTAGTCAATTGACTAAGTATACTTTGTTTCTGCATTTCCAGATTGCCCTGTATAGTTTTGCTCCAATCCTTAAGTTTCCCCTTCAGAGCCTTCAACTTGAAAGCTAAAATGAAATCTCCTTCACATATGCTAGAGTCTCACCACACTTTTGACTCTTCTCTTTTGAAGGTTTCTGTCTGGAGCCACCAATTTTCAAATTTGTACAAATAATTTGACCTCTCCCAATTGTCACAATCAAGAACTAAAGGACAGTGGTCAGAAATATCTCTCAGTAGAACTGACTGCTTGATGTTCCTAAGAGAAACTTCCCACTCTTTCTGAAGTCAAAAATCTATCAAGTTTGAGGCAATATAATGGTCTTTCCCTTTCATCCATGTATAATTGCAACCTGTCGGCAGGAAATATCCTCCAGGCTCCGGCACCATCTCCTCTATGAATTCAGAAAAATCACACATGACTTTGTTGAATTCAGTACAGTTCATCACAAATGGAAATCTAACTGTGTTGAAGTTCCTGGCAATCACCCAAGGCTCATTAAAAAGGCTTCCGACCGCGCGCAGTTCCAGCGACACCTCTTCCCTCTCCATCCTGACATCTGGATAAAAGCCAACAAAATTCCAGAGGTTTGCCTAAGAATTTGCAGGTACCACTGGCCTCCAACTATGCATACTTCACCCACCTATTTGCCCAATATCCCTAATGTCACCTTTTAACTTTGATTCTTTGAAAGCAATAGACATCTACTTTCTAATTGTTCACCATATTTCTGGGATTAGTAAGGCCCCTCAAATTCCATGTTACAATACTAACCTTCATTGACTTGATTAATCCATGTATCATTAATATTTGCTTTCTTATTCAATCTTTTATCCCACATAACTTATACAAGTATTATTAATGAGGAAACAGAAAGGATCACCAATTGCATTAGTTAATGCTGATTGTTACGTGAAAAATAGATCTCTTCAAATCCTAAACAAATATGGGATAAACCAATGTTGAGATTTTTATTTTATTTTTTTGAGGATTAGCAATGTTGAGTTTTATGTGGAGATTATATCTTCTAAAACCTCAACCCAAAGACCCCTAATGCATTCATAACAATGTATACCACATTAAGAAATGTAAAAGATCAACTATGAAAGCAATACCTGGCATGGGATGAACAGAACTCTCTGAGTGCCACGTTGGTATGAGGTTAAGTGTCGTTCAGCCAGGATTGACGTGATATGGCGGAAGTCACTAACATCATCCACAAGATTTGATTTTTCCAACCTTTGACCAATCCCGTGAACCATGAACACTAGATGTCGAACAGGGACCTATACACAGCAGTATCAAGTTACACAGGCTGCACTACAAAGCTATCATAGAAGTTGAAAAGAGACCACTCTACGTATGGAAGGTAAAAAGTGGAAAAGATGAGTCTTGTAAAAAACAAGTTTATGCATTTTTTTAGGAAACATTAGTAATCTCAACTAACTTGATCAGCAAAGGAAAACAAAGAAACATCAAAATTGATTAAACAGGTAATTACTGAACTCTAAAGAACACGAATAGAGACATATCACGCAGATAAAACCACCTCAATTAGTTGGACAAGAGTAGTTCGTCAAGATAAGGATTATTAATCCTTTTTAGAAATTGATTTTATGCGGTCCTATACATATGCGAGTAAGGTAATCAAAAAGGAAGGAAAACGGCTTGTTCTCTCATTATCACTTAGGTGTTGTGTGAGATGACAGTTTTAAATGAGAGAAAGAAGTGTGAAATCCTCTTTTCAAATCTGACTTTTCCTCCCATTGTTGCTTTTTATTACATTA
Organism: Solanum chilense; assembly: GCA_032847665.1. Taxonomy (NCBI): domain Eukaryota; kingdom Viridiplantae; phylum Streptophyta; class Magnoliopsida; order Solanales; family Solanaceae; genus Solanum; species Solanum chilense. The sequence goes on along the minus strand of CM064963.1, from coordinate 2,800,868 downwards.
CTTCAAAAGTAGCTTCTTTAGCTTCAGCCACTCGAATTTTCAATCAACCTTTTTACTTCTGTGCACATATACTACCATCAGTGTCAAAAGAGAATTTGAATATGCGCACATAGATAAAGAGATACGAAAAGGACAAAGCATGAGGTCATATAAAGAGGTTGAACTAGCTAAATAAATGCAGAAACCTTCAACTGAGTGAAATGAAAAGTTAAAATAAGATATTAGCTTGATCTTGCAAAGAAAGTGACGGGGGTCATATTCTAGTTTTGAGGGAACAAAACCTCCCAACTAAAAGAATCTTATGAATTTCCAATATACCAAGTACCAGCAACTTAGTACTTCTGATGCCTTCCATATCTACTTAGTCAATCAAAGGTACAACTACTAATACAAGCCTACATGATGGTTGCATTTTATTTTATTTTTGAACTGGCAACTTAATGATGATATCATTTTCTTAAGGTCAAGACAAAATAAGCATCCCCATATTCATATATCATTTGATTGATGAGTGATAGAAGTAGAACACATACACTCACGTAGTAAACAAGAAGCACTAGGCCTACCTGTGAGCAGTAATCATCCATTTCTTCCTCCTTCTGTTGACGTACTTCGTCCTAAAAGAAACAGATACATGAGTTCAATTTCAGCAAGGAGGAACAAGAGAAAACAGATTAAATCCTAAATATCAAGACCCTTTATGGACCAAAAGCCAGTCTTCACTCTAAATCATCTTTATAACAGAAGGCATATAAACAACTTCCTTAAAGCGAGGAAATGGATCTTGGACCTAACTCAACCCCAAAAGCTATCTCATGAGGAGAGAATTGCCAATCCAAGACTATATGATGTCTCCCCCTCGATGTCCATTCAAAGAAAGAGGACGCTATGAAGATGAGCACAAAACAGTAAAAAGGAAACTAACACTAGTAACTTCATATCAGAACGAAGAGAACCAACAGAAGTATTAGATTTGATAGTAAGAAAATGAGTGCCTGTGTTGGTTTCGGGGACTGAGGAAGAGCATATCCACGCCTTAGCTTAACACCATTCCCCCCAAATCCTATAGCACCTGAGAAACCAGAGGCATCAGCATTAAGCCAGGCTTCCCAAGTATCATCTTCTCCAGTGAAAATAGCATGCAGTCCCTGCATGTTGCAAGCAAGTACATCACTACAGTACAACTCAAAAAGCATATAAACAAAAGCTCCATAAATTCAGCAATTTACTACCGGGGCGAAACCCTGCATATCAACTCGAGCTGCATAGAGCCCTGACGGCTGAAAGGTTCTTCTATGCCAAACCTGTGGCAGCCATCCAAGACTTATCAATATTACTGAGGGAAATTTTTTAATTAACCACAAAAAGATGAGGACCATAGAACATTAAATGAAAAAAGAAATGGTCAATTGGATCAGTGAACAAACAGATAACAAGGTAAAATTTTCAAATGCATTTTATTTTTTGACAGTAAGTAGTAGGAGTCCAGCATCTGCCACATGCCGTCACACATTCCTTAGCAGAAGATGTAAAAAAAAGATGATAAAACCAATTACATATAAATCTTGCAGCCAACATCAGATGATACATATCAAAACTGCCACTCTTAGTGATGCCAAATACCTTACTCCGATATGCAAACTCCAACTGCTCAGCAACATCTTCACGTAGTGGAAGCCAATCCAGACCCCCTTTACGAGCGAACCAGTGACCTCTTAAGACACGACGATTTTCTCCATTCCAGTAAACAGGAAAACAGTGTCTCTTTACCAAATCTACCTGCAGAGATGATGACAGTCCTTATTCAGGAATTTATTTTCTAACTGTGTAATAACCCCTTCTAATTAATCTCGTATGCAGAGGTTGAAACCAGATAAGATTTCTAGGCAAGAACCGCATAGTCCATGCTACATCATGCATAATTTCCAGATATCACATGTTCTACCCAGATCTTTGCCATTGGTGAACATCTTTATAAATTTTGTCTTGACCCTCTTCTCTTAGGAGGTCTATATTCTGTACTGTAATATGTTCTTTTTTTGTTTCACGAGTCATTATGACAGTACAAAAGGTAAGTACTCTTCCTAGATGGACTAACAGGCAGTAAAATAAGAGAATGAAATAGAAAAAGGATACCTCGTACAGGCCCCCCTTAACAGGGACTCCAACTCTTTCTTCTTCAACTAAATCTTCATGTGCTTGAGAGCTCTCCGGAGAAGATATTTCTGATGCAGAATTGAATCTATTTGGTGCCCCCTTTGGACCCACACTGCACTCCCCATACTCTTCCCACCAAGAAGAAAGCAACTCATCCTCTCTCTGCATAGGGCAACTCAATTAATACCGATATCGACATACAATATTGCAGATTGTAATATCCACACAAGTTATACCGTGATATTCTTTTTGTTTCCATTCTTTCAGAAGGTACATGATGAGCATATTTATACAGAAGCTTGAACTTTGCATAATCAAGCAGAAATGAAGCAAATATGGGCAATATCTCTTTATCACGTACCAGCAAATGTTATACTCACTGGGCCATAGATTAAATTATTTACAAATGAGAAGTAATCCAAATAAAAAGAACTCTGGTCAGAAAACATTACCTGCAAGAAAGAAGCCTCAATTGCAAGAGAATCTCTCAAGCCAAATCTAAAGTAATCACCCTTTCCCACTACTTCTGTTTTGGGGACTGCTGCAGCAGGCTCTGTGTAAAAGTGAAATCCACAAAGGACAACCTAGATTTATACACGAATACGACAGCTCATGCTCACAGCAATTGACAAATCTATAATATTTGGACTCACGAGTTTAAAGAAGATCAGCTACTTATCAGAGAATTTTGACTCGTGAATACACTTTAAACCAGAAAGCACAACCCGACTCATCAAGAGTAAAGTTTCTGAAGGTATGATGAACTCCTTTGAAGAACACTAAATCTAGGCGAATTGAAATAACTGTTATAGCTGCCTTTTAGAATCGATATAATTTTGTTACTCAGAAAGCTTATGTATAATTTTTAGTCCAGACATTTTATGTTTTTAAGCTGCAGAAATTGGGTTCAAAAGGAATGCAACATTTTGGAGGACAAAAATCCTCAGAACCATATAATGAACAACGAAAGGATAAACAGCAGAATAAACTAGCAAGTTGCTTTTCCAATTAGTTGTTCCCAAGGTAGAATCTCAGAGAGGAAAGATATCCATGAGTCAAATACATGGCTGTACCCCTTTGAGCCAATACATTAACACCTTCTATTTCAATTCAATTTTTTCCTACTGAACTATGCTTCAATCCAAAACTTGGGGGTGGCAATATGAATCTTCAACATCCATTCAGTTTTATTCGAGCTTAATTTGTTTCAATAATCAGTCTTTTAAGGTAATTTAGGGTCTATTGGTTCTCTAAAACTAGGGATTATTAAAATCTCACACAATACACTGACATACAAGTCTCTCACCAATCTAACAAGTCTCCTAACAAACATCAGAAAGAATGTAAGTGCAACAACACAACTAAACCATAATCAAGACTACTTGGTATTCCATTGTATTCTGTTCCCGCTTCTTCTTTTTTTGTGACGGGGTTTTTATCAATAAAGTGCCAAGAAGTTACTGAAGAAGTCCATCATAAGATTACAAGCTATAGCCAAAAGTGACAACCCCAGAAACTCAAAAAACTCAAATTTTTGAGATATAATCAGTCATCCTAATCCCACACTAAAGTTAAGTTCTGTAAGCATATCAATGTCTAACAAGATAAATATGAAGCCTTTGGTTTTCAAATGATCTTGCATTCCTCTCTAACCAAAAAGTCCACATGATGCATAAAGGAATGGTTTTCAAATTTGTTTCAAGCTTCTGCTCACTTTCTGATTCTGCCTTAACTTCCCTCGAAAAAAAAAAACATGTCCACATCGTACATCTGCTACAAGCACTTCAACATACAGAGAAACAAAAAGCAACACGTCACAACACATGACATGTGGACCTCACTTTTCAAACTCAATCAAAAAAAGAACTCAAACAACTTTTAGAGAAGTTTGCAAATATGAATGCCAATATGGGACCTAAAACATTTACAGTTAAGAGTAGAACATACGGTTTACTGCCAAAGGCATCTTGCAGAAATACCAACGAACATCACCACCATCTGACGGACTTCTAGTCTGAGCAAGGTACTTTTGCCTCCCCTCTAAGTGTTCAATCTCATCTGCTAACCTCCTAATATTTGATGGTGTGTTCTTCAACATGTCAGGAGAGGTTTCATCGATCTCACCTTTCGACCCAGAAACAGATGCCATTTCCTCCTCCTGAACCTCAACCTCACAAAAGTCCAAACACCTCTCTACCAGTCAACTATCTTTTCACAAGAAAAACATGCATCAGCATCCACGAAATACAACCTTAGAAATCTTAGTAAAGTGAGTATCAACTTGAAAAAATTACAAGTTTTGTCCAGCTGAAATCTTGAATATGCAACAAAATCTAACGTTTTTCTATATGAATTCATCAAAGACATGCGCAACTAATTTGATGCCATGAATCAAATCATGCCTTTCAAAAGATGCCATTACCTCCTCGTCCTCAACCCCACAGAAGTGAAAAGTCCAAACAGAGTCAACTAATACCTACAAAATAAAAACAGCATAACCATAAGCAACATACAATCTTAGAAATCTCAATCAAGCAGGGTATAAACTCAAAAAAATATAAATTTTTCCCAGCTGAAAATCATGAGTTTTTCTTTGTTTCCTGAAATTTTATATACAAATTCATCAAACAAATGCTCAATTCATTCAACGGAATGAATTAAATCATCCCCATCAACATATCCCATTACCTCCTCCTCCTCCTCAACCTCACAAAAGTGAAAAGTCCAAAGACAGTCAACTAATACCTACAAAATAGAAACAGCATAAACACAAGCAAAAATACAATCTTCGAAATGTGGGTATCAACTCAAAAAAAAAATATTAACTTTTCCCAGCAGAAAATCATGAGTTTTTCTTAGTTTCTTCAAATTTTCTATACAAATTCATCAAAACAAATGCTTTAACTAATCTTAGGCCATGAAATAAACCATACCCATCAACAAAAAAATTGTTCTTTACAAATTAAAAACTTAAAAAATGGAAAATGGGTAATGTTTAATTGAAGATTAACATATAGTATTTGGTAACAAATTTCACCTGAAAAACAAGAATTAAAGGGTTTTCTGGATTCTCAGGGAGGATTTTTTGTACTATTTTTTCGTGTAAATTTTAGATTTAGAATCTAACAAGGCAATTGAATCGTGTTGAATGAGGATATTGAATTGTAAAAAAAAAACGGTGGAAAGGAAAAAGAAGAAACCAGAAGAATGTATTAAGTTTATAGAAGGAATATTCTGTTAAAAACTCATTGAAAATGGAAATTAATGGCTTAACCTTGTTCAATTTTCATCTTCATCATTTTCGAGCTTATTTAATTAGAAATAAGTTATTTGATAATTAATTTTGAAATTATTTTTTTTTGTCAGATATTAAATAATTTTATTTTAAAATGAACAACTTTCACATATAGCAAATACAAAAATTTAAATTTGTATGTTATAATAAAGTTTGCATAATTACGCTCCCTATCAAATGTATATATATATATATATATATATATAATTGAAAGTTATGCTTATTTCGCTATATATATATATATATATACAAAGAAGTAATTGCATAATTCGTTGGTTCCTCTTTAGATTTGTATAATTTCGCTTGGCAGACCATTTGTATACATTGTTGTTAGCCTCTCATTTGTATAAATCGTTGTTAGCCTCTCAATTCACTTGTATGTTTTTGTATATCTGTATGAGATTTGAATTTGTATACAGTTGAATCGAATTGTATAAAACGAGAAATAGAGAAATTATATACAAATTGAATTTGTATAAAACGAGAAAGGCAAAAGAAACTTGGACAGGAAAATATTTGTATTTGTATAATTATAAGTGTATATGACGGAGATATATGTATTTGCATGTGTATATACAATTTTTCTCGCTATATACAAAATAGAAACACATTTTATACAATTTTATTGTATAAAGCGAGAGAGGCGAGCGACAGGAAGCGAGCAAGAGAGGGAGAGTGGTGAGCGAAAATATGAGGGAAAGAAAGACTGACAAACAGTTGCTATGAAACACAAATAAATCTAATTATAGCTACTGTAATTATTTTACATCGTTAGATTGTATTCTATACAATTATCCGTGTTAAATTAATTTCTAAAATAGTGTGCTATTTGAACACTTCTGAAAATATTAAGAATATATTAGATCTTTTCTTCTTGGAACCATACGATAACTCATAGTCGCATTTGTCATAGTCTCTAGCGTTTGGGTGAACACTTTGTGCGTACTGGATATACCTCGCTATGTTATAGCTTGTAAATTATACAGGGAATGTAAATCTCACTGGACTAGTCATATACGACATGATCGACTCAGAAGACATTGCATATTAAATTCTTGAGAAAAACATTATGTTACCTGATACTACAAAAAATATATAAATGTATTTTTCAATGTAAAAATTCTTGAAAAATACATTTATAAAGTTTTGTAATATTCATGTGACGTAGCTAAATGAAGTTAATTGTTCTTCGATTAATATCAACTAGAGAAAATAAAAAACAATGAACTGATTTGACCCTATTAATTTTCAATTTTTAGATATTTATTATTTTGGAAGTATATATTGTTGAATTGAAGATAAATATCTAGTTTTGGTAACAAAATTCACATGAAAATCAAGAATTAAAAGTTTTTTTTGGATTCTCCGGGAAGATTTTATATTATTTTTCTGTGTTAATTTTAGATTTTAGATCTAACGAAGAAATTAAATTGCGTCGAAGGAAGATACTGAATTGTATAGAAATTATTATAATAAAAAAAAGGAAATTAAGAAACTAGAAGAATATTAAGCTTATAGAAGGAATATTCTGTTAAAATCATTGAGAAGGGGAATTAATGGTTTAACCTTGTGCGATTTTCATCTTAATATTTTCGGACTTATTTGATCGAAAACAAGTTATTCTCAACTTTTTATAATAAATTTTAGAATAAGTTGTTTATAAATTTATTTTGTCAAATATGAAATAGATTTAATAAATTAATAATGTATATGATTATATCCTTCATATTGATTGAGGTATTTAAATATATCAAGTACATATTAAATTCTTAAAAATACATTTATGCTACTTTTATAGTATTGTTCTTGAATAACCGTCGATTATAAAAAAAAATAATGAATTTATTTGGCATTTTAATTTTGAATTTTTAAATCTCTTTCAAGTTATTTTGTAAATTGAATTTTTTGGTTATAATTTAGTTAAACTAATAGAAATATAGATCGATGATGACGACATTTAAGATGGAGTGTTATCTAGAAATCAAATTACGAATCAATGATACACAAGAAGAAATGATGTTTGATCTTTAGAAAAAGAAAGACATAGTTATTAGGATATGTTATAACAAAAAAAAAAAAAAATTGTAATGTAAGTTAGTTCAAACATAAATGCGAGAAACAAAAAAAAATGATTTCAAAGTATTTATTTCTTTTTGTGTGACAAAAAAATTAAGAGGATTAGCGCTAACGAGGAGTAACATAATAAGTACTTGTATTTTAAAAATTGAGATCTTTTTGAAATCTCTTTTTTAATTTCATGAAATATATATAAAATTTGTATACACTCTTTCTTCTTGAATCTCTATTTTTAAGATTAAACAAAATATATTTTTATTATCGCGCAAAGATTAATTACATTTTAAAAAAAATTGACACTCTCTAAAGTCACTATGCTCCATAAATTTATCTTACAAAATTTATTATTGCTTGCTGCTGATTCTTCTTATTGGTGCTATTAATTATTCTTGCTGTTGTTTTTTTAAATAAAAATAAATAAATTGTTCTATAGTAAATGTGAATCGTTTCAAGTGAACGATGCATCAAAAGATTTGAAACATCGAGAGAATTTAATATCTGAAATCTAGAATTGTTTAGAGGTGATTTTGAGTTGATCGAGATTAAATACTCTATAATCAATGTCTTCTTCATATATAGTTAAACTATATTTATTATTTTGTGTATATCATAATGTATAGTTAATATATAATTATATATAGGTAAACCATAATGTATGGTAAGAGTATACTTTCTATCCGAGGCAGATCCACTCTTGAGGGTGTGGGTGAACGTGCACCCGTTCCCTTCGATATAATTTTCTTGTGTATATACATGTATATAATGAAAAATAAGAAATATATAACCGAGTGTGCACCGTAAGACATATAAGTTGAGTTGGTGTAGTGATCAAACACCCGATCGTTGGCATCATTGCAACTTGATGATCGTCAATTTGAGTCTTGTTGTTGTTTTCTTTTTGAAAATTTAATTTTTTTCAAAAAAGAGATAATAATTCTTTTTGTAAATTTCATTTTTTTTTTCCAAAAAAGGGCTAGTAAAAAAGCCTCAAGCGAGACTCAAACTAGCAATCTTAGAGTGTACACCAAGGGTCGGTACCACAAAAATAATAGAGTGAATTATGCTAGATTTTTTTTAATTTTATATTTATATATACACTCGATTTCATACTTGTTTGACAATTTTTTTGATAAAGTGTCGTTGCTTCATTAACTCACATTCGACTTTACTATTATCTCCGCCGTCTTTCAATCCTGGGTTAGTCTTTGCTTTCTATGACTTTTGGCAAGCTATAGTGTATAGTCAGTGTATAGCTCATATATAGCTTGGCACGATATATTGCATACTCAGTGTATACTTAATATAACTTTTGTCAATCTATATTGTATAGTTAGTGTATAACTCATATATATTTACGTTGTTGCATACTTGATGTATACTTTCCATGACTTTTGACAAGCTATAATATATAGTTAGTGTATAATTCATACACATGTACGCTATATTCTATAGTCAGTGTATATCTATTTCCTATGACTTTTGTTTATTAATTATGTAAGAAAAACATGTCTATATATATACTTTTATAAATCAAAGACTTTTTGTATATATTTGAAACTAGACCTCATTATTTTTACTATAATATAAAAAATGTTAACAAATAGAAAAGTAATTAATTTTCATTTATTGACTAGTTTTGGATAATATATTTTTATTTTTTGATATTTCAACCATAGAAAGGTAACCATGTATTTTATTATACAGAAAAATGTCAAAAATATTATATTAAACTATGTGATAGAATGTTATCAATTAATAGTCTGGTCTAAAAACATGTTTGATATCAATATTTTTTATTCAAAAATATTTTTACGATTAATAGTTTGGTAAAAAAAAGGTACTTATTGTTACTTAATGGATCGAAAATATCCTCTTTTAATTAAGTAATTTTTTTTCCTTTTAAACACATCTAATTCATAATAAAACACTAGTCTTACTTTTAAAATTACTTGAATTAATAAAAATGTAGAAAATAATCTCCTTTTCGTAATTTCATTTTATCAATTAAAATATAATAACTCTATGTACCCTCTCGACGAATAGTTTCTGTCATGTGTATAATCATTTTAGATTTATCCTCAATTCATTTAGATAACAATAACTTTTTAATAATAAAATAAGCAATTTGAATTTATTTTTTTGAATTAATGTAGAATAAACATCTGTCAGTAAAATAATATTACTATAGGAAAAATATTTGGGTTTTAAAAATAAATAAATAAATATATATATATATATTATTTTTTAAAAGGTATTTTTGATGAAGTATTAATAAAGATATTTTCTCGAATCAAATTATTAGTCGAAGACATTTTTTGTTCAATTTCACATAGTTTGAATGTATTTTAATCTTTTTTTCACTTATAATTATATAACTGAGTTGTACGCAAATTGACAAATTTGACTATACTAAATAAAATTTGTTAAAGTGACGATCACATTAATTAAAAATTTTACATTAATTATATATTTGATATGAGACTCACTTTATAATTTAAATATCTATCTTATATTTGATTTAATAATTTCATATTACTTTCAACATTTCACTAATACAAACTTTATCCTAAAAAAAATTATATATAGATATATAAATAGAAAACAAATCAACATTTTTATTTGAATTAGAGTTTTTTTATGTTTTTTATCCTACTTTATTTGAATAAAATTAAATAAAATTAATAATAATTAGGTCACAATCAAAACAAACATTGTAGATATAGTAACGATACAATACAATACAATGGATAACAATGATTCAAACATACTGTTATATGTTCGTTTTTATTTTTTAAATAAATAATTAGAGGACATTTTTTATATTATAAAAATTAAAATGTAGGGTAGTTTTATTCACTTTCTACAAGTTTAGGGACCTTTATGCACTTTTCAGTAATATTTTGGTTTATGTAAAAAGGAGATTGAGTTACTCGTCTTCTTCACCTACTGTGCCGGAACCCTTGCCGCCTTCCATTTTTCGGCTCACCGGTTGCATCTGATCACCGGCCACCGCCGTCGCTGCCGCCGCCGTCGCCGTCGCCAATTTTATCAGATTCAGGTGTTACCATGCCAACCGTTAGCGTTGGAAGAGACCGTCTGTTCGAAGCCCTTGGCCGTACTTACAGTAAGTTTCTCTTTTTATATACTTCTCCTGCTCCGTATGAAAGTACTTTAAGCAGTTAGATTGAAAAAAAAACTTTTTTTATATGAATTTTCAGCTGATGAAGAATTCGATGAATTGTGCTTTCAGTTTGGTATTGAGCTCGACGATATAGTAAGTACTATTGAACTTTGCATATCTCATGCATGAAGAAATGTTGTTCTCTTTGTGTTATATGCTTTGTGTAATTGAAACACTCCCTCTGTCACATTTGATAGCTTCCTATTGTATAAAAACTTGTTATTTAAGTAAAGTTGTTTGTGGTTTTCCAAGTATGTGAACTTTATATGCAGTAAGTTGTGAATTGAGTAAATTTGATGCTGCTTTTATACTTTGGACCAGTAGTATTCGGGGATGTCAGGAGTAATTTTTATAGTCGTTTTATCTCTTCAGATAATTTACTTGATTCATGTATTTGGTTGTTGGTTACCTATTGAGCTTATTGATGTGCGAAAAATGTAGACAACAGAAAAAGCAATACAGAGAAAAGAGAAGCATTTGGAGGAAGAGGGAGTGGAAGATGATGGAGAGACTATATACAAAATTGAAGTTCCAGCAAACAGGTGGGTTTGCCTGCTTTTCATAATTACATTGCAGAACCAATTTTCCTGAATTTGTAGAAAGATATTGAGATTATGATTATGCTTTTAGTATTTCAATTGCACTTAGTTTAGTTTACTGGATGGAGTGGGGTTGCGTAGAAATTTTAATGTCTTCATTCAAACTGGTATTGCAGATATGATTTGCTTTGTCTTGAAGGACTAGCGCAAGCCCTTCGAATATTTAATGGACTTGACCCGATCCCAACATATAAGGTGGCGAATATTGGTAAAGAATCTATGCTTGAAATGCGTGTGAAAACAGAGGTACTACTTGCTAAAGTTATGTCTGTGTTAAGTATTTTACAACCATTAAATGTGGTAAAGAAACTATATTGCATTGACAATTGTCTTTCCTTGTCTAGACATCCAAGATTCGTCCATATGTTGTATGTGCTGTTTTAAGAGGTGTAACATTTGATGAGGCTAAGTACAATAGCTTCATTGAACTACAAGATAGGCTGCATCAAAACATTTGCAGGTATTACTAGAATATAAGAAGAATTTGAAATTCCTATTTACCTTTTTTTTTCAACTGAATTTTTTATTGTTGAGACATAATAATTCACTGGGTGTGTTGTTGTTGTTGAGACATTATACAATTCACTGGCTATGTTGTTGTTGTTGTTGAGACATAATATAATTCATTGTCTATGTTGTTGTTGTTGAGACAAAATATAATTACCTAATGGCCCTAAGCTTTCAATCTAATGGTAAGAGCGCAATGTGGGTTAGGTGCACGTGGTTCAGACCATGCTATGAACAAAAGCTTGGCATTTAAGTGGAGAAAGATATAGGGATGGGCTTACTCTTCCGAGCTGCGAATGCACCATTAGCCCTTAAGATGTTCTCAATTATATAAGAAAATTAAGTAATTAAAATTGTGCTCGTTCTAATATAATGAGATGATCTCCCACTTCAATATGATAATAGATCTGTCAAAAATGTTGGGCTCAAACATCATTACCATAGAAAAAGATCTCCTATGCTTGGCCCAAGAACAAGAATCAAGCCACATGTGACATGGCGTGCTAAGACATTATATAACTAAGTGATTAAAATGTGTGCACCTTAGAAACTTAAGCTTAGATGAGATGGTTGCACAATTCAACACCTATCAAACTCTTTTAGTTTCTTTGGTTTTGTTAAATCTTGCTAAATGACATCTTGAAGCATGTCGGATCACTAGAAGGGTGTAATTCTTATATTCTCTTTTTCATCTTTTTTGTTTCAGCTGTAAAAATACTGCAAACCTTTGTACTTATGCGGTATACTCTTATTAGGCGCTTGGACATGCGATTTCATCTCGTGTTTTCAAAAAATCATGAGATGAAATCAAGATATGCAATTTCATCTTATGATTTTAAATCATGAGATGAAATCCCTAATTCTCCAAAAAGTTTGATTTGAGAATTGCATATTCCGATTTCACATTTTTCCAATACAAAAATTGATCTACAAGTTTATATTTAGTAAAAAAATATCCACCATTTTGTATCTACCAACTATTTATTTATATGAAAACAAAATATATAGTTGATATTATTACTCTTATCAATCTTTAAACCATATATATCAGAGATAACTAATTACTTCCTGGTTTAGCATTGGAAGGACTTTTATCTTTTTCTTCTTTTTGTAAATATGGTTTTTTGGTACTACCAAAGTACTGACTGAAATACAATGTTACTAGTGTCAAAAAAGATATAACTAATTACTCCCACCAGCATAGATATTATTTGTTTACACAAAGCTATCTCATTTGTGTTACATGTCTATTTAGTAATTCTTTACAAAGAAGTTATTTTTGTTGGTAGGTAAACGTTTCATGTTGAATTTTACTATATTGTTGAACTAAAGTTCGATCAATAAAAGTTGTATTTTTTTAAGAGTAGCTGTGTGATAGTGTATTACACTTTTGTTATGAACATTTACTTATTTGGTAAGATTGTATAAAACTTTAGGGCAATTTTGATAATTTTCTGTTACTTGCTTTTTTTATAATGTTTATGAGCAAAAAATAGTAAAATACTACTTAAAAATCCAAATTGCATGTCCAACAGAATTTGGACTTCATATCATATGATTTCATATCATGTTTTCATCTCGCATATCCAAATGGGCCCTTAGCTCTCACGGGAATCAATGAGTAGATAATAGATGAATTTTCCTGTTTTTTCTGAACTTATGTGAGCATATGATGCTTTTGTACATGGCTGGATACTGTTCAGTTATTCTTTTTACTTTTATGGGAATTGACTTGTAAAGAAATTATTTAGAAACCTTAGCTTGTTCAGTAAATGGGACTAGATGAATGGATTACTTTAATCATGCCTGTTACTTATTTGTCGCAATAAAAAGTCCAGCGCACATTTTGTGGACAATATGGAAAGAGAGGAACTCAAGACATTTTGGAGATACTAACAAATTCCATTCTAAAGAACAGGATGAATTTTATTAGTTTGTTCTTTTTTGGGGTAAACATAATTTATGGGGGGGGGGAGGGAGTATGAGATTTATTAGATTTAATTGGTATAGTGTAAAGATTACAAATCTGGTAGGAGTTACCTTTCTAAAGATAATGTAGTTATTTTTTCAAGGTCTTTTAGAGCTTATGGGCTAAGAAATGCAATTTATTTCACCTTGTTGAGAGTATAATTTAAAAATGAATGTGTGCTCTCTCTGACAATTTAAGGTACAACACTTCAACACACGTCAATGAGTGCTCACATCATTATTTTGGAATAGTCATACAACATATCTAATATCTTGTACATACAATGCACAATTTATATTTTGAGTAGTTATTTTTTCAATTTATTTTTTTGAGTCTATGGGGGATAAGAAATGCAATTTATTTCATCTCAACGAGAACATGAGTCATTATTTTAGCTTAGGCATAAGGCATGTCTCTATCTTGCATTAAAACTGCACCATCTATTTTCTACTGCACCAATTTCATTTATTTGACCTACTTTCCCTTTAGTCCATAAAAAGGACCTTTTTCTTTTAGCAACTTTTTAGTTTCAACTTTCCACATGACATTTTTAAGCCCACAAGATTAAAGAGTATTTTGGTACATTTGACCGATCTTTAATTTCAGACCACAAAATTTAGAAGTCTTCTTTACTTTCTTAAATTATGTGCCAAGTTAAATTATGTCACTCAATTTGAAATGGAGGGAGTAATATTTTTGAGATGGGAGAATATATAAGTTGCACACTATACTTAATTGAAAAATTCATTTACACACTTCTTTTTTTTCTTGAGAAAGTTAGCATATAGCAAATACACCAGCGGTGTACTTCAGTAGTAATTACATCAGGAATATACAATAAGCAAAACCAAAAGATTTATCATCTATATCCCTCCTAAACTATCTAAATAGTGAGTAATAACATCTACCTCTTTGGGGAGGATATGATTACACCAATCTAAAAAGTGAGTAATAGCCTCCACCACTTTGGGGAGAACACGGTTACACCAAAAATAAAGGGTTATAAGTTGGTTCAACTTCGTACTATGGAAATGGATGCTCTTGTTTTCTAAGCATCTCTGGTTCCTTTCTTTCCAATTGTCCACAAGATGCAAGTAGGGACAATCTTCCATCTCTCCTTGTGACCTGATATATTCCCTTCTCTATTCCAGCATGCTAGAAAATCTAAATTGTATCTTGGCATGGACCAGCTGATGCCCCTCATATTCAAGAAGACTTGCCACAATTTCTCGGTCCTTCTGCAATGGAGGAAGAGATGGTTTGTTGTCTCTGTTTCTATTTGACAAAAAAAGCACCTGGAGCATAACTGTCTTCCCCTTTTCATTAGATTGTCCTGAGTTAGTACTGCTTCCCTAGCTACCAACCAGATGAAACAAGTTACGTTGTGAGGTACATTAATTTTCCATGTCATCTTCTATGGCCGCATGTTAACGTGCAGTATAAACAACCTACTAAATTCGATTCTGTTCTCCATTTTATACAAGAAATAAAGAAGACACAACTAAAACCTGACAAGAAAATCGATTATCAGAAAGCATTAATGGAAGAAGACTATAGTCATTTAGCAATGTCTGATTTTTCATGTTTTTTAAATAAAAGATTCAACTTTGTTGAATAATGATTGTCGTAGATCTAGATTCAAGTGGGTTTAATGGGAAGGAAAACAGGTGGAGAAAAACAAACTTGAAAATACTGATGGAAATAACAATCTTTCTTGAGACTTCAACTTTATCAAAAAAGAAAAATAACAATCTTTCTCGAGTCAGTTTGCACACACTTTGATCATTACACTAGGTGCTTGCCACCTCCCACCAGGACACACCCCATTACAATAAAATGGGAAGAAATCACATAATAGTCTTGCCACTATTGGAATTTAAACCCTGATCTCCCATAGTTTTTAGCCACTTACGGACAACTACTGCACAACCTTGGATGGTGGTGGACTGGTGGTGGTGACAGTACTGCTGCTTCTGTTTCTTCTTCTTCTTCTTCTTCTTCTTTTTATTATTATTATTATTATTACTACTACTACTACTGTTGCTGTTGATGAATTGTTTACCATGAGAAGTATCCATACAAACTACTTCGAGTATTTTGGGGAATCACGTCTTTATTATCTGAAAGAATCCTGTGTATGTTTTCTCTTGCTTACGCTTAGGTAGGGTGTTTATTCTCCTTTTTGGTTTTTATAGGCGAAGAACCTTGGTGGCAATTGGCACCCATGACCTAGATACAATTGAAGGACCTTTCACGTATGAGGTATATGCAAGTTGTTATACCTAGCTTCCTTTAAAGTTATTCCCCTGTTTTTTAACCTTCAAAGTTATTCCTGTATTTGGTTGGCTCCAAATTAGAGGGACAGACTGATTTTTCCTTAAAAATCTGATTCTTGTGTACTGCATTCTTTTCCCTATGTAGTTTAAGATGGTGGATGTTTAAACTTTTTCCCCTTTAATTTCAGGCTTTGCCTCCTGCTGAAATAAATTTTGTGCCATTGAAGCAGGTAATTGTTTTATTTTAGCAGTTGTCTTATGGTGTTGTTTAAGCTGATATTGTGTGGTTGTTTTTTCAGACCAGAAACTTCAGAGCTGATGAGCTGATGGAATTTTACAAAGTGAGTTACAACTTATCCTTTTATTCTTCATCTGTATTGTTGTTCTTATCCACTATTTGCACATTAAGGACATCTATTAACACATCACTGCTCTGATTTACAGTCGGATTTGAAGCTGAAGAAGTTTCTACACATAATCGAGAATTCACCCGTGTACCCTGTTATATATGATTGTAAAAGGTATCCAGTCTACGAATGGGCCGTTCCGTTTGGAGCTATTTTATTGCATTTATTTGCTTCATTGCATGCTTAATGACCTATGTGCCTTTTTAGATTAAGTAATACTTTTATCTATAATAATGTTTGGAAACAAAAAGCTAGTTGAAAGACTTGAGCGAGGGTGTTGTGGTTGGAAAAAGGCGATTTAAACACAATTCTCTTGTAGAATTACAAGCTGAAAACAGAGTCATTCAATAGATTCCTTTGAAGTGGGAAGGGAAGTGCACGAGGGGGTGGAGGGGACATAAGAGTCGACTTAGGTTTCTAGATCGTTAGGAAGCATGGTGGAGACCAAAATTGGGGTTATGGGAGGAAAAGAAGTGGTGGTTGGAGAGGGAGATGGGGAAGAGGAGGTGAGGGAGGCAATGATTTATTGTGTGGTGGGTAAAGCATTGGGGCGAATGGGTTCATGTTGGCATTTTTTCGGCAGGGTTCGGATACATTTAAAGGTGAGGTAATGCACCTATTAGGGAGTTTCATTAGGGGATAGAGTTTGAAAGGAGTCTTGATGCATCTTTTATTATCATCATTCCTATAAGGGAAGGAACAATGAGGATCAAGAATTATAGACTTATTATTCTAGTGGCCAGTGGGTAACATCTATGAGATAATTTATAAGGTGCTTTCTGTTAGATTAAAGAAGGTTCCGGACGAGATTATGTCTACTCCCCAAAATGCTTTTGTTGAGTGGCAGATTCTTGATGAAGTTTGGCCACTATCTTTCTACAACTCATTAGTCACTCTCTGTTCTGCAGGACTGTTTTGTCTTTACCCCCCATCATTAATGGTGCACATTCAGCCATTTCGCTGAAAACAAAGAACGTGTTTATAGAATGTACAGCCACAGATTTGACGAAGGCCAACATTGTTCTGAACACGATGGTTGGAGCTAGAAGTTCATTTCTTTTCCTCCTTCGGTTTGCTGGGACTCTAACTAATTAAAATATTGTATCTAGGTAACTATGTTTTCAGTGTACTGTGAGCGGAAGTTTGAAGTTGAACCAGTTAAAGTTACATATCCTGATGGAAAATCGTATGTTTGTCCCGATCTTTCAATCTACAACATGAATGTGCCTTTGTCCTACATTACTGGCATCATTGGAGTTAAATTGCCAGAGGATAAGGTATTATAGAGTTTTGTCATTCATTCTCTATTCTTATCTCTTTTCATGTATACAGTAGTTTCTCTCATTGTATCATCTTATCTTCATGACAAATTGATAATTATGATATTAATAACTAATCCTAATCAAGAAAGTTTTTTAAGTTTGTAGTTCCTTTGAATTACTTTTCCATGTCTTGGATGTGCTTTAGAAAGTAGCATCAAACGTGATGCTACAGTATGATTTTGATCCACTGGCTTAGTGTTTGGACATCCCATGCACTAATGGTACTTTTATTGGCTTTAATAACATCGCCACTTCAGAATTTTCTGTACATTGTTTAAATGCACTTCAAAATTTGTGGCAGTAGTTGCTTGTCTCTTTGTGCTTTTATGTGATGGACCTGTGTTGCATTTTCTGCTGTATTATTCTGTAGTAGAAAAGAAGATGGAAATTTTTCTTTAGACGCTAAACAACATTTCAGGTGGCTAGTTTGTTGCATAAAATGCAATTGCGTGCAGAGAAATCTGTATCAGAAGATAAAGAAGTCAAGTTTGTTGTATCTGTTCCTCCCACAAGAAGTGACGTTCTTCATCCATGTGATGTAGCGGAGGTATTTGTTTTGATGCATCACTGCTTATAGTTACCATCCCACCATAGCTTTTCTGTCTTTGTTCTTATATGGATTCAACTTCTCTATCCTTTTGCTGAAGGATGTTGCAATTGCTTATGGCTACAATGAGATCCCAAAGAGAAAACCTGCATCTTTAAATCCTTTACCTCTCAGTCAATTCAGTGATCTTATTCGTACAGAGGTAATGTGCTTATACACTTCTGTGTTGTTCAGATTGCTAACACGCACTTCTGGCGGTCATAGACATTTATGTCTTTGACGAAGGGAGCATCGCTTTCTATTGTGTTCCTCTGTAGTCTCTGCTACATTTGATTTTTAATAAAATTGTTGCTTCTCTTGATGTTGACTCGTACTTGGGAATGGTACTATAGTTTGGGACCTTCGGAGTTGGTTAAAAAGTCTTTAGCCTTTCATTCAGCTCTACGCTTCTAGCCAGGAAGATGATTGTGTGTGGGGGGGGGGGGAGGAGTTTCAATATGTCAATTTTAACCCCTTCCTGTGCTAGACATCCGTTCTTCATTTATTTTTTTGATCAGGTACTTCCCTTTTTTGTTTGTTTTTGAATTTTGGACTTCAATATTGAAGTCCTCCTATTAAGATATCTTCGTAGAATGATGAGGTGGATAATTGATGCCTATCGATGTTGTCTTATTGGACTATATGAAATTCAGTTTTTCAACTGCAGTTAGGTACTGAAGTATTCTGTGGTAGTCAAAGAACTTTTCAAAAAAGAACTAACTTGTGATTTTCTTCCTAGTGAAGTTGTCCTGACTCCTGTGTGTGTGTACTTAATTGCATTCTTGATTCTCAAATTATTGTTGATACTTTTGCTTCCCATCTAACTTAATGTCTTTTCTGATTTAGATTGCAATGACTGGTTATACTGAGGTGTTAACATGGATCTTGTGTTCCAAGAAAGAAATTTTCTCCATGTTGAACCGTGAAGAGGATAATTCTGCTGTGACCATTGCTGATTCTCGTACGTCTGAATTTGAGGTGACTCTGCTCTGTCCCCCAAAAAATAAGTTGTCAATCTACTTTATGGCCCCCCTGCCAGAATTCCATTATGCATGGTTTAGTTAATTAGGAAGAATACAATTTAGCATTTCACTTTTAATATTGTTCTTGATTTAAAAGATGGCATTTAATGTAAAATCTGGTGCATGTGCAATGAGATAAACAGAAGGCTGATTAAAACCCAACAGTTTATATCAGTTGCTTTATGCAGTGTCTTGGTGGGCTAAGATGTCCTTTCCCCCCAAATGACCATATTACCCTCAAAGATGTAAAAATAGCCAGATAGAGATCCTTAAATATCTTTTGAGCCATGGGCCCTTATGACATGATTTGCATGGATCTCCTACAAAGTAATTTGGTACTTGGCACTGGACCTGTTAGGCTTTTGACAATATGATGCAAATAAGAATGTTCTTGAGGCTGACCCAATCTGGAGTTTACTAGACAAGTATTTTTGGGGGCACATGGTTGATAGCGGCTGATTTGCTTTCTGCCCACTCCATGGTCTGATGGCTTCCCCTCCTAAGATAAGGGTGGCTCAACTAAAGGCCGTGTGCACGTCACACATTATGAGGATTTGTTTCAAAAGAATTGACTTTTCGTTATGCAAATGATGCGAGATATCAAAGCAATAACACACAAAAAGGCAATATACTAGTACACTTGGACAATTACTAGTAACCAGGCTAAACCTAGGCAATCAAGCGAACAACATGTCTCTTCCCTAGAAAAAGGAGAAAGTACTCCGCAGAGGTAGTTATGGTAGACTAAGTTGCTTGGACTTGGGTGCGGATTTAAAGGTCGGATCCTTCACGATCTATTTCTTAAGATTCAGTGATATGGATCCATGTATGGATAAGGGTGCGGGTATCTCGCTTAAAAATAATTAGAATATCTAAAAATGGAGCTATAAAACTAGAATTATAAGATATTATGTGAAGAACTTGAGGAGAATCCTAGAAGGAGATCAAAGGAAAAGGAGTGACTATAAATTTCTATATAAAAGGTATTCCATTTCCTTCAATTTCACCTTAGCTTTTGTATTGATTACAGAAATTATCAAAATCGTCCAGACTTTCCCCATCGATTTTGGTCAAAGTACCCAAAATTGGTTGACCAAATCGGACACAGATCCCACATCCACACCCACGTTGTGTCAACAAGGGTGCGACACTTCTTTAGATGGTACGTGATGATAAAGTCCTTTTTGTTGTGACCCCTTTGTCCAGTCTAGTAATTTTTTTGATTACCTACTTAAAAGAGATACTGCTTAGTGTAATCGTTCTGTTGTCCTTGATTTTGATTTAATTAAATGCAAACTGCAAACCTTTTTAATTGATATATAGTTGCAGCTTTCTTCTATTTGCATATTTGTTCTTGTTATGTATCAAATGCTGGTAATTGAAACAGCTCTTACTTTACAGGTTGTTCGGCCTTCTCTCATGCCTGGACTATTGAGAACTGTGGGCCATAATAAGGACCATCCAAAGCCTATAAAGGTAATTGAGGACAACTAACTTCTGCATGGTTTCACCTGCCATTAACTTTACCACTGACTTTATTGCTTCAACTGTGAAGTAAGCTCAAGATTGCAATTAGTGACAGTTGTAAGAAAATAACATTTCTCACCAAGTCGTCTAATAGACTATATTTTCTGCCTGACCTTATGAGCTATTTAGATTTTTTCGGAGGCTATAATAAGCTTAAGTATGTGGGACATGTATGTTTAACAACAAGTGAAGGGAGTTTCTGCTTTAATTATAAGTGACATTTGTTAGTTAGCACTACTTTGCTATTTCCAAGTATTAAGCTGTGTGATCATCTTGTAACCATCATGCATATTTCTGTCATTGCTACTGTTTTGGTGTAGTTACTGCCTTGAATTTTTATTTCTTTTGCCAATCCTTTTGTGAGTGACTTCTGCATGTTAAATTTTATGTCTTAATTCCATTTTTTGTTTGCAGATTTTTGAAGTTGGTGATATAGTCCTCTTAGATGATACAAAAGATGTTGGCGCAGTAAACCGTCGCCACCTTGCTGCTCTGTATTGTGGAGCAAACTCAGGATTTGAGGTACCGATTTACCAATTTGTAGCTCGTATACTGGTAGTTTAGTAGTTCTACACCGTGAAATCTCCTTGGATGTGAACTATTTGAAATACATATGGACACTCTCTGTAGCATCTGCTGCACATTACAAGTTCCAGTTGGAATATGTATTGTAATTTGGACAGATATTTAGTTGTAAAGGAAGCTCTGTGTAGGTCTCTACTTTTTTCTTCATGGAGAGCTGATTGCAGGTGTAAGTTTAAAATGGAAAGGCTGTTGGGTATATGAAAATAGTCGACTGCCTCGATCATGAAAGTTATTTTCATATGAGAGCTGGACCTAATTATGAAGTGACCTCTGCCATCCGGTCCTTACAGATCCCCTTTTGGTCTTCCTCTCAGAGTGACCCATTTCCTGTTGTGCCCTCTGTTGCAATAAGAATGCCCTACTTCCCTTTATGATCTTCCCTAATAGCTTGTCCTTTCTTTAACTGGATTTTATTTTCTTCCTCCATGCCCTTTCAAACTTTAGTGACATTTTTAGTTGAGTTCTCTTGTACAAATGATTGTTAAAACACTTATTTACCAAATTCAATATAATAATCAGTTCAAGCATTTAGTTCTCAATTCTTGTGTTTTTTTTTTTTGATAAAGTAAGTGGTATTAGTAACAGCATCAAGAAGATGCAAGAATTACAAGATATGGCGTTTGAGCTTACAATAACTTTCTGGCTAACTAAACAAACTATCTTAGGCAGAACTAGTGAGTTCATAACATCCTGAAGTTGTACTGCATTTACAGCTGGATACAACTTGGACCAACTAAACAAATATACAAAACACCTAGCCTTCAAAATGCCTAAAGCAGTTGACTCCCACTCAAGTCTTGTGCTATTTAGAACTTAGAATAGGTTGCAAGTACTGCTCTCCTTTAGTAAGAACTCTTTGTATGCACAGAGAGAGTTCTGGAGAAGTCCATCGTTAGCTTAGTTGGCAGAATGATTTCTTATCCTGCTTCAACATCAGTTGTGCTGTGATAATTTCTGCAAACTCTGAGCTTCTGCATCCACAACTACTATGTACTTCTGGAGAACAAGGACCAAACTTTGGAAGGTTCTTGAATAACATATATACTGCTATTTTCTTATTGTGAAGTTCTACTATAAGAATATTTGGAGTGGAACTTGAATCTTCTGACTTCCAAGCAATGATTTGATTACTACTATCAGACTCGTATGTATAATTTTAATAGTTCTAAAGGTTGTGCACTAGCTTCTAGGCACTCAAACATTTGACTCTTCACATTTTCTCCAGCTAATACATGGTCTAGTTGACAAAATCATGGAAGCAACTGGCACTAATTTCGTATCACCTGGAGACAGTACAGGCTACTACATAGAAAAATCAGAGGTAATTGTTTGCATTTTGCCAATTTGCCTGCCTTTATTTCATTATGAGTATTGCGCAGTGTGCTTATTTCTGTCTTAATGTGTCATAGGAGCCTGCATTTCTTCAGGGAAGACAAGCTAACGTTATTTATGGAGGAAAGCGAATTGGAACATTCGGCATTGTGCACCCTAAGGTATTCACTTATTATGCATTGATTTTGTATACATGACTTGTCAATTAGTAATTAGGAACATATTCTAATTACTTCAATTTGCATTTTAGAGCATCTTGAGTTTGGCCAAATCCTATATAAATTTTTTACCCGTGTTGGGTTATGGGTAATTCATATCTGCATATTTTCATTTGGATGCATGATTAAAATGTGCACTTGCTGCATAGGTTTTACAGATCATTACAATGACCACCTCAAATATTTGTCTTTGGGGGTACAACCGATAGCAATTTCAGAATGACAATTATTAGCATGCCATAACAGCCTGATTCACCTAATAGTATCCTCTTTAGACAGTATAATTTTTCTACTGTTAATTAACTCGCGTCGAGGCCAAACCGTGATAACCTCAAAAGGAGAACCTTAGTGTGCTGTTTGCAACTGCAAATTGTTGTCTCCGATTCAGATGTTATATGTTTTGCCTTTTGGTTTCAGGTCCTCAAGGAGTATGACATTCCAGATGTCTGCTCCTTCCTGGAGCTTGACATGCAGAGTTTCCTATAGTCAGGTTTCGCGATACAGTATTTTTATACGCTCCCTTCTCGCTTTTCCTCCCTTTTTACCTGAAAATAAACACACCTCTAATTTATGTTTTGCCAGAGCATCATCTACCATGCCTTTTTCTTCCTGTGATTCCTTTGTCGCGTTGGTTCCATGAAGTATTTATAAGTTCATTTATCAAACTGTGCTGCTTTTGACGCCCCGGGGCCTTGAGCTGTTCGATTATGGTGACAATTTTTGACAATGGTCTCTACGTATTGATCGATCGATACTTTGTAATTGAGGAAGAAAGATGATCCAACATTCATTTGGTTCACTTACTGTTTGACAAGGAAATTCTCCCCTCCCAGGCAATATGTTTGATATCAACATTGAGATTATCATTGTCTGTTAGCTTAGTTAATTCTCTTTTTTGAGCAAACATAAGATTTTTTTTTTTTTTAAATGAAGCTGTTCACTTGTTTACCCTCTCTTATATATTTGAATGAATTATTTAATTTGGCATGAAAACTTTAATGTTTGATTAAATACAAGAAAAGCTAGTGAATTATTAGATTTGGTTTGATTCATTTGCTTCCTGAAGCTTTTACTTAAGTATAAACCTTTATATAGCTATTTAGATCTAGTTAGCCAAAGGACTAATGTTATAGTTTTATTCATTTCGTTTTAAAAAGAATGACCTAGTTTGATTTGACACGAAGTTTTTAAAAAATATAATAGACTTTTCAATTTTGTGGTTTAAAATTAAAGTTATATCAAATGATTGACGTTTAATTTTGCGACATCCAATGTCACGTGGAAAGGTGAAATCAAAATGATGGTTATTTTTTTATCGAAACAGATTAAAAGTCGACTTGGACTGACTAAAGAAAGTAGTTTTTAAGTAAAAAAAATAGAAAAAAAAAGAAGAGTTCCTACTTGTGATTTTTAGTAATTTGTTCAAGTTATGTAAATTTATTTTTAACTTTGTCAAACACTCGCAAAGTCAGAATAAAAATGACTTCAAAATATGTTTGATTAATTTTTAAGTCAATCTAGGTCGGCTCTAAATGAGAACGTATGTCATTCTTTTTTAAGTGGAAGAAGTGATATTTTTAAATGTTTTATAATTAAGTAGTTGAATTTATTATTAGGGCAAAAAACTAAAGTATATTTTGTACTTGGGTTATTATTTTGTTTCTTAGTTTGTATTTTGTACTTTAGGTTATTATTTTATTTCTTAGTTTTTTTATTATTATCACTTGTTATATCCTTTGTTTCGATTATTATACTATTTGCTATTACTATTATTATTCCCCTTCCTATTATTTTTAAAATTATTTTTATGTGGTATTTCTTTTTCATATTTGTTTTAAATTGCTTTATTTAAATCGAGCGTCTTTCTTGCATTCAAATAATAAATATTCATCAGAAATTGTTATTTCGCCCTAATATTAAAAAAAAAGAGAAGATATTTATTGTATGTCTAGGTAGAAACAAAAATATATTATTGTTGACTTAGAAAATATAGCCATCTACGATTAAATTATATAATTTTAAATTATATATTACTAATAGATAATACAATAAATTCTTTCATCGTTAGTGTAATTTTGACCTATTATAACAAGTTACTTCATTTTACTTTAGGTTACGATTATCGATGCTATTAAGAAAGAATTATTCGTGATCAGAGACGGAGATAGGTGGGGTATATGAGTTTGGATGAATTCAATAACTTTTTCGT
Source organism: Solanum chilense (assembly GCA_032847665.1). Classification (NCBI taxonomy): domain Eukaryota; kingdom Viridiplantae; phylum Streptophyta; class Magnoliopsida; order Solanales; family Solanaceae; genus Solanum; species Solanum chilense. The sequence continues at coordinate 2,775,600 of CM064963.1, read as the reverse complement.
ATATCTTATATTTATACTAGAAAATTCATTAAATATATAAGTATATTAATTTGTAAATTCCTAACAAAATTGATTGACGATTCTAAAGAAAATTTAGAACCCTGAACTCTTAATCCTAGTTCCGTCTCCGTTCACCATCACATTTTAGTAATAATGAACATAGGGTTTAAACATGTTTTAAACTATTTCATCTGTGGTACCAGGTAATCTATTTTCAACTATTGATGTATCCAAGTCAAAACACTCAAACTCAACTATACATACACATGAATATCTCCTTTTAATTCTGCTTTCGGTGGCGAAATCAAGATTTTCATTAAGGGGGTTCGAAAAATTATTAATTCTGCTTTCAGTGGCAAAATCAAGATTTTCATTAAGGGGGTTCGAAAAAATAAAGACGTACTTTCTTGGAACACTTGTATCATTGATTCAACCTTTACTCTTGTATTTAGGAGATACAAAATTTATATACTCACTAAAATAAATAATCTTAAATATACGGTATAATCGAGAGAGTTCTGGTGAACACCCTCTCCCACTCCTATATCAACCTTTGCCTACTTCGATTACTTCCTTTGAGCTAAGATCCAAAATGTATCAATAAGATCTGCGTACATCCTACTCTTCGGACTTCGCTATATAAAGCCATTGCCAAACTTATTAGACAAAAATATCTCTAGCCATGGATGATCAAGAATCAACCAACATATCAACAAAATCCCAACAACTAAAAAATTCATTATCCAAAATTCTATCTGATTTTTATCCATTTGCTGGTAGATTAATCAATGAAAACACTTCAATAAGTTTCAATTATCACAATAATGATGATTTTGGTGTATTATTTATTGAAGCTTTTGCACATAACTATAATCTCCAAGAAGATATTCTTCTCTCTTGTGGACACTTTCTCCCAACACTTGATTCACTATTGCAAACTCATTTGTTGATTGTTCAAGTCACATTCTTTGAATGTGGAGGCATGATTCTAGGTTGTTGGGTTTCTCATAAGTTATCCGACGCTACGTCTATTTGTAGTTTCATCAATAACTGGGCATCCACTGCTCCTCCTCGAGCAATGGATGCCCAGTTATTACTGACCCCTTTTTAAAACAGGGGTCAAAATCTTCCCACCTACCCAAAAACCCTATCCATCACCATTCACTAACTTTGTTTTTAATAAACAACAACTCGTTTCGAAGATCTTCTCGTTTAATGGACCTAGCATCGCGAATCTCAAGACTAAAGCTTTATCTAAGGATGTACCTAGCCCTACGCGTGTCAGCTCTGATATGGAAATGTGCGACTGTCTCATCTAAAAGCAGCTCTGGTACGTCTTACTTATCACATGTAGTGAATGTTAGGAAAAGACTTGTACCTTCATTGCCTAGTGGGACTATTGGAAATTTTCTTGGCTTTTCATTGTGTACTAAAAGTGAGAATGACATTAATGAGTTACCAAATCTTGTGACTATAGTTAGAAAAAGTTTATTAGAGTTTCCTTATAGTAAAAATGGTACAAAGAGTTTAAATTGGGATGTGGCTTTAGATCCTATAATTGAAAATTGGAAAATGATTGGAGATATTTTATCAAGAAGTAGTGATATTGAGTTGTATAATTTTACTAGTTGATGTAATGTGCCATTTTATGAAGCAAATTTTGGATGGGGGAAGCCAAAATGGATGAGTATTATGGAACTTTACTCTAAAAATATGATTTTGCTAATGGATTGTATAGATGGTGGGATAGAAGCTTGGATTTGTTTGGAGGCAAAACATATGTTAGAGTTTGAACAAAATCAAGATTTACTAGCTTTTGCCACCATTAAATAAACAATTTGTGTTGGTAGGGAGCGTTTCACCCCTTTTATGACATTCTTTCGTAACTGGTTAAGAATGAGCGTTGATATCTCAATCTGAATCCAATCAGGTTTGTTGATCATGTCTCCTTCCTAGCGTACATGGCGCGAATCTGGCTTATATTGGTTGTTATTGTATTGTATTATGTTGTTAATTTAAAATATGATGTTTGTTTTTATTGCTACTTATTGTTAAACCGATGAAAAGTCTCGTCTTATATAATGTTTGATTTGATGTGATCATATTGTTGCCTTTTTTGCTTAAATCATTATTGTCCTTCACTTTACATTTTATATTAGCTTTACTCCGTATCCTTTTATCATTCAAATTGCTGTTGTGTAATATTATGTAACAACTGTAAATGACATAATATATTCGAACGTTGTTTTGTCAAATCGATACAATACAAATCACATCGTTATACCTATTTTTCGCGCTCTTGTTTCGTCTCAATACTTGCACCTTATTCTGCGTTGTCAATGTACGCAAGTTAAATCCATGTATTAATACACACGAAAAATGACCACACTTGGCACAATTTTTCCAACACTTTGCTTGATCTTCTCAGTTTGGAAGGAATGAGAACCGCGTAAATTAGCAGACTAAAGAAGGTAGTACGGACGCAAACTTTATCCCTACCTTCACGAGATAGGAAAGTTGTTTATAATAGATCCTCAGCTAGAGGAAAGAAAGCTAAAGAGAAACTATGAGCAAGAATTCACCATTACCTTTCACTTTGTATTTTGTGGATTCAACTCCCATATCAAAGACAAATATCAACCAAAGATCCAAAATTTTGTTACTATGTTACATTAAGAAAAAAATGAGTCACTTGCCACAAGTAAACCATAAACATCTAAATTTTTGGAAGGCATCACAAATAATGTAGCAAATTGTATGAGGCAAAATGGGAAGGTACCAAAATTTTCGTTTTATTAAGACTGCGGCAAAAATGTAGTCAGCCCCTCGAGCTCAAATGACTGGATGACAACAGCGAAAACTATCTGCAGTCTGCTCCAACAGCTTCATGGATTGACTTGTAACCATCCTTTTCTAAGCATTGCGCGAGTTCAGCCTATAGAAAGAGAGAGTGTTGCAATACGTGAGCAGAATGTTTGTTAATCTACAACTGAGAGTAGACATAAAGAAAGTGATTTTATTGCAAGAAGAGAGCAGAATATGTTTTTGTTTGCAGATGAGAGCTGGAATTAGTGGAAGATTAAGCGGCTCGTATTTATAGCAGCAGTTTATCTCAAAAAGGATTAAAATTGGAGTTGAATGAGCACTTCCCTCAACAATCCTGTGCACAATTTACATCATATCCGGCGAATCCATCAAATACTAAGTTATAGTAGGGATAAAAGAGATTTTTCTATGCCAATTTCCAGGTTAAAGACACAACACTATGCAATGTAACTGGGTGAAGTGTCTGCAAAAGATATACTACAGCACACGCACAAAAGCACCTGAAAAGAAGGGGGTAGGAACCACTTTAAATGCGAGTTTCTTGAGCTAATGGAACCTCAAAGAGGAAATTCAGACTTCAGATTGGTTTACCTAATGCTTGATGTCAATCTAGTCTTGTGAAATAGGGGATGGATTATCAGTCAGCCGTGTGGTTATATTTCAGTTCTCCATGGAGTAGCACACACACGGTATATACCTATTACCTCGTGCATGATATCAACATGGTATATACCTATTCCCTTATCCCTCTTCTTCTGCTGGCACCATCGGCCCTCACAGCTTTGACCCAGCCAAAAGAGGAATAGAAAGGATCTCTCCTTCTTTACACCCCGTAGCTAATCATGATTCTACGAATAAATTTTTATGTCTATACTAGCTAAAAGAAAAACTAAAAGCAAAAAAGAAAAACAAAATGTCCCAACTTGAAAATCTGCCTCGATCCCATGAATGAAAGGTTAGAGAACTTTTGGAATGCATGTTCGGTTAGAATCAGGGTTTCATCTTGTACCATATTTCTTCTATACTTCGTATTATTTATAGAAACTCTAATGAAAGAATATATGATAGATATTCAGAACTTAATGAGCATGAAAAACCAATACCTTAATATTGGGGATAAGTGCAGGTCCTCCATATCCAAATGCTGTATAAAGCTGAACAAGAGTCGCACCAGCTCGAATTTTCCTGTAAGCATCCTCGCCACTGCAGGAAATGCATATTTCATGTATTCAAATATATACCAGAATTTCTAATGAAATGAAAGATGTTAATACTTGTTACAATCATGGACGAGGGAATGGAGTACCTGCTAATACCTCCAACACCAATCAGAGGAATCCTTCCCTGTTAGAACAAACATATGAGGTTATCAGTTGCATCAAATATAGACAACGGAGGATATTGTTTTTGTCATATGCTGAGGATACGAATGTAGCGAGAGACAGAAGTGGACAGAGCAATATGCAGATAGTTTCACCTCAAATAAATGAAAGAATTATTCAAGGTTAAAATTTGAGCAGCAGAAAAGTCAACAAAAAATATAAGAATACAATATATCATACTCAATAGAACACTAAATACTTGAAGCTGTACTCCATACATAACAATTTTATGTAGTAAAAGTTAAAAGGAATCTGTGTTATTTCTATAACAGGAAAAATTACAAAAGAAAATTGAAGAGAACTTTTTTTAGGAGAACATTGACATGGATCAATTTAAATACAGCAACAAGATACAGGGAGGACCAAAAAGAACCAATCCACCTGTTCCACTCCAATTTGATAACTAGCACTGTGCACATATTCCAGATACAACGGGACAGTACACATACCTTAGTCAGAAGATACATCTCCTTAAGTATATTTGTTGACATATTAAAGAGTGGCTTCCCACTCAAGCCACCAGTCTCTTGTGCTACAGGGTTTTGACTAACTGAATCCGGTCTTTGGATTGTAGTATTTGATATAATCTACAAGCATCAAGCATAGAATGTTGGTATTTATGTTAAAAAAAATAAAATGTTTCACGGAATGCAGGTGGTCAAACATGAAAACAAGGAAAGCATAAAGCTCGTCATATCTACTTGTGTCTCTGGGTTTTATTTTTGCTATCTTTTATTTTGAGGAGGGGGTAAGGGGGGGGGGGTAGGGAATGCTCCTACCACAAATCATTTCTTCATGGATAGACACTAAGTATTTGACACAATGAGAATGGCACAAGAAAATTAATAAGAAATGGTTCACACAAAAACATGAACTGCCACTAACTTAGTTTAGCTCGATGCCAAGCTTTGTTTCTATCCTTTTTTTTTTGGCTAATACATCATTATTTCTTATTGCTACTGAGTGGCAACACCTTGGTACCAATTTCATGAAAATGCTAATCCATTTTATGTATAGAAAAGCCAAGATCATAAAAGTTTTAAATGTGAATATTATAGTACAAGAGACCAGTTGCTCAACTTCTAATAATTATTTGAGGATAAATTAAACAGCGAACCACAGAACCCCAAGTCCCAACATGGAATAAACTGTTGGTCAATATAAGCTCAATGTCACAAACTAAGTAGCTCTTCCTTTCTGGATAGGTATAGTCAGAAACCAATTAGATATTGTCATCATGAATCTCCCAACACCAAAAGTGCTGCTCGAAATCCAACACTAAGGGACTTACTTTAACTTATTAAAAAATGCAAAAAAACAATACTGAAGTTCTCTTTAAAACTGTACCAGTCCGTCCACGCGAAGAGCAAGAGCCACCTACAATAGTACAAAGAGAACAAGCCATAAGAACAAATCAACAACTACTAAAACCGTTGTTGCTCGGACTCTTCAAAAATGTCAACAGGCGCGTGTCAGATTCTCCAAAAGTAAAGTAGTGTACTTTTGTAGAATCGGACATGCGTCCGGCAGAAAAAGGGAAGTGTCTGCGCAACTTAGTAGGTGTTTGGATTGATTTATTGTTAGGACTTTTGGCTTTTAAGCACTTTTTTAGTTTTGGAAGTGTTTGGGTAACACAAAAAGTGCTTTTAAGCTGAAAAAGTACCCAAAAAAAAAAAAATCAAAAGTCAAAAGTTGGGGTTTCCCAACTTATGACTTTTGGCTTTTAACTTACAAGTCACTTGAAAAGCAAATCCAAACACCCCCTTAGATTACACATCAATCCCAAGCTAGTTTACATATGAGTAGAAATGCTTCCATACCGCTGCAATATCTTCAAGATCTTGTTTGGACAAATCTGGAGCGATTTTTACAAGCAAAGGCGGAGGTCCCTCCTCACCCCACTGCATTTCATCACGAGCTGCCTGGACCTATATAAAGATACTGAAAGGACTTAATCTAATACTTGGTGACATTGTCTTAAACATTACCATAGGTAAACTAGCACAATATAATAGAAAGGCACCAGGCAAACACCTTCTTCACAAGATCCTTCAGTTGCTTTCTTCCCTGAAGTTGGCGTAGTCCTGGAGTATTTGGGGATGAGATATTAATTACCTAAAGCAGTCAAGGAGATTATGAATCAGTCTTATAAACAATACTAGGGAGGCGTTTCTGAAAGCTGGTAGAGAATGTCTCCTTCATCAAGAGAATTAACTTAGAGAAAATTTACCTAATTGTTCTCAGAGATTAAAAAAACAATTACTATGTTTGTTTCCGCTTCTATCGAATGATGAAATGGAACGTGACATTGCCAAAAACACCACATGTAAAATATCAGAAAATATAACAAACACAGAAGAGTTTATGAAATTAGCAGTCTGTAATTTTCTCTTTGGAGTGTGTGGGTGGGTAGGAGGTTCTTCTCAAACCTTCATATATTTGATGAATTAGTCTAATGGGTGTTTAGAAAAAGATAAGAAGTCCTGGTCCTTCAGGCTGCAACATGACAATCTGATAAATAGTTTTTCTTCATTCTAGAAGTTCATTAAATAAAAAACAGATTTTGTATGCATTTGTAGAAACTAGATCACAAAAGCACATAAGTTTACACACACACATAAAACAAAAAGGAGTACCAAACAGGTGTAATTCAAGAGCATGCAAATATCCAAACAAAAGACACATAATAGTTTCAGACATCTACCAAGTAGTCAGCATACTGAGATAATGTATGAACTCCTTGGACATAATCTGCTGCAGCATCTTCACTTGTCTTGTTCTTTCCAAGGTTAACACCAAGAATACCAGGACCAGCTTTCCCTCCATGCTTGACTTCATCTCCTGCTGGAGATGAAGTACTAGATGTTTCCAACTTTCTCTTACCATGCTGAGCACCCAACCTTTTGGCAACCACAACAATTCCTTCACTATTGAAGCCACACCTATTGATTAAAGCACTGCCACCAAACAAAGGATTCTTACTTTTACAACTTCCAGAATCAAGCATTTTGATCTTCTTTTTTTTATTTTTGATAAGCATCAAGCTTTTTAATTATTAAAGATATAGAAATGAATTTCACTGGGAAAACCACAAGAGAAATAAGAATAGTTCAAGATCAGAAAACATAACAGGTGTTGATGGTGAGTTGGACACAATCTGATTAGACATGCATTCTTACCCTTCATTTGGCAACCTAAATATACGTGGTTTTGGGTTGCCATCCTGTGGAATGGGCGTTACTGAGCCAACTTCAACAAAACCAAAACCTAATCCAAGCAAGCCTTCAACGGCCTCAGCATTCTTGTCAAAACCAGCAGCAAGACCAACAGGATTTGAGAACCTTCTTCCCCATACATCAAGGCCCAATATAGGAAGATCAGGCCTCTTCTCCCTTGGAACCCATCCTCGGGCTGCAGCAGAGACTGCCAGTTTGTGAGCAACCTCTGGATCCAGAAATGCAAAGAATGGATTTACAAGCTTTGTTGCTGAGAATAGCCAGCCACTGCACGTATTTTGGAACATAAATGTAAATTTCACCCAAACCTTGTAATAAACAACAATAGATACAGTTCAGACAAAGGGAGAGAGGGAAAACTGGAATTAGTTCGATATAATTAAATAATCCAACAAGATACAGAAGATTGTCAACATAATCTCACAAATCAAACTGCAGATACAAATATGCCTATATATGTATAATGATTAGAAATCTTTTGTACCTATAACATTCAAGTAACTCAAATCAGCAAGCTCATTGAAGCACACCGATATCCTTTTTCTGTTCTATCGTAGGCAAGAAAATCGATCTAATTGAAGAAGCCAACAGAAATCATAGGCAACAAACCAATTCCCTCTAATTTGAGGAAACATCATTCTCAAACCCCAAAGAAATGATTATTTGGAAATGTAAACCACTGCTAAGCCTTCATAGCAGAGCATGGAATACAGCTCCTTTGGCACTTATGTGGGTGCTTTGAAGAAAGAACAACAAAACAGCTTTTGAAGGAGGAGAAAGTAAATTTATACAGTTGAGGTCCCTCTACTCAGTTTTGGTCAATTTTCAAGGGAGACGCATAACCGTAGAAGAGAACCATATCATGCAGGTTCTCTATCTTTTGTGTATCACTTGTACACAAGGTATTCACCCACACCAATAAATTCATTACATATCTAGTAAATAAATAAATACTCACAACTGAGCAATTTTATCACAGCGGAACCACTTCTAAGGTAGCACCCCCATGAAACAACAACCACACATATTCTCATAAGTTCAGTTTGAAGCCAACACATGTATAAAGAACCAACTAGCATCATTTTGTCTTTCCATCTCACGAGCAACTAAGAGAAGCATTTTTATGAATTATATAGGTCGTTCCAACCTGCTTGGGAGTTGGGACTGAGGCGTAGTTGTCTTTTTTTTGTTTATAAGTTGCTTCAACTCTTAGAATGAACAGACTGGGGGTGGCTTCTCTGTATGGGGATTGGAGAACAAGATATAGACCAGATCCCTCGAAACATTTGCTGAACCATCCACATCTAATGTCTACTAAGAGTGTTTCTTCCAGTGAAAAATGTAAAACTCATCTCCCACCCTAGCCACACCACTCTAGAAAAGCAAAAAGCTAAGAAGTATTGACCAAAAATAAAAACGAAAAATGCTGGCAGTTTTATTATCTCTCCTCCTTTCCTGAGACATGTTACTGAGTTGATAAGCCAAAAATTATCTCTGAACTGGAATCCTACAATCGTTGGCCTTGGTTGAGTCTCACATCTAGATATGCTGAAGTCCAAAGAAGAACAGTAAGCTTCATGCATCCTCACAAATATCATAATCCATATGGGAAGAATGTCTTAGATGAGAAGTTGCAGGTACACTAAAATGTAAGTGTACCGTTTTCTTTTGCTTCTTATGTGTGCTTGTGTGTGTACATCCAACCAATGTGCCCAAAAAAATTACACCACATTACCATTTAATTTTCTTTGTTTGGTTCACTACAGGATTCATGAAAAGAAATCTGTACAGCACACATGCATTTATTTGTCTCTCAACTGTTCTATAGCCACTGTTGTAAAAGTAAATATCTCAAAGATATAAATTCAGTACCAGAAGGTGGCCTCATCAACTGTACTTGCATAAGCTCCCCCAGCTATTAGTAGACCAATTGTGGCTCCTGTTAGCAACCTTCCCTACAGTTTTAACCAAGATACTGATATGAAATACAAGAAGAAGGCTGAAGAAATTACTAACCTTGTAAAAGCATGAGTAAATTTGAATACAGCTCGTGCACTCATAGGCAATTATCATATGACAACTTCTAAAACTCAGGCCAACAGTACTAAAATTGTGGAAATTCCGTATGGAACTTCCAATATTCTCGAAAAAAAGGATAAACGTTGTTTTTAATAAATGAGTTACTTCATTTACTCGACATGGTTAAGATAATCAAATCCAATGATAAATTCATGAGAGTGTTTCAGGAAATAAGAAGATACACTCAGAATAATTCAAATCCCCAACTTAGACTGATAAAAGAAGAAATTAAATAGTTCTTCATGTCCCATTTCTATGTCATTGGAAGTTACCTATTTTTCTTAACTGCATGATTTATCGTAGTGAGTCCAAATTCTACTGTCAAAATCCAAACTTTTTAATGACAAGTTACTTAAAATCCAATCATATAACAATCAAATACAAACTTTGGCCATTTGTATCACTCTATTTCAACCATAAAGATTCTCTATATAACTTTTTTTTATAACTATGATATCTGGGACAGCTTGCACGCACATTGACTAACACTACGGCTTACCTGCTACCTCCTACCAATACATGTATCCACTAACTTTGTCCTATACTTCTCAGCAAGAAAATTCCTCTATAATTAAACTAGTAGTCTAAGAAAATAACATTCTCTACAGAACTTTTTCTATAACTACGGTATCCGAGACAACTTGCACTTGCACACACCTTGACTAATTCCACCAGCTACTTGCTAGCTCCTAACAATACAGGTACCGGGCAACTCTATCCTATTCTCCACAGCACCTCTAAACTAGTACTCTACGAAAATAAAGATCTTTTTTATAACTATGGTATCTCGGCGCAAGCACCTCGATAATTCCTACCTTATACCAATACAGGAACCAAGTAAACTCTATCATATACTTCTCACCAAGAATTTTTTTTACCTTTATTATTAAATTAATACTATTAAGTTAACAAAACTAAAGATAACAAAACTATAAAAACCAAATAGAATAAACATAACAAAGAAAGTACCTTTTTTGAAGAATGAGGAACCTTAGGTAATGGAGGAACATTAGCTGAAGAAGTGCAATAATGTCTAGGAGGAGCGGAGCCTGGTTTTATTAGCTTACGATACAAGCTTTCTCTAATCAATGCAAATCCAACCCTTTGTTTCATTTTCTTTAACAAATTGAAAAAAAAAAACACAAATCTTTAATAACCAAACACTTCAAACTTTACAACCCCAAATGCTCAAAAAAATTCAAGAAGATTTGTAGAGATACAGACAACTGATGACACTATGATTCATATGACTGAAAAGGGTATTTGGGGTAGCAGAGTATGAGTGAAAATGGGTGGGGGTGGGGTTTGGGGGGGTGGGGGGTGGTAAAGGTTTGTTCTTGAAAAGGAAGATGAGAGGTTTTAGCAAAAGATGGAAGGAGGAAGAGAAAAACCCTTTTTTCTTGATTTTATTAGGCTTTTGGTAGATATGCCTTTTTTGGAAAAGTTTAATAAAAAAAATTATGCTTTAATATCTTTTACACTTTTTTTTTTATATATATATAAAAAATATTGTAATAATTGACTTCTTAAATTAAAATTTTTAAATGCAATAGATACTTTTGATGGTATTAGAATTTAAATTGTAAAAACAGATATTACATTTATTGAAATGTGCTTGAATTTTGTATAAATATAAATTTTACTTTGTTGGATTATCTTTTTTTGAATGTGATGCACGAATAATATTTAGATGAGTTAATTATATCAAATTATTATCGTCTTGTTTGAATATTATATATTTAATTGATTTAATAAAGTCTCAATTGTTTATTAGTATATTGTTTCTTTACCCAATATTTACCTAAGAGGGAGAAGAATAGAAAATAAATAGGAAAAAGAAACATATGGTTATTGAATTACTATTTGCAAAATTTCAATATATTATAATCAAGTTGCTTATTGTTGTCAAACCTATTCACTCTTTCATTAGTGATATTCTCATTTTCATTGCAAATCATAGGTCAACATAAAGAATTTTAATGGTTGTCAATTTATTTTTATTTTTTAGATAATTGTGGTGTTCAGTTTACACACCTTAATTAATTTCACGACATATCACATTTCTGCTTTGCTAAATCTTTATTTATTTATTTTTAGGACAAGGAAAACCCGCAGTCGCTATCCTTTGGGTGCGCGTAGGATAAAACTCCCGCTCTTATGCAATAACTCGCAAACCACATAGGAGAGATAACCCATGCTCAACAAGCCCGATGCGACGAGCTCAATCCAAAAGTCAAACCCCTTGCTTTCGTTGAACAAGGGATTTCGAACTCGAGACCTTCAACATGAAAGTTCCAAACCCAAGTCATTGGGCCACTCGGGTAATCTCCTTTCGTTTTACGAAAGATAGCTTGTGAAACATATTACTCTGAAGATGAGACAAAGAACATACAGTTTCACAAGAGAGTGTGCTCCTTCAGATTAATATAAACAATCGCCAAAAACGGAATGACAAATTTTTTTAACGGACTAAAAAGAAAAGTAAAACGAAAAAAAAAAAGAGTGTTGTACTTTCTTGGTATTTGTCACAACTCACAAGGATTGCAGAGATATATTTGACAATGTTAGTAGGCCATATAAGAAGTAACTGTCAAAAGTTTAACCACCACTCTGCAACTGGAGTAATTTTACATAGTGCCATGAAAAATTTACTTCAACATCACTTTATAACAATAATATTCAAAATCTAGACAATAAGCTGGTGGAAGGTAGTATAGGTATATGGTCGAGGTACGGGCAAGCTGACCCAGACAACACCGTTATCAAAATGAAGACAGCTGCTGAATGACAGGCTGATACATTAGAAGCATCAAACGGTGTAGATGTTTGCTGCGAAATATTAGAATGTAGTGTTTCCTCCATCACTATATAGCTGCTGATAAATAGGAAGCTATATATGACTGACCCCTGGCTCGGAATCATTGCCTGGATGAAAGAACAACGAAATTAAGCTTCAGATTTGCAGAGATGCCAAAGAATCATATAATAAGCCCGAAATCATATAATGACTTGTCAAATTACAAGATATACAGGTGAGGAAGTTAAAGATTCATTATTGTTAGTATGATATATTAAAAGATACCAATGCATCTCATCGATCTAGTCATTAACTTTAGAGTGATGCTCCCAGAATGTACCAATAAAGACTATTATGTTAATGACATCGAAGATAAAGAGTGGTAAGAGGGGGAAACTTGGTGCATGATTAATAATGTAAAAATAATGGATCAAGAATTAAAGGAGATACTACAAAGAGAGAATCACAGACATCTATATTTAAATGTGTCCCACTTAAGCTGTATTCAGACGTTAAAAGAACTTGTGGCGAGGGGATGCTAGATCTGCACTTTCTGGTATTGGTAAAACAATTCAAAATGGAGAGACCCTGCAGGAGACAAACTAATAACCTGGGATTTGTGAAGCACACCGAATTGGGGATACACAGGAAGTAGAACCATAATGCACTGTCAAATTATCCTTATAGTATGTTATACTAGTTATGATTAGTTTCTAAACTTTCAAACACTTGAGACAAATTCTTAAAGCTTGCATGATTTAACAGATGCACAAAAAATCAAGCCATTCAACTCTTATAAAATTTATTTTGAAGTAACAAAAAGGTTTAAATTTGAACCCTACACTAGCTGAAATTACTTGTTTTTGCACTTCCTCATGCTCTTTGTCCATTCATAACCTTATCATCGTCTCATTGTTGTCCATGCCATCAACAAAGTTCCAGCGTGGAGTAGTTTGACTCCACATATCAAAATTCTATGACGAAACAGGCCCAAATTAACGCTTCAACTTTTGACTATGGTTTACAATTACACACTCCAAATACTAACAAAGTATCAGTAAATTGGGACAAGATGGTAAAGGGTAAACTTACCTCTAGTTGGTTAAGGTTTCATGATGCACAACTAAAAATCTAACTAATCCCTCGAAAAGGGAGAGTTTTAAGACTAGCAAAGCCATAAGGAAATGAAATACTTCCATATCCAATATATTCATAATACAGAGAGAAAAACGTGAAAATAAGATGCATACCATTGGATAATGGAGCCGAAAAGGAAATGCTGCATGATAGGAACCTTCTGCAGAACTTCAATCTTGTACATCTTAAGTAAGCCACTGTTTACCTTGTTCCAATTGGGTACACCACTAATGTCATCTAACATGGGAGAGTGCTCTGCAAACACTCCCTTCTTCACCTTCATTATGAATACAATACACGAGAGATAAAGATATTCATTTGCGAAGTTCTCCAAGATATCTTTGTTATGAATAGATTTTGGTTTCATGTACTTGTGATCAATCAACTGAGATGACCCAAATATAAAAGGTAAGAAGTGGTAGTCATCTAGTCCCCAAACCCCATGGGACCCAGCAGGCTCTAGGCAATAGGTCACTTGCAACTTCCTCATCAAATCCAAGTACTTGACAAAAACCCTTGACACCAGAGCTTGATAGTCTTCTTCTTTCAGAACTCCTAATCTTGCTAAACAATACAACAATGCTGCGAAATTTGTCTCATGTCCGGTACCTATATAACAGAAGTGATTAGTTCTAGGAATTAATATTAATTTGTTCTAAGAAGGCCAGTTATAGAACGCCAGCAGTCATGTGCACTTAAAGGTTCTAAAGGCATATTAAAACGTATAAAATAGTTCTATAGCATAATCCAGCAAAGTAAGAACTCAAATCAAAGGAGGAGAAAATTCCTTAAAGTAGATTGAAAAGTACAGTCATTTTCATGCAACTTTTTGTATCATTGGTGTATCAAGAAAAGGAATCAGATGCTGAAGATAGGCTACTATGTTGTTCTCCATTAAAATTGAATATAAATCAGCTCAACAAGAAAACAAATGTTGTCATGCTCAATCACTAAACATAAGCACAAAATGAAAATGTGCCTATGAACAGGGGCAGACCCACTAATTTTTTCCGGAGGGGGAAATGATTTATTTTTTACCCTCTTAACATTATTAAAACTTGTTTTATATTTGTTGTTGCATCTTTACATCCACCAAAATGATCTCATAGGAAAGATGAGGTGAACACTGTGAAATGTTTGCTAAGCGCAGAACTCATCAACGATTCAGCTGTTACAATATTAAAAGCAACATAATATTCGACACTTCCTGTATTATGATTCTTTTGATAAACTACATGTATTATGATCAATATATAACACATCTTCCGTTTCTTATGAAGTAAGTTTATTAATCTGGTTGAACTACCATATACAGGATTGTTATATCACACATCATTATACAATCCCACAAGAAAAAAGGTGCAGCACAGCATCAGTCTGCAATGAATGTATCATATATTACTAACATTAACATTTTATGTTAGAATCACATCTTAGCCTTAACTACATCTCCTCCAACTAGTACACAACTGAACTCATTTCTATAATCGGGAGCAGTAATAGTAGCACTAAACCATAACCAAGTATTCATTTCCAATCGTTTAACAAGAAAAGTTTCCGCAACTCTAGTTACTCTAAGAAAAACAACAACACTCCATCACACATAGTTAACACTGCCTATGTAAATTTCTGCAAAGGATATTCATAGCTGAGCTCAACTAATTTGGGAATGAAGCTAATCGATTGATAAATGAAACAAAATTCAACAAGCATACCATAATCAATTCTGCTGGAGTTCCCAAAGCTATCAGTAAAGTAAGGAACAAGTTCAACAGTAGCCGACTGGAGATCAGGAGGCAGAAACTGATGCAAAAATGACTCAGCATCACAGCTCATACGTTCATGCCACGTTCGGTACGCCAAGTTCCCGTATCGAGACGACTGTGGTGCTAAAGGGATCTCATCAACGTAGACACTTAGGGTTTCAAGCACAGAAACAATGGCTAACACTACAGACGACTCATGACAAGGATCTGAGAGCTTATGTGAACGAATTGACTCCGATAGTAAAACCACGAACCCAAGGAAGTTCTGGCAAGTAGGTGATGATTGAAACTGAACGATGTCGTTTTGGTTGTGGATTTTCTTCACCGGAGTTTGGAAATGGTAAGGAGGAGTTAACGGAACAACTCTCTGTGATTGAGGAACTGGTGTTCGCATGATGATTTCTCTGTTATTGGCTGGTGGTAGGTTGACGGCCGGAGCACGGATGGGGATGTAGTTGGGATTAGGATCAGGAGGCGGTGAAGGGAACGCGGTAGGTCCGCCGCAGTTGACGCAGGTTCCGCCGGTGCCGCCGTCGTGATGGTGGTGGTGGAAGCCGATGGACGGTGGTGAGTTGTGATGGGGTTCCATTTTTTTGATACAATCCAAATTATGAGAGCTTTTAAGATTTATATATTTAGAAATAACATAAAAAGTATTATATATATTGTAATAATTAATAATATTTAAAATATTTAAAAAAATATACAAAATTATTACGATTAAATAAAGATTTGTTTGTTCAAAATTCAAAATGTTATCGCGTAAACAGATATAGATTTTTACATATATAACAAATATAAAAACTTTTCTTTCAAAATACTTAAGTTTTTATATTCGAATTTACAAATAAAATTTCGACCTACACACAAATTAAAATAAATATCAATTTATTTGTAATATATATAGAACCCGTTCGATCACAAATATATTTGAAAAAAACTTAAACAATAATGTTTGATCATAAAATTCACTATTTATTTGGCAAATATATTCGATAAATATCTCAAACTTCAAATACTAGAAAATGATAGTGTTTGGACAAAGTTTTTTATATTTGAAAATCTTTAAAGATTAAAAAGTTATACCAAATTTTATATTTTATAAAAACACTTATTATTTATTAATATTAACTAATATTTATCTAACAAATTACTCCATTAATAACTACTAAAAAAATTGAGAAAAAAGAACAATTTATTTTTGTTAGGTTATAATTCTGAATCGGTAACGAATTTGAGTATGTAATTAATATAGTGTTCTTGTCTGTCTTGTTATTTATCGTTATGTTATAATATTATTTCAATTAATATAGTGTTCTTGTCTGTCTTGTTATTTATCGTTATATTATAATATTATTTCAATTAATATAGTGTTCTTGTCTGTCTTGTTATTTATCGTTATGTTATAATATTATTTTTAACAAAATATGTTCATTATAAAATGCTCCCAAAATTTATGACTATAAATACATAGCAAAATTTCACCTAAAAAAATAATTTGCCAAAAATATTTGAAATCAAACCCTAGCATAATGTAATTTTTAGAGATAAAAATTATTTTGGCATATGAAATTGCAGTATTAATTTATCTAAAATTTGACTTAACAGTCCTAACTAAAGACATTTTTTACCCTTACTGAGAGGTAAAGTCTGTGTACGCACTAATTTCTCCCAATTTGACTCGTGAAATTACACTGAATATGATATAATTTTACCGTAACAACAACTTTCGTCTTCCAATACACACTTAACACATACTAGTTGAAATAGAAACTTGAGATGCAACAATTACTCGTGAAATTACACTGAATATGTTATAACTTTACCGTTACAACAGCTTTCGTCTTCCAATACACACTTAACACATACTAGTTGAAATAGAAACTTGAGATGCAGCAATTACTCGTGAAATTACACTGAATATGTTATAATTTTACCGTAACAACAACTTTCGTCTTCCAATACACACTCAACACATACTAGTTGAAATAGAAACTTGAGATGCAACAATTACTCGTGAAATTACACTGAATATGTTATAATTTTACCGTAACAACAGCTTTCGTCTTCCAATACACACTCAACACATACTAGTTGAAATAGAAACTTGAGATGCAGCAATTACTCGTGAAATTACACTGAATATGTTATAATTTTACCGTAACAACAGCTTTCGTCTTCCAATACACACTCAGCACATACTAGTTGAAATAGAAACTTAGATGCAGCAAAAGTAGAATTGTACCATGGTTTCACTCACCAAAAGTCATTGCAATGTAAATCATAAACTTCTTGTCATCAACCAAATGTCTGCTACAATGGAACAGATGATCATCAATCAACGATTTCTCGCGAAAGGTAAAAAGAACACGAAAAGTGAGGGTGGAAGGGAGGGAGGTACGTTGAACACTCGTTGAACTTCTAGTTCACGGTTCCAGCAATACTAATTCAGACAGAATTTGGTACTCGTAAAGTTCCTTTTTGAGGCACATGAGCTCGTTGAGTTATCAACGAAGGAACCTCCAGAGCGTTGACCTTTCTATTGTGCTTGAGCAAGTTGTCTTAATTTAGCTTGCAAGATAAGACCAGTTTCATCAGCAACGCTTTTCTTCTTCGTCGCAACCTGCATTTGTACAAATGATTACTAAATCAAGAAGGTGCTTTCCATAACAAATGAAAAATATGATTAGAGTTGGTTGTATAATCGGCACAACATATGTTAAAAGACCGACAGATCGTCCCTCTGTTTCAATTTGTTTGTCTTGCTTTCTTCGTTATCAAGCAAGGACATTGGAGATGTACGGAAAGAATAGAAGTAGAGGAGTGGTCAGTTGCTGGAGAACATCAAGCGGAAAGAGTATCAGAAGGATAAGAACATGGAAGTAGTAGATGGGAAGGAAGGTGAACAACGACACCACAACAGAAGGAAAAACCGGAATCAGAATAGGCGGCAACATAGAGAGGGAAGAATCTGAAGAATCGGAGGTATAAATATACTATAAAATATAAATGAACCATTCCAATGGTAGGCCAGAATCCAGATGAAGTCGGGATAAAATTTGAATTTTACGCTAACTTATTTTTCTGAAGAATCTGAACTCTTCCTCACAACAGAAATTGAGCTTATGACAGTAACAACACTGTTCGTGATGATGTTTCTTAATGAGTTTAGTCATGTAGTTTGTGTGCGTGTGTGTGTCGCATGTGCATTGACAGAGGTCACATGATCCCCTCTAAAACCTTCTTGTACATTTGTGGTATGACACACGGTTGAGAACGCCTTGGAACCCATAAAAGCAATTTTTTTCATTTAACTTTTTCTCACATCTATCGCACCAAGTAAAGAAGGCTGAGTTACATTAGATAGATGATTAAGACGATATCTCACAAATCACAGAAATACCAGGTAGGAGGATTGTTACAGATAGGATACTTAGTAAATCATAAATGAAACCACCGAGAAGGTTTCTCCAGGCAGAATTTAATGTCAAAACAGAAAACAGCTCAAAAATTGCACAATGAACCCGCTCCACCAAGTGAAACAAAATGGATACTTACATCAAGAAGCTGCTCGTAGTTGGACTTAAGCAGGTTGATTTTCCGCTCACAGTAATCTTTTCCTTCTGTCATTGTTTTCTATTCAAATAAAGAAAAGAACACAATCTTAGGAATGAAACTTCTAGCGTTAGAAGTAATTGAAAAGATAATATATGGCTTTCCACAGATGAAAAATTGAAGCTTGGAAAAACAAATGTGTTTTTTTGGATAATGCTACAACTACAGTCTCTTAGATTCCAAGACATCATCAATTTATTTCTTGAATATGTAAAAGGAAAATGGATGATCCAAGAACTACATATAACATACTTCGTGATACATGAAGATAAATCTTTGAAGGGAAAAATAACTTACTTAAGACCTATGAAGATCAGAAAATCTAGAATAAACATCCAACTACCTAAACATAAGAAAACCAAATAACTATAAATTATCAAAGTAAGTGTCCGTTAGACTTCTTTTCAGTCCAAAACAGAAGATCATAACCATAAAAGATATTTAGCATGTAGAAAGAATTTTTTGAATTAATCATAACTATGTTGCTTCCAGCATATGTAGCAATGAAATCAATTACAATTTCCCGGAAAATAAACAGTTCATTAGGACAGAAGAAAACTCAACCTCTTTAAATAACAATCCTCAAATAGACAATATCAATTATGACTCCACAAAGAGAAGGTAAAATATAGGAAAAATAAAGTCTGCCAAGAACGACACAATTTAAACAGCATCAAGTTCCTCGAGAATCCAAACCAAGCATGTCAGTAACAACCAAGGCACATTACCAATGGATTTAGAATATGTTCCCCCATACGACTCTCTTTCCATTTTGCTACACTTCAAAATGTTTGAGACCAACATTTCTATACTACTTACTCAACTTCCAAAAATACATGTCCACTAAACTATTCAATATATAAACTTCTAATATGTTTTCTTAAGACTTAAAATCAAACTGACTTTTCAACTACTATGTTTATTTTCTTTCACTAGACCAATATACTTCACAAGTTAAATTAAGTCCTTAAATTCTGTGGTAAATCAAACACTAACATATAAATAAACCTTGGCTAAGAAATTGCTATACACAAGAAAAAAAAGTCTTTACTTTAGTTGCATACACAAAAGCATCTTCATGGTCACCCTATCCTAATTCACCCCAGAAACCCATCAACCACCAAGCACCGCAAATATATATATAAAGATCATAGATTTATCTATTCATTTAGCAGAAATAGATAGCAAGCCAAATGTCCCAATTACAGATGCAACCAACAGATAAATACATACCTCAACAAAATATCCAGTGCCGACATCTACCAAAACCTTATCAGCATCATCTAGTGTTCCCGGCACATATAAAGACGCTGTTAAAGGCACCAACATTTTCTTCCCTGAGCAAGGAAACACAGTAAGAAAAAACCAAAACCAATGTCATAAATTTCACAATGAAGTCCTAATTCCTAAAAGAACATTTTGCAGTACAGGAGGGATACGAACCAACATTTTCTTCCCTGAGCAAGAAAACACAGTATAAAAACCAAAACCCCATATCATGTTAGTAAGGTTTTCATTGAAGATAACAAGGCCAAATTGGCAGTATACAACAGACATACCAATCTCTCCAAACGATACCCAATGCTATATACAAGCAGGAACTACATGGATGCATCACATGAAAAGAAGGATACTACTCATCGATTGAACAAAGCTCTTCTCCGCCCATATCATAAACTTCACAATAAAGTCAAAAGCACAGTCTTTTACCCCTAATTCCTAAAAGGGTATTTTGTATTACAAGAAGGATACCAACCAACATTTTCTTCCCTTAGCAAGATAACCAAAACCGATATCATAAATTTCACAATGAAGTCAAAAGAACAATCTTCTACACCTAATTCCTAAAAGCGTGTTTTGCAGTAAAAGAGTGACACACCCTGAACAAGAAAACACAGTATCAAAAACCAAAACCCATATCATAAATTTCACAATAAAGTCAAAAGAACAATCTTTAGCACCTAATTCCTAAAAAGCTGTGTTGCAGTACAGGATACAAACCAACATTTTCTTCCCTGAGCAAGAAAACCAAAACCCATATCATAAATTTCACAATAAAGTCAAAAGAACAATCTTTCACACCTAATTCCTGAAAGGGTGTTTTACAGTAAACCACTGACACAAACCAACGTTTTCTTCCCTGAGAAAGACAAACAAAGCATAACAAACCAAACCCCATATCATAAACTTCACAATAAACAAAAAAAAAACAATCTTTTTCACCTAATTTCCAAAAGGGTATTTACCAAAACGAGAACGAACACAAACCTTGAGGGCGTAGTGACAGATCTTGAAGGGCATTAGATGCGATTTCCAGTCGAGTAGTTGCTGTACGGATGTTATTGAGGCTATCCTGAAGAAGGTTCACTTCTAGATCGGCTTGTTCTTTGAGTGCTTTAAGTTGCTCCACACTCATCTTCTCTATTTCAAGTGTTCTTGACGCCATTTTTCAATTGCCCCCTTCTTCCCAAAAACCCTCTCTGCTGCTGCTGCTAGATGAAGCTTCTTGCAATGTGTTGAATAGTTGAGCTTATTGGAGTTGATTTTAGTTTTTGTTTATATTTATTATTATTATGTATTAAAAAGAATATATATTGTATAGTTTTTATAAAAGCATTTGTTTATAAAATTATATAGTCTTTTTTTTTTTTGGTAACATGTAAAAATATTATCGTTATTATCGAAGAACAATTACATGTAAAGAGCACCTATTTCTGATAACGAAAGGTCGATTTCCTACCAAGAACTAATAACATTGTCAATGTGATATGTAATGTCTTTGTTTACGTGTTTTTTTCTAAACTGTTACGTAATTATAATCTCTTCTTCACGACATGCTATAGTATTGCGTTTCTTCCAGTGGTCTTCTAGCCTTAGGAGAAGTCGTGTCCGCTCGGAAATCTACAATGTCCTCCACGACATGCTACAGTTCTAGGTGTCTTCCAATGGTCTTCTAGCCTTAGAAGAAGTCGTGTCCGTCCCGACATCTGCAACGTCCTCCTTTGATATTCTGATCTGAGAGTACTAAAAGACTGATCATTCGGTGACTTTCGTTGTCACCCTTACTAAACCAACTTGAATCTAAACTATATTGATCAAGTCTTATCGAAATAGAACTTTTTTTCGTGCCGTATGTGCTTAGACTTTTACTTTTCTTCCGGATTTCTGTTATCTCCTTGTTTATCTCTGTCACCAATTCTTCTTATGTATGTGGTTGCCTTTAAACATTGTCATTTTTTCAGTTTTGCAATATTATTCATGTTCACTAAACCTTTCGGGGTAGCCCAGTGGTTTGGATTTGGGACTTTATGTCGAAGATCTCTAGTTCAAAATCTTTTGTCAGCGAAAGTAAGAGGTTTGTCTTCTAGGTCGAGCTCATTGCACCGGCTTGCCTGAGTTACCTCTCATATGTGATTTGCGAGTTACTGCACAAGAACGTGAATTTTACTTTTTGTACACCCAAAGAATAGCGACTGCGGATTTCCTTTTGTCATAAAAAATATATATACACAATATTTATAAGTTATGTACAGTACAATATTTCACTTGCAATCTACCAATATAGGAGAGGTTTTGAATAAGTTACTTTTAAGTCTTTAAATAATCTTGTCAATCAAGTTTATCATATTGTTAACTCCCATATTTGTTAGTGTCATATTTATTATGTGACAGTAGTATAACAGATAACTATTATATTTTTTCTCTGTACAATGTTATTTATCTATTATTAACTTTGCATACTTCTTAAAAAATGATAAATAAAGGGATGATTTTATTATATCATCTTTTGAATATAATAATGCAATGTCTTGAAAAATATACCGAGGGAAATAACTATAATTGATGATAAGTTCAAATTAGGAACAACTATTGTTTAACATTTCAAAATAATATACTGAACAACTATGATAGCACGGAGGGGGTAATATTTTGTGTTAGTTTTACATAAAACTAAACATTATACTTAAGAAGGGATAATGATACCAAAACAAAGAGATTGTTTCATATAGACCACCTTTGGCTCAGTAACGCACGTAAAAAAAACAAGAATAGAAATGAAATATGGTAGTAAAGAAGGAGAGAAGAGATCATCAACAACAACAAATAATATGATAACCGAAACGATTTTATAAGCTCATTTAGTTCTATAGACCTATGGTTTTAAATAAATACCCCATGAACATGGAAGCTTTTGCTTTTAGCACAAACTGCAAATTTTTGGCACCCTACTGGGGAAGGAAGTGTTCTTTGAACCCTCAAGTTCTTAGCAATGCACAGCCGAAAACGAAGAGCTTAAGGCCATTTTCAGGAGGAACATGTCAAGACTCGCTAGGAATAACATTAAAGAAATGATAGACCTCTTCTTCGTCAATGACTCCAACGTCTGTTGAACAAACTGAACAGCATACGCGTTTATATGTCTTGCCCATATCAGAACCCGCTTCAGCTTCAGAAGATCCACGCCCTTTCTTACCCCTCTTTCGTTTGCTTCCAAGATGTGCAACCACTTGTTCGCTCTTGATCTTGCAATTGACCACGAACATTGCTCGGTACTGTGTGACATTCTTTTCATGCCTGCATTATTAAGATTATATCAGTTCTGAATTGCAGATATATTATCCCACCTACTAAAAAGCTACAAAAAGGAGCAAAGGAAGCTCGCATCAGACGTAAAATAGCAGATGAATTACATGCAAATGCAGACAAATTGTCTTAAGATCGGATGGTGACTCAACAGGATTTCAATTTACGAGTCAATTGATAATAACTGAACTTGGTAATGTCATAAAGGTGCGTTAGTTCAACGTATAGTAAATCTTTTTTATGAATTATTACTTATCAAACAAGAAGATTTTAGAATAATTCTTTAATTCATGCTTTCACCAAATGCACTGAACCTATGCTTCTACGATTCCAACCAAGAAGAATTAACGTCAAACCAGTTAAAATATTCTTTTTATTTATAGTTAATCTCAATCTAAGTATTGTTGATGGAAATGACGCACTACAAGATAATATGAAACTCTCTCCTTGACCATCATTTATCTGGTATCACTATAAGGCTACTGCAATCTCCATTTCTGCCGTGATTCCAGTTGATCATTACCCCCTTTTGCTCCTATTTCATAGAAAGAGCTTGTATTTGATGCTAAGAGCCTATTTGGATGGGCTTATAACTTATGGCTTATGTATGCTTATAAGTCATACATTAGAGATCCTAACATATGGCTTTTGACTTATTTTTGTTATTTTGATTTCAAAAAAAGTGTTAAAAAGTTAAAACCACCTACTTAATCTTATCTCAATACTATAAAAGTGCTTAAAAGCACCTAAAATAAGCCAATTCAAACAGGCTATTACACTATTACTAGAACTGAAAAATAGTGGCAGACTCAACCTCTTACCTATGCAGCGCATCCAGTTAAGCAGAGCGAGCAACATCAAAAATTCCAAAAATCATGTTATAGTACAATCAATTTCCAAACATCTAAAATGATACTACAAAATCAAGGTCCAACATACTGCACCAAAAACTTAATGGAGGAAAAAATATTTTAACAACTCTGAAAAATGCAAATCCTACTTTAAGGATATCTCTTCTCCTCATTGCTACATAAACTTTCCTAAGAAGCGAATAAACATAAGTAGAGTTAAGAAGATCCGAATATTCTGGCTGACTGTTCCTTCTATAAGTTTGACCATTTTCTATATGTAATGGTTTGAAAATAAGGGCCCAACAGTATATATCTTCGAGAATGCAAGAAGATCCAAATTAGTTGCCTTAAAAAGGCAGTTCATTTAGTATTGGAATGGAATGGACCTGCATCGAGCAGATGGATATAGAAGATTCATACAGTCTATACAACTCAATGGGAATTGAACATAGTTGACTGTTTGATTGGTTGAAGAAGAACTAAAATACCAACAATTCCAGAGGTAAAGTAACAGAAACATGCAATCAACTATATGGTTGTTTTATATTCGAAAATCACAGGGATATTCTAGAAAGGAGAAAAGCCATACCTTTGACAATCTAGACAAAGGGTGGTAAAACAAGCTGGACAATTAAGGATAGCATCAGAAGTACGACCACCCCTTTTCTTTTGGACCCAGACTTCATCTTTGTCATCAAGTTCTGGATCATAAAATTCTGGCTTGACAGAGTAATCTATCTCATCATCGTCAGAAACTGACAAAACAACAAAGTTAATATAAATTAGAGAATAACTCCACGATACACTAAATAATGAAACAAGAATGTTTCACCCAAAGGAAAACTTACACATCTTAACAGTCCTCTGAGGATTTGGCATTTCGATTAACAGTATAAGTGATGAACTATCCTCTATACACCCGAAAACAAAAGTATGAGGGGGGTAAAGGATCTTAGGGAGTCCATACTCCACAGCACTAATTGGTTAAGGTTCACATCGGAATATTGAGGGGTTGCCGGTTGGTAGGTGATATGATCTAATTCCTTGCACGTGATTACTCATTCGAATAGCCATTTAAAACCAAGTGGTTTAGCAACAACAATATACCCAATGTAATCCCACTCGTGGGGTATGGAGAGGGTATTCCTAGACCTTAGAGAGGTCATTTTTGATAGACACACGGCTCAAAAGAAAGTGAAGACAAATCATGATACAAAGGAAAATAGCGACGATAAAAAGCAAGATAACCAAATCAAATTAAGCAACAAGTAATAATGAGAATTGAAGAACGCATTACCAAAACAGGCTAAGAAAAATATAAAATATGAAGTAAAAAAATATATGCAACAAGTAGTAAGATAAACACAACCAATGAACCAACAAGTAATCAATAAATATAAACAACGTGCAGGACACAATGCAAGAACAGAGAACGAGAACAGGAGAATAGCCCCTTGATTCTCCCACATAAAGATAACGCAACACTCGCTACCTACTAACGTTCTACCTTAATCCTCAAGCTCCAAAACTTCCTACAGAGTCATGTCCTCAGTAAGTTGGAGGTGTATCATGTCCTTCTGAATCACCTCCCAATGTTCTTCTTCAGACTACCTCTCCTATCCCCACATAGCCAACCTCTCACACCTCCTCATTGCTGCATCCGCCTCTTCAAATGTCCGAACCATCTAACCCAAGCCCATGGAACACATGGACTAGGCCTACATGGATATGTCTTTTGGACCGCCATATCAAGCGTCAAAAGCGTGCTTAACATGTGAACTTGAGTTATATCTTATAAAAGCTCTTTACTTTACTCTCCATTCCTATATGGTATTCACCTAAAGTGTCATGTGCACCTCATTTTAAGAGCTTGCCAACCTAGAAGCCTGTCAATCCTACCACTGGCGGAGCCACCATATCTCGCCAAAGAAATTATATTATTTTTACATGATTAAAATTATTTTTTAGGTATATACAATAGATGTCGAACCCCCTTCGGCTACTTCATGTGTCTATTCCTTCAGATTTTGAACTTCTTTATCAAAAATTCTGGTTCCGCCACTGAATCCTACTTCTCATCAATCCATCAATCAACTATGCCTCAACTCAAACTAGTTGGAGTTCTCCATACGACTAATGTATACAAGAACATAAATTAGCTTGAGGAGCGTTAAAAGATACTAATTAGGCGAATCCCTAAAACTTCGACAAGCTCTATCAAATACAAACATAATTGTTACCTGTTTGCTGAGAATGAGATGGTGACTCTTCTCCTTCTTCTACTTTATGCTTTTCGTCGTCTTTACTGTTCATCGCACTCTTCGTCTCGCGATACCGGAGGAATTGTGCCGGCGCCGGTGACTGTGAGTCGGTTCTAGTACAAAATACTGGGGATAGTTTTTTTATAGCTAAAATGGTCCACTAAGTTTGAGATTGATCATTTGTAGTCCTCTTTTCTGAATAATGAACAATATTGGTATATGATGTTTGGTTGAATTACAAATGTGTCCCTTACATTTATGTTCGGATGACGGAATTGTTTCATAATGTATCGTATTATAATATAGGGAAATAACAAATATACTTTGAACTATTATAAATGGTATGAAAATATGTTCCGTCATACTTTTGAGGCATTGGTATCTCTGCCGTCCAAAAACTAAAGCATATATGTTCTTTATACTAACGGACATACACATATCATAATCTTCTTCACCGATCCGACATTTATGGACAGATAAGATTGTGCCACGTATGTTTATAATCTTATTCATTGATCTAACATTTATCGACGGATAAGATTGTGCCACCTGTGCCTATTTAGTCTTATGTTAGAGTGAAGGGCGTATATGTTGTAGTTTATGGACGACAGGGGCATCAATGCCTCAAAAGTATCAATGGAGGGTATATGCATACCATTTACGATAGTTCGGAGGTATATTTATCTTTTTTCTTATAATATTTGAACAAATTGTATCTTTTTTATCGTTGAAAAATAAAAAATGATTTCAAATATTCAATCATTTTCATTTTATTTTTTTGTTTTCTTTCTTCTTTTTTTGAAATATATAACAAATTACTCTTTTTTCATCCAAAAAGCAACACAATATTCAAAATACGTGGATAAATTGTATTTTAGTTTGTAATATAAATTTGACATCAGTGTTCAAGTAATTTTTCTTAGCTTAATTTGCATAAAAATAGTTTAAGTAAAGAAATTTGCATTTTTGATAATAAAAATGTAAATATAAATAAAATTGATTAGTTAGAATTATAAAAAAAATATTAAAAATTGTAGTAAAATGGCAAATATTCTCTATTTTTAACTCCACGAGTTTGAACAATAAATATAAAGTTATTTTTGCTAGGAAGCGATTTGCCTTTAAATTTCATTCTAGTGCTTAAAAATTATCTGTCAAAACTTTGCGAATTAGCTCTATATATTATAAAGAATATAAATAACTTTGATAATTGATATCAATTTCTAATCACATAACTTTACAATAATTCTGCAAAGCTTTCACATAATTTCTTATAGATTATATTGTTTAACATTGGTTCAACTAATAATTATTCATGATTCGATAATTTAACTAATTCTATACCTATTTTCATAAAAAGATAAATACATTATTTTCAACGCAACTTAATGTATACTACATGGCGGAGTATCACTGGAGACTATGTTATACATTATTTGACGTGTAACAACATGAAATTAATATTAAAGCAAAACTCGATTACATTGACATTTTAACTCACAAATCACATCGTCTTATTTAAAAAGTCATGCCCTTAGTAATCTAAAGACACATCATATTCTATTTAATCGCCTCTTCATGATATTTCTTCGGTTCATTTCTATCTTTCCTCGTTCTCAATATGTCTAACCTCTCACACCTCATCATGGAAAGATAGAGAAGTTGTTTTCTAACACAACTTAAGGTATACAACATGACGGAATATGTTAGATATTCTTCAGTATGCAACCAGGGGCGGACACATAGTGTCCAGTCGAATGCTCGAACACTCATTAACTTCGTCTTGAAATATACATGTATCTATGATATTTGTATAAAATTAACGTAGAGCACCAAATAAACAAATGACATCACCGGTCCATTGACTCTTGGGTGGGTGCTTTAGACTTTTTTTTGTGTTGTTGAGCGCACACAACGCTCGATTACTAACATTTTAACCTTATTTGCAATCTTCACATCCTCTTATTTAAGGTCATGTCTTCATCTATTTATACGTCATAATCGATCTAATCACCTCTTGCCTCTCCTCGTTCCCAGTATATCTAACCTCTCACACCTTCTTACCGAAATTCCAACACTGATGTATATGAGGTGGCGGGGTATCATTGGATACTATGTTATACATTCTTTGGTGTGCAATCATCATGAAATTTCAGCCACTTAGTGAAAAAAATGTGTGTGGACCGAAAATACCTTCTTCATTAGCGATAACTGAAGAAGTTTTCTCGAAGCATTCAACAATGGCGACAATGGCTTCCGTCGCTACTTCAACTTCGAGGATTTCATATCCTATGACGCATTCGTTCAATACAACTTGTAATTTCGCTTCTCCTTTTCGTTCTTCGTTTTCTTCTTTGACTTTGAAAAAAGTTAGGTTTTCGATTGGAAATCGAGGGAGAAAGTTAGGGTTTCGAAACTGTTCGACATTGAGGATAAGCTGTGGCGGCGGTGGATTGACGGAGATTAAGGAAGATGAGTTTTCCGACGTCGTTTTGAAGTCCGATCGTCCTGTACTTGTTGAGTTCGTTGCTACTTGGTGTGGACCTTGCCGTTTGATTGGCCCTGCCATGGAATCCGTTGCTGAGGTTCTTCTTCTTCGTTTTTTCCCCTGTTATTCGAATTATATTCAATTAAATCTTCGATAGGAATTAGAATAGAAAGTTCGTAGTTTATAATCAGTTAATCATTATATTTCTATTGAAATTTCTCAATGAAAAATGTTTGGTGACTATTCCTGCAGTAGTGAAAAAGGAGAAATGTTTAGTGACTGTGAATCAGTTTTCCGCCATGCATTTTTGTGAGCTGGTTTGGTGAGAATGAAATAGGAAAATCATGTTTTGTGATACAAATTTCCCATATGTCCGCAGATATTTTGATTGAATACGTGAGAATAGGAAAAATATTCAGTAGCTATTCCCAATATTTCAATGAGAATTTGTTTGCCACCATGCGTTTTTTTTCCATGAATGAGCCGATTCGGTGGGAAAACCTTGTTTTGTAACGAATTTTCCATTGATTCGCGTTGGGAAATGGGGTGGACAAATCATGTTCTTCTTCTTTTCACAATCTTTATGTTGTGTTATTGGAGTTCTATTCAATCAAACCTTCAATTTCCCCTAGTCAATTTGTTTCTTCAGTATGCATGTTAAACTGATGAAAGTGTGTTTGGTGTGAATGAAAATAACTTCTTTTGTTTGAGTTGATGGTATAAAAAACACCTAAACTATTACTCTGTCGCTAGTTTTATACCTTCCTAAACTATCACACATTTTGCATTAAAAAACACTTCGATGCTAGTTGGGCAAATATTGTTCCCACTCGACAGTATGCACGTGTATATCAACTTAGCGTCAAGGTGTGTTTTAATACAATAAGAGAGTGATACTTTAGGTAGGTGAATGGAACAATAGATAGTTAAGTTATGAAACTCGTGAAAATTGTTTAAGTATCGTTTTGACTATTAACTCGTACTTCTTTTGCTGAAAGATCACTTTTGTTGTTTGCTTAACTGTTCAAGACCCTTTTTCCTATTTGATGTAGAAGAAATTTGTTCTATTAGAGGTATTTTGTTTATACTGAAATGTTGAAGAAATTCTTCAATGAGCATGTTAAACTGATAAAGGGTGTTTGGTATGATGGAACATATTTGTTTGTTTTTATTTTGGCTAAAAAAATCATTTTCAGGCCTTCAAATGATCTGTTCGAGGCCCTTTTCTCATTTCATATAGAGTTAAAGATTCAATTTTTTTTTCTTTAATGCACATGTTAAACTGATAAAAGGTGTATTTGGTATGAAGGATTTTTTTTTATTTGATAAAAAATCATTTCTGTTATTTGCTTAGCTTGATTTATTGAAATGTTCTGATCAAGGCCTTTTTTCCTTTCACGTAGAGTTAAAGATCCAATTTTTTCTTCAATGAGCATGTTTAACTGCTAAAAGGTGTGTTTGTTATGATGGAATAAATCTTCTTCTTTTTGCTCAAAAATCATTTGCTTAACTTGAGTTATTGAAATGTTCTCTTCTAGGCTTTTTTCCCCATTTCATGTAGAGTTAAAGTCGTAAAGCTATTATGTGTCTGATCCAGTGTCCAAAAGCCTCTAGCCAGAGGATACCGCTGATTGATTGACAGCTCTGTAGTTCAAAATATAACTTCGAGTGTGGAAAGATTGTGAAATTTTCATGCAGGAGCCAGCGAACAAGTGCTCTAGCTCGTTTTCATTTGAATACATCAGTGTAATGATACATAGTTATGTCTTCTTGTGTTGAATCTTGAATCATTAAGCGATTCCTGTCTCTGGTCTTTCTTGTTCTTGATGTTTGAAGTAAATGCTTTTCCTTAAAACGTCATTTTCTTTACTTTTACCGTTCAGGAGTACAAAGAAAAGATCACTGTTGTTAAGATAGATCATGACGCTAGTCCCAAGCTCATAGAAGAGTACAAAGTTTACGGATTGCCAACTTTGATTCTCTTCAAAGATGGAAAGGAAGTTCCAGACAGCAAAAGAGAAGGCGCGATAACAAAAGTTAAACTCAAGGAGTATCTTGATGGACTTCTAAAGACAGTTTCTATCGCGTAATATTCAGGAAAAGTTCATCCGTTCTGGTATCTTCATCAGTCTATGATCGACAAGAGGCATTTTTCGTCTTGTCGTTGTTGTCTATCCTGTTTTTGCCTATAAATTGATCTGCTTCCTTGATTTAGGTAAGAATAATGAGGATGCATTGTATATTTTAGCTGTATAATGGCGCGAACCTGTTTGGATTTGTATATTTGAGCTGTCTATAAGATGAAAATAATTGTGTATTTTCAGATTTATGTAATATGGTTTCGTTCAAAGAGAGGATGATTGTATTTATGCAATAACTAACGTGAAATATTTTTTTGCATCGGACTGTTCTTTTTATGTTAGCAGTAGTTGACTCTTTAACTTCAATTATAAGAACAGTTCTAATTTATTTAGAATCTTGACCTGCATAGATTTGTCTTTTGAGCTATGTTACGTCAAGTCTCACGATCCAAGTTCATGACATGTACGTAGCCCTGCATGGATTTGTCTTTCGGGCTATGTTACATCAAGACTCATGACCCAAGTCCATGACGCGCACCTAAGCCCGCATGATTGTCTTTCAGGTTGTCACATCGAGACCTAGGATCGCTCGGCCATAGATTTTTCAAGTAATATTCGGAAAAAAAATTGACAAGTAGTGTTTGTCCATATAAATTGTCATTATTTGATAAATACTTTTGGGAAATGTTCCAAATTCTCAAATACTAATTTTTTCTAGTATTTGAGTTAAATCTCATTATTTGAAATCTTTTAAAAATTAAAATTTCATATCAAATTTTTGTCTTTTACAAAAACACCATCTATATTAGTTGTTTGGATTATATTACATATCTTTTTTACGTGAATACCAAAGTAGTGATGAAATATTCAGTGAATATAAAAGTGATGGTACGATTATTGATGAAAATGATGAACAATTGGTTCAGAGTTACAAAATCACGTACTTTGGCTACTTCACGATTTATGGAATGATGCTTGTAGCACTCACTCCAAACTACCACATTGCTTTAGTGTCATGGACACTACTTGTTATTTGTTGCAACGAAGATTCAATTGACTCGTAATACAAACTTATGTATACTTTAGCTTTTGAAACTTATAAGTATAAATCATAATTTTCTGAAAAAGTGAAATATGTTTCCCAAATACTATGACCAAACACATAGTGAAATTTCATCCAAATATTCACCTAAATGATATTTGCAAGAATATTTAAAATCTACGGTCAAACATTAGCTTAGAAGGAGAAGAGTTTTTCAAAATAAAGATAATTTTTTTTGTAATAATTTTTTTTGAATATCAATATATCATTGTAATACATTTTTTGAATTGAATATGGTTAATTTTTTTTTATAACTTGAATTGAAAGATAAAAATAAATATATATAATAGAGTGTGGTTTATTTAAGCTTGAGAGCATAATATGATATGTTTTTTAGAAAATAATATTCAATTTCAATATATATATATTTACAATTTGACATGATTAATAATTAATATTATTACTTGCGTATCACACGGATTTATTATTTTATCCACCAAACAATAACTAATATTACTCCCATTTTTCATGCAAAGTGGAAACAAATATGCATCTTCATCTATTTATTTACTAATTACTAATTTCAAATAAAAAATTTAATTAAATTAATATCATCCACAAACATTATACATGGATAAAAATTCACTTTTTTTCTTCTTCTTAAAATTCTCTCCATCCTCATATCTCCTTAAATTTTTCCCTATTTTGTGGATAATTCATAATTTTCACCTTCTATAAATACCTTATATTATTTTTCGAAAAAATAAACAAGTAAATAAAAGAGACAGAGCAGGCAACAAGTTTGCCGTGCTCATGTAAAACAAGGGAAAATAAATATTATCAAAAGAAAAGAAAAAAAATTCCAAAGGTCTTTCAAGAAGAAGAAAAAAAATATTTTATTGAAATTTATATTTATTAATTAAAAAAAAAAAAAGACCTTTGTTTTTTATATCCCTTGATAATAATTCTTGTGTTATCCACACCACTATCCAATATAAAATTCACTAAAGAATTTGTATAAATTATTTTAAATAACTATTTATTAATTTTAAAAAAAGTTTAGAAATTTTATTTTCGATAAATTCGTAAAAAAATAAAAAAAAAAGATGGCAGGAGGATTTGCAGTAAGTGGTGGTAGTGGTGATTATGAAGGAAAAGTTACAGCTTTTGTTATTATGACATGTTTGGTTGCAGCCACTGGTGGTTTACTCTTTGGTTATGATATTGGTATTTCAGGTAATATATTTTTATTAATTTTTTTAGTTTTTTTATCGACGTTCAGTATAAATATAAAAGATAAACACAACTTTTTTAACGTAAATGTCATTATTATGGACGTTCTTCTAATCCCTCTCTTGTCGTACCTTTGCCTATACATTTTTAGTCTTACCAAACAAATCCTTTATTTACTACTGTGAAAGTACGTCAGATTTAAGAATAGACAATAAAACGTTTTTTATAATGGATGTTTTTTGAATCTCTCTCTTGTCATACTTTCGCATATACAATTTTTGTCGTACCAAGGACGTTCTCTATTTTTACTATCTTGAAAACATGTCAGATCAATAAGAACAGATAGTAAAATGTCTTTTATTATGGATGTTCTTCAATCCCTCTCTTGTTGTACATTTGTCGGTACATTTTTAGTCATACCAAACGTACCCTCTATTTACTATTGTGAAAGTGTGTCAGATCAAGAACAGACAGTAAAACGCTATGTTCTTTGAATTCCTCTCTTGATGTATCTTCGCCTACACATTTTTAGTCATACCAAACACACCCTCTATCTACTATCGTAAAAGTATGTCAAGTCAAGAACACACAATACAACGTCTTTTATGATGGATGTTCTTCGAATTCGATCTTGTCATACCTTTGCCTATACATTTTTAGTCATACCAAATACACCTTCTATCTATTACTGTGAAAGTATGTCAGATCAAGAACATATGGTAAAACGTCTGTTATAATGGATGTTCTTCGAATCCCTTTCATTTCGTACCTTCGCCTATACATTTTTAGTTGTATCAAACACGCCTTCTATCTACTATTATGAAAGTGTGTCAGATCAAGAACAGACAGTAAAATAGATGTTCTTTGAATCCCTCTCTTGCCATACCTTTGCTTATACATTTTTAGTTGTATCATACACGTCTTCTATCTACTATTATGAAAGTGTGTCAGATCAAGAACAGACAGTAAAATGGATGTTCTTTGAATCCCTCCCTTGCCATACCTTCGCCTATACATTTTTAGTCGTACCAAACACATCCTCTATCTACTAACTTGAAAGTATGTAAGATGAAGAACAGACAATAAAACGTCTATATGTCAATTATTGTTGATGATTTTGCTTGAAAAATTGCAGGAGGAGTGACATCTATGGATGAATTTTTACTCAAATTTTTCCCAAATGTGTATCACAAGGAGAAGAACTTGAAAGAAGGAGGAAGCCAATATTGCAAATTCAATGATCATATGTTACAACTCTTTACTTCATCACTCTATTTAGCAGCATTAGTTGCTTCATTTGCAGCTTCAATAACCACGAAAGCATTTGGACGAAAAATCTCTATGCTTATCGGTGGTCTGATTTTCCTAGTAGGCGCGGTCCTGAATGGTGCAGCCATGAACTTGGGTGTACTCATTCTGGGGCGCCTATTACTAGGTGTTGGCATTGGTTATGCCAACCAATCTGTCCCCGTTTACCTCTCAGAAATGGCTCCGCCTAAACTTAGAGGAGCGCTCAACGTCTGTTTCCAAATGGCTGTCACACTTGGCATACTCATCGCGAATCTTGTCAATTATGGTACCTCTACCATGAAGAAAAACGGTTGGAGAGTGTCTCTTGTTCTCGCGGCTGTACCTGCTGTTGTAATGACAGTAGGAGCTGTTTTCCTACCAGACACACCTAATTCATTGATCGACAGAGGGCAAAAAGAGAAGGCAAAGACGATGTTGCAAAAGATTCGTGGTACAAGCAACGTAGACAACGAATTTGAGGATCTTATCATAGCAAGCGACATGTCTAAACAAGTCGAAAATCCATGGGGTAACATTATGAGACCTAGGTATAGACCACAATTGACAGTCGCTGTCCTGGTTCCGTTCTTCCAACAACTCACTGGTATCAACGTCATTATGTTCTACGCTCCTGTCCTGTTTAAAACACTTGGATTTGGTGACGGAGCTGCGTTGATGACAGCTGTCATCACCGGACTTGTCAATGTGTTCGCCACACTTATGTCCATATTCACTGTTGATAGATTTGGCAGGAGGCCCTTGTTCCTCGTCGGTGGTACACTCATGCTTATCTGTCAGGTAACAATATCCGCCTACATTAAAATTACTCGTTAATAATTTAGTTCGGAAACAACATGCTAGTTACTAACCCCCCCCCTCCCCTCCCCCCCCCACACAGAGTAAAACTGCTCTTCTTATTTATGATTTTCTTATAGGGTGTGCAAAAGGAAAAGTAAACTGATATGTGACTGACAGAGTACTATACATAGGAGTTTCACATAAATCCAACAACTTTTGCTCAATCCACTAGATATCTGTAAACATTTGTCTGTTTGTCGATTAACGACTCTATAAACTTCAAATCCTGAATATGTACAACTACATTGAAAGCAGAGTACACTAAGTGAGGACGGATGGACACGTAAACCCAACAACTTTTGCTCAATCCACTAGACATCTTTATTAACCATTTGCTTGTCAATCAATAACCACCCAATAAACTTCAAATCCTTAATATGTACAGCAACATTGAAAACACAATACACTAAGTTAGTGACACTAAGTGAGGACATACTTTATCTCAATCCACTACATATCTATAAACATTTGTCTCTCATTCAATAACCACCCTATAATCTAACACTGAGGACAAACTTTGGCTCAATCCACGAGATATCTATAACCATTTGTCAGTCAGTCAATAACCATCATATAAACTTCAAATCTTGAATATGTATAGCTACATTGAAAACACAATACACTAAGTTAGTGAGACTAAGTGAGGACATATTTTATCTCAATCCACTAGATATCGATAACCATATGTCTCTCAATCAATAATCACCCTATAAACTTTAAATCCTGAATATGTACAACTACATTGAAAACACAATACACAAAGTTAGTGACTCTAAGTGAGGACAGTCTTTTGCTCAATCCACTACAAATCTATAAACGTTTGTCGGTCAGTCAATAAACACCCTATAAACTTCAAATCCTGAATATGTACAACTATATTGAAAACAGAATACGCTAAAATTTGGTGACGCTAAGTGAGGACGGACTTTTTTCTCAATCCACTACATCTCTATAAACATTTGTATCTCCGTCAGTAACCACCCTATAAACATCAAATCCTGAAGATGTACAACTGCACTAAGTGAGGACAAACTTTAGTTCAATCCACGACATATCTATAAACACTTGTCAGTCAGTCGATATACAACCCTATAAACTTCAAATCCTGACTAAACTAAACTCCGTTTTTTGTTTTATTTTTCTTATTGTAGATTGCTGTTGGTTCCATCATAGCTAGTGTATTTGGAGTAGATGGTCTAGGAACATTCAGCAAAGGACTTGGTAACATCACAGTTGCCATCATTTGTGTATATGTAGCAGCATTTGCTTGGTCATGGGGACCCTTAGGTTGGCTTGTTCCTAGTGAAGTTATGCCTATGGAAATTCGATCAGCAGGGCAATCGATCAACGTCTCAGTAAACATGTTCTTCACGTTCATCATCGGACAAATATTCCTTACAATGCTCTGTGAAATGAAATTCGGGCTCTTCTTCTTCTTCGGAGGATTCGTGGTGATCATGACATTGTTCATCTTGTTCTTTCTACCTGAAACTAAAGGTATTCCTATCGAAGATGTAACGAGGGTTTGGAAGAGTCATTGGTTTTGGAAAAAGTACATGCCAGCTGACGATAATACTCATGTTTAGAGATCATGATCATAATATATCGTAGTTAAAATGGATAAGTAAATATTGCTACTATAGATTATGATTCAATTTTATTTTTTGGGTAAATTTCCAATGTTAATAAACTACTACTTATCATATTTTTTGCTTGCATAATGCCATTGATGTAGTAATCTTTTTGGGGTTTTTCCAATGTTATTAATAAGAATAAATTGCATTTTGCAAGTATGATTTACCTTTTCACAAATTGTTTCTTTTTGTATATTGATATTGTTTTTTTCAGGGAAAATGTACAAGTACCTCCTCAATGTATGCCTGAAATCTCAGAGTCACACTTATACTATACTAAGATTCTATTACCCCTGAACTTATTTTATAAATAATTTCAAGTATCTCCTCAATGTATGCCTGAAATCTCAGAGTCACACTTATACTATACTAAGATTCTATTACCCCTGAACTTATTTTATAAATAATTTTCTACTCCTTTTCGGCTTACGTGGCACTATCTTGTGAGCCCAGTGTGAGTTGACATTTTTTTTTCAAGCTAGTGCCACGTATGCCGAAAAGGGGTAGAAAATTATTTATAAAATAAGTTCAGGGGGGTAATAGGACCTTAGTATAGTATAAATGTGTCTTTGAGATTTCGGACATAGGCTGAAGGGGTACTTATACATTTTTTTTTCTTTTTAATAATAATTCGTGAATACATATATATGATTCAGAAGAATATATGATTGATTCATACATAACGTTGATCAATAAAATATCGAAAACTCATATATATGATTCAGAAGAATATATGATTGATTCATATATAACGTTGATCAATAAAATATCGAAAACTCATATACTTTTTTTGAGTTTACTTTGTGGTATCAACATGTATGGTTGTGTTATTTTTTATTTTTAGGTGACTCTGAGATTTCAGGCATAAAAAATTAAGATATAATATTTCTTCACTAAATATTTACTATATTGAAAAATTTATTTATGTGTGAACAATAATAGTATATTGAATATATTATTGTGTTGACATGTCTATAATGTTGAAAAAAAGAATTACTACTGAAAGAAAGAGTGAAAGATATATGAACTTAAAATATTAAATAATTTAAGATAAATAATATATAAATAAGAAAAATTACAAATTATAGGTGTGGTATAAGGAGTTTTAAATCTTTTCTAGTTTTCTATCACTTTAAATATGATGACTTTTTAAAAAAAATGTATTTTATGGTTTTTGGTAAAACCTGTGAAACACATGCAACCTTTTTATTGATACTTTAGTTTAAAAAAGAGAAAAATAATAATAAATAAACTTTGCATAAAAGTTCATTCAAAGCCCTAAAAAAAGGGATAAAAAGTTGAGTATTTACCTACAACAAACATGTCATTTAATACACAACTAGAATGGACCAAACAATTCATCAACAAAATGTGGTTGATAACTTCCTTATAACTCTTGATGACAATTCATTA
The DNA here is from genome assembly GCA_032847665.1 of Solanum chilense. Taxonomy (NCBI): domain Eukaryota; kingdom Viridiplantae; phylum Streptophyta; class Magnoliopsida; order Solanales; family Solanaceae; genus Solanum; species Solanum chilense. The sequence goes on along the minus strand of CM064963.1, from coordinate 2,737,027 downwards.
TCGTGATTGAATTGATGCAATATGTGATATTTCGTAAAGAGGTCAGAAATTAATTTTTTTTTTAATATCTTTTTATTCATGTTTGTCGATACAAATTATATCTTCTTATAGAATTTGTAAATTATTGTAAAAGAACGACGTAATCTTATATGCATTCAAAGAATAGGGTCTGCGAATTATTTCGATGTTTAAAAAAAAAGATTGTGGGACCCACTAAGACTTGGTAAGTAAATGAATTGAGTGATCAATTTCAAAGTTTCAAGTTTAAACACAAAAAATTTCTACACTCTGAATTGAGTTTTGTGGGTCCCACAAAGTGGACCCCCACCCTGACAACCATAACTTAAATTCTCCCTTATCTTCTTCTTTTTCCCCCTCTTTTATCATATTTTAATTTACCCACTCAAATATCATACATAAATTTGGATATAATTAATATTTTATATATTATTTAATTTTAAATAAATATGAATAAGCACTTAAATTTATATAAAGTTTAACAATATACACGATTTACTTGGTGTTCTTCTTATCAATTTACATGAGATATATTCGAAGTGATTTTTTCGATCAAACAAAGTGATTTATATTATGAAATGTAATACAGATTTAAATGTTTATATGTTGCACAATGAAATTGGAGGACGTAAATGTCAGTTGAAGCCAAATAAAAATATACATTTGTATATTTTGTTTATCGTATGAAAAATATGTCCCTAATTTCTCGTATTTTCTTAATCAACTAGGTTTTTGAGATCAAGATAATTTTACTTTTCACATCCCTATTTATAATTATCTAAGAGTTTTTGGCCAAAAACATTATTTAACTATACCCCAAACTTAAACTACATCCTTAAAGTATCATTCTTATCATAAAACATCCTTCAACTATTTTAAAGTGAGCAATTTTCATCCTTCTACTTGAATATCTCGTAAAACTATCCGATATATCCCACATAAATTAAGTCGTTCCTTTCTAATTATTATTCTTAGATATGCCAAGAATATTATCGTGAACTTTTTCGTAATTGAGTTAGGAATTATGCAAAACTTTTAATTTGACCCTTTTCTTAATTCACTTTTCATGTAATTTTAATTAAAAATATTATAAGTTTAAATATGTTTCTTCCCAATTGAATATGCTAGAAGCGACATTTGTTGGAGACTTCCGCTTCTAATAAGATGTAAAATGAAACTCAAATACGAGACATAATCAATATTTTAGTCGCTTCAATATTAGATTGACCTAAAAATCTATTGAATTATTTGGTTAAGAAAAAGATAAAAAATAATTAATCTCCAACTTCACTCGGTTACGAAAAAGGCAAATTATGTATGCGCACATCTTCCAATCATTTTTAGTTTTCGTAAGCAACAATGTCTAAGATTTTTTTTATATTTTCCAAGAATATCTTGTAGCAAGCAATGAAATTATGCAGAATAACTTTTGTTGATAGTCACGTTATCTGTTCATGTTTTCGTAAGACTCATTAGTTTTTTTTGAGAATATCTAACAAAGGGATGAAAGTTGTTCATTTATAAATACATAAAGATGTTTTCTGCTAAAAATGATAGTTTAAGGATGTAGTTTAAGTTCAGAGTATAGTTAAATGATATTTCCTGCTACAAATAATACTTTAAAAATGTAGTTTAAATTTTGGATATAGTTAAAGGATGTTTTTGGCCAAAAACTCCCACCCAATTATCTAATATTTATATATTCTAATCTTAATTCGAATTATCATGAAAAGAATCCAATTTTAAAAATTAAAATACATTTTATTAAAAATAATTTATTTTCAGAGCTCGATATAAAAACTTTTTTTAACTACAATTAAATGATAGTTAGCACCCATATTTAAATGATAATTTCCTCCTTATCTACAATCTAATCTCATGCTCCTTTCATAAAAGCAAAAAAGTTGAGAGGATTTAAAGTTAAATTTCTCAAGCTTTGATTAGAGTGATTAGGTCAAGATTATTATTATATTTTACTAAAGATGATATTTTTTTAAAAAAATAAAAAATTATATACAATAGTAATGATATTCGATAAAGAAATTTGAATAAATCCTTATATTCATATGAATAATAAATTTTTAACAAATTTAAAATAAAAAAGTTTAAATAGTTACTATTGAAAAGGGAAAGCTGAAATACTTTATATTATACTCTTCCTTGATTAGAGTGATTAAGTTAAGATTATTATTATATTTTATTAAAGATGTTATTTTTTAAAAAACAAAAAATTATATACAATAATAATGATATTCGATAAAGAAATTTGAATAAATCCTTATATTCATATGAATAATAAATATTTAACAAATTCAATATAAAAAATTTAAATAGTTACTATTGAAAAGGGAAAGTTGAAATACTTTATATTATACTTTTCCTTGTAAGTAAAAACTTTCGAAATTTTCCAAACTCGTATACAATCTTATCAAATGATCAAACTTACCAAAATTAACGATTAACGAAAAATTTCCCCAAATAGCACCAACTGATTTTAAGTGTATTTTTATGGATGGGAGAAAATTGGTTGATGAAATAAAAAATAAGTATTTTTTTTACAAAATTAAAATTATGATCCATAATTTAAAATTTAGTGTCTGAAGTCACAATATATAAAATTAGACCCTTTTGATAAATTTAGCATGTAAAATCAAAATATACAAGTTTATTTAAAATATGATAAAAAAATTCAAATTTATAAATTAAAATATGAACTCATAATTTAATATCACATATCCAGACAATTTAAAATTGCTTTCAATATTTTAAAATGTGTGAGTGTGGAAAATGTTATTTTATTTTGTATAAGATGAGATATAAATTTTAAAATATTAGATGTAAGTTTTGTGTATTTTTAAAAATTTTAATAAATTTTTGAAGTGTGTCAATACTCTACCCTAGAACAATATCTAGAGGAACCTTAAAATTGTCTTTTAAAACACTGATTATTTTTATTTGACATTTTAATTTACTAAATAAATATATTAACATTTATATTTTTTTAATGGATATTTAGATTTTTTAAGTTTGAGTCTTTCAACATAAATTTAAATTTATTAAATTTTTTAAATATAAATACGAATTATCAAACAGAAAATCAACACTGATTAGTCCAACTTGCATTTTGTTTTACTTTATAAATGTTTAACATGTTTTTTTTCTTTTTTTCATAAAATCGCTTTCTTTAGAAATGTTTCTAAATTTTTTGTTGAAAATTTGAATTTATTCGAGTTTCTTGTATCAAACATCGAGTGAAAAATCAAAAAATTAAAAAAAAATAATTTATCCCATCGAAATGGCGAACACTCCTTCATTCACATTCAGGTTTTTCGAGTTAAAGTTTTGATATATAATCACTTTCTTTAAAAATGTATCTAAATTTTTTATCGTGAATTTGAATTTTTTTATATCGAATACCGAATGAAAAATCAAAAAATCAAAAAAATTTAACCTGACCCCACCCGAATGACAAATACTCCTTCATTGACATCCAAAATTTTCAAGTTGAAGTTTTGGTATATAATAGCTTTCTTTAGAAATGTTTCGAATCTTTTTATCGCGAAATTGAATTTATTCGAGTTTTTCATATCGAACACCAAATAAAAAATCGTAAAACCAAAAAAATTAAACCTGACGAAATGACAAACACTTCTTCTTCATTCACATCCATTTTTTTCGAGTTGAAGTTTTGGTATACAATTGCTTTATTTAGAAATATTTCGAAACTTCTTCTCGTGAATTCGAATTTATTCGAGTTTTTCATATCAAACACCGAACGAAAAATTGAAATACCAAAAAAATTAAACCTGACGAAATGACAAACACTTCTTCTTCATTCACATCCAAATTTTTCGAGTTGAAGTTCTGATATACAATCGCTTTATTTAAAAAATATTTCAAAACTTTTTGTCGTGAGTTCGAATTTATTCAAGTTTTTCATATCAAACACCGAACGAAAAATCGAAAATATCGAAAAAATTAAACTTGGTCCCACCCAACCATGTGCCCTCCTCCTGTCTCCACCAGCTCCTGCCTCTCAATCATTTGACCCCCCACCCCCCTGTTCCCCTTCTACCCTCAATTTCTTCTGTATAATTGGTGTTTATTTTTCCATAAAAATCAAAAAAATATATTATATGTCGACGTCGGTAGAGCAAAACGGCGCCGTTTTACTCGATTCTACCACCGGCTCCGGTGGTGGAGTTGCTAATAGTAATGGTGCTTTGACGGTGAAGAAACCGCCGGCGAAGGACCGACATAGTAAAGTTGATGGAAGAGGGAGACGTATAAGGATGCCAATTGTTTGTGCTGCTAGGGTTTTTCAGCTAACTCGTGAACTAGGTCATAAATCCGATGGACAAACAATTGAATGGCTGTTGCGTCAAGCTGAACCTTCGATTATTGCTGCTACTGGTACTGGTACTATACCTGCTAGTTTCTCTACTGTTTCGGTTTCGTTACGAAATTCAATTTCTTCTGTTACTGCTTCTGCTCCGGTTGATCATAAGTTGCCGTCGCCGTCGCCGTCGTTGTTACATCCGTTGATTTCTCCGGCACCGTTTTTGCTTGGTAAGCGTTTACGTTCTGAGGATGATGATAATGGAAGTGGAGATAAGGATGTGGTTCCTAGTGCTGGATTTTGGGCAGTTCCTGCTAGGCCGGATTTTGGACAAGTTTGGAGTTTTGCTGCACCGTCGCCGGATATTTCACATTCCGCTGCAGCAGCGATGAATACGCAGCCATCGAGGTTTCTTCAGCAGCAGATGGAAGAGGCATCAGCTGGTAGAGTTGGGAATTACTTTCCTATAGCTCAAGGTCATCTGAATTTGCTAGCTTCTCTATCCGGTTCGGGTTCTGGACCGAGAAGGGACGACGATGGACAATGAAGTATTTGCTGTTTATGATATGTATAAATTGAGTATTGTTGTTGTTGTTTGTTCGTATTGTTAATTGTTAGGGATTAGGTAGTGTAGTGAGTGAGAAATGAAGCTAGGTTTTGTTGCAATTTGTTGAATTATTGCTAGGATTAGAGTGTTTGCTTGTTCGTTCGATTGATCGTTGCATTTGTTAGGGTTTCAGTTCATTTAAGTTATGAGTGATGTAGCCATTAAGAGAGAGATAAGACGAGACGCAAGAATCTAAGGGAGTTTCTTGTGATCGATGAATTTGGTTGGAATTACCACTACAAGCACAGAACTGCTCAATAAGTGCTTGACCATTTCGATAATGGTGAGTGGATAAGACAGTTATTTAAGTGTGGTCTACGAAAACCTGTAGTTCCGCATCAATGTTTTTTGTAACGAAACCATGGAGGTTTCTGATGAATGAATTGAATTCTGTAATTTGTTGAAACTTTCAGTGACTCAAATGAGTGTTATGGAATTTGTTCCTTAGATACACTGTGTTTGTTGATTGAATGATTTTTCTGCGTTCTCGTGTATGAAAAGGTTCACTCGTAGTGTAAAGTGAAATCGTTGGGAGTGTATTAGTTGAAAGTAATAGAATGTTATGGACGTTGTGACCATGACATTGTCAAGAGCCTTGGGCTTGCTTCTGTTCGAACATATAAACTTGTAGTTAGCGTCATATTTTTGAAGCCGAGAAGCTTGAGTTTCAACTTGAGAACTATTCGATGATGCAGAAGTCTATGTTATTATCTTCATGCTATACATTGCTCAGTAGTACTCAGAAGACTAGACTTCTGAAGCTAATTGTTGAACCGATGTAATATTTCACATGTTTAGTATCATCACTTGCTTTTTTCGAGTTGGAGCAGGACAAGAGTCCGCAATGCAGTATGTAGTACTTTTTTCTCTTAAAGCTGTTGGATGATTCCGCACTGCAGCATCAGAGCTTCAGGATGCAATTCAGTTTTTTGCGTATATTGTCGATAACATGTACATTATGTCTGTTTACTGATTGTAAAAGATTACTTGGCTTGAAGATGGGCTGATATTTAGAGGACTCACATGGGTTTTGCAGGTTTCACCTATTCCTTACTAAAGGTTACAAATTTGATGTTTTTGTTGATTGAATTCTTATGCTTCCGAAGAAAAATTGCTTAGGTTCTGAAATGAATTGGTGAAAGAAGATCAAATTGAACTCTCTAGCCTGGCATCGTCTGGACTTGTGGAGAACCCTTTTCAACTACCACGAAGACTTCAGCTGGTAATAACCTTTTTAAGGGGGTAAACTAACCTTACATCTTTTTATATAGTTAAGCAGATGTTTTGTGATTGTTAAATTCTCCGAGCTTTGATAATTCCTTTTTTGGAAGTTTAGAATTTAAGAGGATACCGAACATCTGTGTGGTAATCAGACTTCGAAAATAAAGAGAAAAAGAATGAATTGCTAACACCTAGTTTGTTTAAAAAGTATTTCTATGTTCAGCCAGGAAAGATTTACTTTCGTTTTCGAGACGTGTATGATGCTGTTTTCTTAGATTGGTTACCTTGTATAAGATGCTGCAGAGTGTTTTCTTTTTCTTTCCTTTAAAGGTTCTCTTGTCGACACTATATGCAGAAAATCCGAGAGATCTTTAGGTTGTAAATTTCTTGTTTGATACTATTTTCAGAAGAAGGCTTCTAGACATACAGTCCAACTATGTTGCTCGGACTCTTCAAAGATGTCACTGAGTGCGTGTTGGATCCTCCAAAAGTAGTGCAGTTTTGGACTCCACGTGCGATAGCTTTCTTCACCCCTGGATTCTTTGGTTTTGAAGCACGGCCATTCTTTGTCATGTAGAAAGGTAATCGTTCAGTGTTGATATCGGAAATATGTTGGTTGATAATACTGAATATGGATTCCTTTTGGCTATGGCTTCTAAGCTGCGATATCTTTTGCATCATTCTTTATGGTGCAATCGTTATACAGTCGTGGTGAAGCTACTAATTTTGTCAAGCTTGTTCCTAATATATATGTATAAAGAGTAATTTTTGACCTACATATACACTATAATTTTCTGACGGAGGATGTTTAACTGACCACCCTTCGGTCAGTATGGCTCCGCCACTATATATTGTTGAAGCTCCTTTGTGCAATTGCATTTAGTTTCACAATTTTAAGGGCTTGTCATATGGTAATCTTCTTTTAAGCCTCGGTGGGCAAAGTTATTTGGTATTTGTGTTTATTGGTAGGCACATACTTGGTGGAATAGCCGAGGTGCTCGCCTTTTATATCTAAGCTACGCATGAAAGGCCCATAGCCAATCCCACGGAACAGTAAAGCTTTAGAGTTTAGAGGGTCTTTTTGTTGTCCGGGTGCAGGTAGTTTGCATCTTCATAGACACGTCTATGTCACCAAGCCTATCTCCGTCACAGTGCCTAAATCGTTACGCCTTTGATGTCAATGGGTTGTGTTTGGGCTAATCTAATTTTACAAAGTAAATATGGGCTCTGCCCGAAACAGCCCATTTGGATTAGTTGGATGGTGAATTATGGATCCATTTGCCACTCCCCTTAGCATTATTTAGAGTAAAAAACTTATAGGGAAATTTACATAAATATACTATAATAAAAAAATATTTATCATTTATAGCAATAATTTTTTTTTCCACTTGATTACTTTTAATTCATTTATAATACGAGTTTAATACATATTACAGAGACAAATTTATTATTCAAATACAATACAAGTTTTAATATGGATAATATATTTATTACACATTTTAATACACTTATAATACAATGTGATAATTTTTTATCAAACAAACATAATATATTTCAAAAATAATTATAATTCAAATATATTGCATACATAATTCATGTTTAACACATATTATAGATTTATCATATATTGCTATAAATGGTAATAAACAAAAAGTATCGCTAAAATTAGTAATTATTTTTAAAAATATATTAATTTATGTAAGTTTTCCAAACTTATATTAAGGCCCGTTTAAACATGCAATGTTTTATGAAATTAGATCGATATGAAGTTTGAAGTTTTGTTTGGATTTGATTTTTTTCTTTAAATTGTATTTTTTCCCTCTTAAATCTTGATCATGAAAACTATGAAGGTTTTCTCTAATTCTTACATAATCTTACAAACGAGCAATTATAGTTCATAAACAAGATATCAGAATATTTCAAAGCACCGCATTAACAAAACCGCGTACGGAACTTGTCTTTTCTATTAAATTTTTTTTTTTGAATCTTCAAGAATTTTATTTTAGTCAACCAAAAATTTAACAAATATTCCTCCATACCAAACACACCCTCACAAAATAGAAAGAAACAAACAATAATTACACAAGATCAATGGAGAAGTAGATAAGATTAGTTTAGAAAGTTAACACAATTCAACATTAACTTAATTAATTTTTTTTGTTAATACTTAATCATTAGATTAGAGGTTATAAAAATATAAATATATACCATAAGTCTTCCCTAATATTTTTTTTTAATTGTAATATCGACATCGCAACACGGTTAGACTTAATTAATTATAGTGTTCTTTGACTTTCTTTATGAAGGTGAATAATCTTAATTTGTTGATAGTGTATAAATATAATATTTTAATATTATTTTAATAAATATAATATCAAAATAAATGAAATTGCTCAATCTACAGAAAAGTTAATGTTGGCTTAGTTAAGCAATTAAGCAATATTGTTATCATTATACGAACAAAGCGATTCATTTAATAGAAAGTGTTACTATTTTATGTGAAGTACCGTAGATAAAGACAAAAATGAATTTTAATGGACTTGGATTTGAGATTGTTATACTTGGGCTAAAGTGTTGGACTTGAAAAAATGATAAAGTTTACGACTTAAGTTGATTAAAATTTAACAAAATATTTTAAATTTTTTTATGAATAATAAATAAATAATTATAAAATCTAATATATCTAATTTATCGGTTCAACTTAGTTATTTTTGCGGTTGTTTTTTAGTAAAACCAAAACCAAATCAAATAATATCAGTTTTCAAAATTTAAAAATCAAACCTAACCAAACTAAATCAAATATCAGTTTTTTAAAATTTATTGGTTTGAAATGCGATTTAATTTGATTGTTCACCATAACCATGAATAGCCCTACCAATAACTAATAAAAAATATCTTTTTGATTTGATATTCATTTAACGTATTTAAAAAATAAATGCACTCTTCTAATTATTCTTATATACTCCGTCAAACAACTTAGTATTTGGGTATAAAGCTTTTAACACGCGATAAACACGTTTAAGAATAACCCATAATTACACGGAATTTGAAATTTTCAAAATATAATCCCAAAAAAAAAGGCCATGATAAATTAAATTGTTAATTCAATCAAATATTTTGATTATTTATTTTTGTTACTCCAAAATGTCATTAAATCCTAAATTATTTGTTCATGGAATGCCAGTTCCATTTATTGATGAATTGTTCGTCTTAGCTAGCGATGGAATTGAATTTCAGATCGATAACATTCCTAGGTACCTATTTATTCTTCGTTATTTGCATTTTTTTTTTTCCATTTTGTAATTTCAGATATTGGAAAAAAAAATATTAACTTTGTAAGTAGTGTAATTTACGAGATTATGATGAATAATACCCTTCGGGGTGTTCAAGTGGTTTGGATTTGGGATTTTCATATTGGAGGTTTCAAGTTCGATACTCTGGGTTTGCCTTCTGGGTCGAGCTCATTGCACTGAACTTGCTTAGTGTGGGTTACCTCTCTTGTATGGATTTGCGAGCTATTGCATAATACCGGGGGTTTTACCTTGTGTGCACCAAAGGGTCTAGAGTGAGAGGGGGCGGGCTTACCATACTATTAGGGGTTCATGCAAACCTCCTTTTTGAGAAAATATTATTATTTATATATGGTTTTAAACTATATTTTATGTAAAATAGTAGATGTCGAACAACCTTTGGTTAGTTTGTGTGTTTAATTCTTCAAATTTTGAACCTATTATTAAAAATTCTAGCTCTGACGCTGAGTGTGAGTTAGGCGTAAGAGTTAACTTTACATGGTATTATGGCATAGTGATTAATGAGTTGAGCTGAGAAACATGATGTGTTAGCATAAAATCTCAGCAAAGACCTCTTATTATCAGTTTGGATGGTGGACAGAGTTATTCGATAGTTGTGCTGGTGGGAGGTAACAAGTAGCACGTGGAATTAGTTGAGTTGGCATGGACATGAAGCATGTATTTGTATTGTTGAGCTTGCTTAATGCATTGAGTTTATTGAGTGTGGATGGAGTGGCTGGGTCACTGTATTGAACTTAGGGAAGTTCATCGTTATTTGTGCATCGCCTTCTCGGGCTATCGTCTCTTTCTTCACTTTTTTCCCTTATATTATGGGATTTTAAACCAAGTTAATGATATCTGCATTGACATGAATTATGAATATTTTGCTGTTGCAGTTTAGGTGAAGTACAAGCAAAAGGAACCATTTACTTATCGAATATCCGGATGGTCTTTGTTGCAAAGAATCCCAGGGACAACTTCAACGCTTTTGACATTCCGTTGGTATGTAATGCTCGTCCTTCTTGCTTCCGATTGCCTGATACTGTAGGAAATATACGCTTTATGAATCATGTGGAAGAAATGGTTTCTGCTCCAAATCCATGTCGTTGTTTGTTGGATTCATTTCTTGTTTATATTTATTTGAATTTATCCGATAAAATTGCAGCACGCGAGGCTGATCTCTTTAGGTTCCAGGATAACTATATGCCCTCTTTTGTTTATAGTCTTATGGGACTTATATTTTCAAGTTAATGTACAGAATCTTGAATGAAGGTTCCAGAGATACTAAAACATTTGAGTTTTCTCGACTGTGAACATGCTTCGATCTGATATTCTGTTGTCCGGTTAGTTCTAGCTAGCGTTGTCTTGTTTATTCTTCCTTACTAGTAGTCGTAGTATTTCTGCTGTAGTTTCTTGCCCTTCGATTTTTCCTACTATCTGTTACTTTCTGTCCTTTTTATGTATGTTTTGTCTTGCTTTCTGTAGTATTATGCCATGGTTTCTTCAATTCCGTTTATTTCATTTCCTAACATGTTTTGCTATGCTTTTTCTTGAGTCAAGGGTCTATCGGAAACAATCTCTCTACCTCCCAGGTTAGGGGTAAGGTCTGTCGTCTGCGTACACTCTACCCTCCCCAAACCCCACTTATGAGACTATACACTTGGTATGTTATTCTTGGTTACTTCTAGCTAAGCAATATCGCTTAGGTTGAATTCCTGCATTTGTTGTCTATTTTATTGTGTGTTGGGGTAACTAAATTAGACTTGAACGGTGTGATTGAAGGCCGCTAAGCCCTGAAGCTAGCTGCGGTATAGGGCACAAGGCGTTAAGTTCTGCATCTCATCGGCCAATATGCTCTGTCTCGAAGAGAGCAACACTGAACAATTGTTGTTTGGTTTTTGCTACGTATATAGTATCTTTTATCATTCCCTTCAATCATGCTTTTTGTCACTAAAACTCACGCTTTATTTCGTTTTTGTGCTTAAACCACTAGTAAAGCTTCCGCCTTTTCTTTTCTATGTTTGGTATCGTTGCACTTCGATGACTACCTTGATGTGATGTGAGATAGCTCAAACATTTCGTTCAGTTCATTCTTTTAGTAGTCGAGTTGTGCTTCACTACTTGCTTGTATCTCTGTTTCTAGATTTTGATATATTTGTGTGGCTCGATTAAAAAATGGTCGAAGTAGTTGAATACGAGCAGAGGTGGATCCGGTATTAAGAGTTAGTCGGTTCAAAGGAGGATTTTTTTAAAATATACAAAACACACATTTGTGTGTAGGTGTTCTTCCAATGCCTTGATGAATTCTTCTCTTTCTATCTGACTTGAAGACTACGTAGTTCCGTCAATTACACCCTCTGTTTCAATTTGTTTGTCTGGTTTTGACTTGACACGGAGTTTAAGAAAGTAAAAAACACATTTGGAATGGAGAGAGTAGTTTGCTACCAAATCATGAGTTTTTGTGATGAGCGGAATAAGAAACAACATTTACAAACCGATAAAATTGCTCTGGCTGACCTAAATCTACTTCATTCTGCAGCTTTTTGTTCATGGCGAAAAATTAAATCAACCAATATTCTTCTGCAAAAACATTTCTGGATACGTAAACCCGGTAAGTATCTGTATAATAGATAGATTGATTTATTTATTCATGAACTATATATCAAACCTTGCTTCAGATGACTTATTTTAGCCTATTGCAGGTTATACCAGCTAATGATAACGAAAATAGCGTAATACCTCATTCGTTTAAAGTTATGTTCAAGGAATGTGATTGTGAGGCTTTCATTCCATTAGTTTTCGAGTTAATTGGAAAAGTGAGGCAGCGTTACAGACGGTCAAGGGCAAAGCATCGTGTAGATCGTCTTCATGAAGCAACCAAAACACCAGTCGATGAGATGACGAGATATGCGTATGTCATGTTTCTTGCCTTTTTTTACAATGAAATTACTCCCTCTGTCCCAATTTATCCCAATTTATGTGTCGCTGTCTCCTTTCTAATTTGCCCCAAAAAGAACGAGACATTTCTATATTTAGAAATAAACTTTCCGTTTGTGCCCTGAATGAGATGATTTATAGCCCATATAACATTCTAAGACATGTTTAAGACCATAAGTTTCAAAAGTCTTTCTTTCTTATTTTGCAGTTATGTCGATCCCAATGATTCGACAAGTATCTTCTTGCAGCTGCAGCCTACTCCAGAGTCTCAACTCGGGAGTCGTATGAATTAGTCACAGCCTACTGCTGAAACATCCATATAGCTCTTGCTTCAGGTTAGCCTAATAATGCATCTTGTGCGCGCGATGCATCTTTTGTGTGTAGTCGATGCACGACTAGATCTAGGGGGTTCGTCTAAACCTCCTTCCCTAGAAAATTACATTGTACATACAAGGTCAATTTTTGTTTTATGCATATACGTGTTAAATTTGGCTTCTTCGTGTGAAAATCTTGGGTCCTCCACGGATATAAGAATTTCGGTAATTCTCACCTCATGAGCTAGCTTCTGTGATTGAGTCAGACATAGTCTATTTCCTTATCACCGTATCAACACTTTTGACATAGAGTTATATCCAAGGTGAGGGGCAGAGCCAGCCTTAAATTATTTTTTTTATCTATATACAGTAGATGTTAAACCCCCTTCGATTAGTTCGTAAGTTTAGTTCTTTAGATTTTGAACCCCCTTCGATTAGTTCGTATGTTTAGTTCTTCAAATTTTGAACCCCCTTATTAAGAATCCTAGCTTCGTCGATATCCAAGGTCCATTTCTACTAAAAGCACATAGTTTCAAATCTTAGGAATACAAGTTACAACACTCTTAGAAAAAGTACAAGTTACTTTACCCTCGCTCGAGGTTCACATCGAATCAATAAATGCATGACACATTTCCAAAGCTTACATATATGATTTTATTCATTCAAATACGAATAGGGTGGTGTTTCTTCCACTTTATTTTCCTTTCATGCGATCATCGATACGTCTTCTTCTAAACTTTTTTTTTCCTCTCATTATATGCAGCACATTTCTGAGCTACAACCTCTGCAGTAACATTGATAAGTACCACAATTATAGCAAGAACAACTAGTTTGTAGCCTTGCACGCATTCCTGCTCCGCTCAACAAATTCGTTAGTTTCTCTATTTCATGCTCGTTTCTTGCTGGAAATACTTGTACATATCCATTACCCTTGCCATTGCCAGCGCCAACGCCAGCGCCACTGTTGCCATTGTGTTTGCCAGTCCCATTGTCATTGCCACTATTGCCATTGTTGTTGCCGCTATTGCTACTGCCACTGCCACTATTGCCATTGTTGTTGCCGCTATTGCTATTGCCACGTCCACTATTACTATTGCCATTGCCACTATTGCCATTGTTGTTGCCGCTATTGCTACTGCCACTGCCACTGCCACTATTGCCATTGTTGTTGCCGCTATTGCTATTGCCACTGTCACTGCCACTGCCACTGCCACTGCTGTCATTGTTGTTGCTGCTATTGCTCTTGCAACTGCCACTATTGCCATTGTTGTTACAGCTATTGCCACTGCCACTATCAATATTGTCATTGTCGTTGTCGTTGTCGTAGCCCTTGCCATTGGTTGCTGCAGTAGTAATGTGAAGGTAACTAAGTCCCAAAATCATCAACAACAACAAAGTCATAGATGTCAGTACTACTTTTTTTGCCATGGTTTAACTAATTATAAGTTGGCAATTGTATAATAAAAGTGTGTGATGGTGGAAAAAATAAAATGAAATCAACCACTTTTTTTGATGTTGTGTTTGCTTCAATAACATTAATTAGTTCAGTGTTTATATAGAAAAAATTTAACAATTAGTGTATGATTTGGCCTAATTGTTAATTAAGAGATTCCTTAGTTTGCCTCGAATCAAGAAATGCTAAAGTTTTTATGAATTTATAGAAATTTACGTTTTATGCTGTTGGCTGAAAGTGCTAAACTCCAATAGCTTCAGGTTAATCAGTCGTTTGGTAGAGTATATAAAAATAGTACTGAATAAGACGCGTTTAGTATCGAAGCTAAAATTTTTACTATTACGAAAAAACATGAGGTTAAATATTTTTACTATATATATGTAAATATTATTTTAACCACTATACAGGGTAAAATTCTCGCTCCTATCGAAGCTAAAATTTCCACTATTACGAAAAAACATAAGGTTCAATATTTACTATATATATGTAAATATTATTTTAACCACTATACAAGGTAAAATCCCCGCTCCTATCGAAGCTAAAATTTCCACTATTACAAAAAAACATAAGGTTCAATATTTACTATATATATGTAAATATTATTTTAACCACTATACAGGATAAAATCCCCGCTCCTATCGAAGCTAAAATTTCCACTATTACGAAAAAACATAAGGTTCAATATTTACTATATATATGTAAATATTATTTTAACCACTATACAGGATAAAAACCCCGCTCCTATGCAATAGCTCGCAAACCACACATGAGAATAACCGGCACTAAACAAGCTCGGTGCGATGAGCTCGATCCAATCTTTTTAAATAGATGAAAAGGCTTCTTCTCTGTATCCATAAAGATAAATGCATACACAATAACAAATTCTTTCTGTGAGCAAAAAATACAAACAATGCAGCAAGAATTGCAGCAACCATTAGCAGATGTGAGGTTCAACAATGAACTTTATTTTTAACAAAAAATATTGAGTTAAAATACAACTAAATTGTTGTATGTTTCTTGTTACATAATTTTCCACAACATTGCATGATTCACAAACAAGAACACCAACATAATCAGACAACATATTGAACAAATGTAGCTCAACAATATTAGACGATATTCGGTTAGTTTTGCAGTACCCTTTTTTACATACAAGCTTTTTTCTTCCAAGTCATAACTCCTGTCTTCTTCCCACACAAAATCCTATTTAACCAAATATACTTTGTTATAGTTGCATCACCAACTTGCCAAGAAAATATACAGGCTTCAGTTTTACGTGATGCTCGGGCCTTAACAGCTGCTCTCCTCTTTCACCTCGGCCATCTCTAGAGTTGCTTTTTGTGCAGCTCTTCTTCGGTTTTGGATCTGGCTAACACATTCCGCAACTATAACATGAAACTTGGGGACTATTTTACTTGGGTTAGAGGCATTAAGTCCTGCTTTCTTTAAAGCCCGTGCCACGTGCTTTTCAGCCTTCTGAGAATGAAGAGAGCAGTAGGAAGGAACTGCAGACCTTAATATTGGCTTCCCACAAAGTATGGGCCCTGTTGGCGAACTGCAAAATAAAGCAACGAAGCTTTGATCGATAAGAAATACTATCTTAACTCTCTAACTAGTAATAAGATATCTCCTAATGCTTTACGCATTAGAATCCACAAAATCTGAACTCATGAAAATCTCAGCATCAGCTGTTACTTCTATGAAATGAGAGAAACAAGAATGCATCCACAGCAAAAATTGCAAGTTAGCTACTAGGAGAAGAACAAACAATTTGAATGAAAAGGCTGCTCGTGGAACTGGATGCCAAAACTAAACCATGTGAAGCAAAGAATATACGTTACACGTAAAGACTATATACAAGAAAAGAGGACTGTCACAGCTGTTATACTCCATGACTCATAAACACAAGTGCACATTCAGCTGTGCCTCAGTGTGCAAGCAACCAAAACATTAGAGCACCACATGTTCCTAATGTACCTGTGCCCCCACCATTAACACCAGTGGCCCACTGATGGACCAACTTACCAGCCAGCAGACACCACACAATTAAGAGCCAGCTCAGCAAATAGATTATGTCGGTCACCCATAGTAACAAGACTAACACACTGAAACACCTTGCCTCAATGCAAGCAACCCAACAACAGGCCACTCACCCACAGAGGTCTACGTATTGAAGGAGAGAGAGAACACTGTTACAGGCCTAGCTCCAGCTTTATAGTAAATACCATTGGTTGTACAATGTAAAGTTTAGTATGATTCTTCATGTTTACACCTGTCACTTGGATTTGATTTTAGAAAGCGAATCTAATAGTCTTCCAACTACAGAAGCTAGCAAGTGAAATGAGTACTTCTACACCTAATCATGACTCCAAAGCATTAGATTCCTGCTGCATATATCTATAAAAAGGAATTATTTAGTTTTCAAAATGGCTGTCTGGATTCTCATCCTGCATTTCACTGAAGTATGGATGGGGAAAACAGAGAAGACAGAGTCTCCTGTGGGTTATCCTGTTCCAAGTGCAATAAGAACTGTTTAGAAGAGCAAGATGATGAAAGCATAATGAGAGACATACCACATAGTAAATACTGACAATATTGAGGAAAATCTGAAGTTCAAAAAGTTGAATAATAGTTTAAGGAGTCGTCTGGTAAGTTCAGCAAGAGTGATGACGATCAGGTACTTCACTTTTTTTTTTGTGAGAAGAATGAGATAATTGCGAGGGGTTCACTTCAACCTAAAAAGAAGTTTAAATGACAACTGAAGGCGCTGGGGCACTCAAAAGTTTACAAAGAATTGAGAACATTCAGAGACTTGCATTGAAAGACCTGAGGATATACAACAAAGCACTGCTAGGAAATTATGGAGATTCAAGGCAAAGAGCAGGCTTTATGGATGGTTGTGAATCGCGTAAAAGTATTGAGACATGAATGAGTCATGGAGGACATGAAACATCATGTAACTCTTCGGTCGAGGACTATGGAGAAACACCAATCCTCACAGTCGTACACTATGAAGAAACATCTCGGGGTGCAAAGACTCAAGTGACAGTGCTACGCAAACGGGATGACAGCAGAATCGGGTTTTATAAGTTTTTGGGGTCACAAGTAGTTGAATAAAACAGCCTGTGAACCATTTTCTACAACATATATAAAGTATTGAGCGAGAGAGATCAGATGTCTTGAGTAGATATGTAGGACACAAGATGGACGAGTACATCGGTATTTTGATGCTCAGAAGAACCTACAAGGCTGAGAGGTAGACAAATTTCAATTGAAATTCTCTACAAGCAGAAGACAACATATGCTAGCCAGCACTCATCAAGTTGGGTTTGAGGAGAGGTGGATTGTACTCAACTGCACTTCCTGCACTTATGGATCTGGATTCTTAGCATGTGTTATCTTGGCTGTTAGAAAGGTTAACAACACAGACAGCTGAGAACTTGAGAAAGAGGAGGCTCACATGTTAGGCAGTGCTTTGTGTCCAAATGCTTGGGTGAAGATGTGGACCAACTTCTGTTGCATTGTCGCGTGGCAACCCCAATGTGGTACGTGTAATGTACACTGGTTTGGAGTACAGTGGACAATGTTGGGCAAAGTGAATATGTACTATAAAGCTCGGCCTTCAGAAGAAGAAGGAAAAGATGTAGGTCATGAGAAGATGCTCATCTAGCTCTCGAGTGGTCTATGAAGGGAGAGAAACAGAACTTTCTAAAGAACAAATAATAACTTCAAAGACTTTTTTATACATCTGAGAAATCTATCGTGACTTCTATCCAACTCCACTTGACACACGGGTTCAAAACTGTGGGAGTATGAAGTCGCCTCTACACTTCCCCACTTAAATAACAGGGATTTTCTATAACAGGGTTTGGATCTATGATGTGTCTAACCCACACTTTAAGCGTTAAGCTCTGGAGGCTAGAATGACTTGTACATTCGAAAAGTAGAATTTTATTTTAAGTTAAGCATTTGGTGCACCCACAAGGTTGCTATTAGGGCAGAAATTTCTGTGTTTTTTCCGAAGAGAATTATATTTAATGTAGCCTCTCTATTTTCTAGTATACTATTTGTATATGTAAGTTCTCTGTTTTTAATAAGATTTTTTTACGTTATCCTTTATGAAAGCACAAATCAGATCGGTGAACTCAAAAGTTTACCATGGTTTTTTTTTGGTTTTAATATCGTAAAAATGTCATAACTACATGACAATCTATTTTGGAAAAAGAAACAATTAAGATAAGGAAATATAGTGAAAGTCTTGGTGAAAACCTATTCTATGCAACCACAACTTAATAATGTGAATTTTCATAGACTGGATTCCGAGCAAACAAAATAATTTAGAGACTTCTTAAAGTTGATAATATAGGAGTTCTAAAAGACAGTTACAGTAACACCACCGGAACAAACACTAGGATTTGCATAAACATTGACGGGTGTGAGTGCAGCAGGCAAGAAGCAATTGACAAAATCAGTAGAATTAACACATATAGACCACCTCAAACGGACCTGAAACATTTCAAAGTACTGGCCAGAACTCAAAAATCATGACGGGCTACATGTTTTCCAAGTAGGAAATGACCTGCGCCAAGTTCCTTCTTTTTTTAAAAGAACTAAATCTCAGCCCGGGCCAGATATTTTACCCAACTACTATAATCAAAAGAATAATGAGAAAGGGATACACAGTAGACAAGAGCAAAAGACAGGAGATGCCAAACGATGGAAAACCACGCACCAAAAAGAGAAATTAGTTTCTGTGGGGGTTGGATCGAAACTGAGGAAGAGACGCAACTAAGAAATCACCTTAAATGGGCTAGAATTAAAGTTCAAGGCGCCGAGTCGAGGACTCCGAAAGAGGTGACTGTGTTGAATGCTGGAATCTCATACTCCGTGCAGCTATGGACAGAAACGATGGCAAGGTACTCCATTGGGGAAGAAAGAAGGAAAACCCTTTTACCCAACCGACTTCAAAGATCTACCCAGAGGTTAATACAAGGACAGGTGGAGATGTCAGTAGGAAACCACGTGGGGAGCCAGCAAACATCCTAGGTTCAGGCCCCACTATGGGTCCAACTCCATGGACAAATATAGGTTAGCCTTTGCTCAATTTAAATCCAGGCCTAAAAACTACTCAACCTCTAAAAAACCCAAGCCCAGCTGGGAATGTTAAAAAGCCCAAGAACTTCATAGTGAGAGGCACATGGAGGGGAATAAAGGTTTTTTAGAATTTACGGACTTGGCATCAAAGTTTCTACAAGCTTTCAGGAACTGTGAAATAGCCGTTTAGGTAGAGGATACTATGATGATGAAAAAGGAAGGGGGAGAAAGAAACCTCTTAAACACCCAGAGAAAGATTCCTGATACAAAGTCACAGAAATATTGACCACAACAAGGAAGGAGAGGAATGTGATGCCATAATAGTCAATGACACACAAGAGACAGAACAAAAAATGCAGTTACAACAGATTCCAGAGGCTGAACCAATCAATATTCAGCTCCCAATTTTTCAAGAAGACATCAAGACAGAAACATTAAACTGGGTTAATTCACATATCTTAGAGTTGAGTAATACATACGGGGTGGCTTTCGAAGGGTTTGAAAAAGAAACCATAGAATTGTTGATGAAGATTGATGAGAAGAAATCACAACTAGATAAGAAGGGGCCTGGCAAGCCAGTTTCTACCCCAAAGAGCAGAGCAATTGGGAAAAACGAGTTGAAAAACCTAAAATCCAGCTTGAATGAAGAAGGGGAAGGAAACAGAAGTAGAGGGAGGATAAGATAAGATGTATTAGGTACATATGTACAATTTTTATTTTGAGAAAAAGGTGCATCCATATAGTTATAACTATGGTGATGATTAGCGGATATGAACTGGTAACTAGACTTCTCAATTGGAAAGTCAAATGACTTCTCACTGGGAGAAAGTTCTTTTTTTGGATAAATGGTAGTACATGAAACACAAAAAGTCCTAGTGGGTTTTTGGTTCAACAGCAGAGGTAGCACACAGCAGAATGTCTCTTAGATGTATGTGGGGGATTCAAATGTTGGCTAGTTAACAAAGTTTTGCATTTAAGCAGAAAAGGACAGAGGAAGAGTCATTATCCACTAAGCTTAGGAGCTGGAAACAACAGATTTCTTAATTAATAAAAAATAACAATCATCACAATTGGAAGTCTCTTCTTTACTTACTACAAAGCACGTGGTTTACAGCACCTTTTAGGACTCATTACAAAGCCAGATTTAGGCATTGGACATGGCGGAAATATTGATGGTTAATATCTTGGGGAAAATTTAAGCATACATGGGCAGGAACAAAATGAATAACAAGAAGGTCGTTACATAATTCTGAAAAGCAGGATAGATATACTGTAGGAATCAGAACTAGATCCCACAGGCACTATACCATGAGGTTAGAAAGTTTAATAGTTGCAGGGTACAATTCAAAAAAAAAGCAGTTGCTGAGGAAGTGAAGTCCACTGATCATAAAACATTAAAATGATGTAACACACACCATACGACCTAATTTTACACGTAAATGATATCAGAACATAAGTGAATCCGACTGCCTATACTGCTTTTACTTTAGCTTACAGCCTTCCAGAACCATACTCTCTCACACACACATGTCCTGCTTGCTAAGTGCAAGAGCAATTGTGGCACGAGGGTAAAATTTATCAGGAAATCCTTACAAAAGATTACAGAAAACTAAAGAACCTTAACAAAATAGGAAAAGAAAAAAAGAAGAACAAGAACTTGAAGCTACTTGGCAAAGTTCCTTTTGAGGAAAAAAGATGAGATATTTTTGTTATACATTAGCAAAATAACCAGCTTTATACCAACAATAAACAAATTGGGCGCAAGCATATGCATTCTGCTTCAGAAACAATTCAGAAAGGACGCATCTTTGAGACACAAATCACACTCCAAGCAAGATAGTTCACGCGTGCATACCCACACAAGATACTACCTTTTCCACTGTCAGCAGATTTTGCATAGTAACTATACTCAGGAAACAGGATAACCTAATAGCATGGGTAATAACATGTAGTCCTGGATATTCTAAGGCAGGATAATCGTATCGAATTGAGAGTAACAGACATATGAAAAGAGATATTTCTTCATAAAGCTTAGGACTGTGCAAATTACTAAGACATAAATGTATGAAATGTGAAGAAAAGAAAAATACCTTTTGATGGCAAAACTGCAAGCCTTGTACAGCTTCTGCTTGGAATCTGACAATATATGCATATGACAGAACCTCGTAAGCGCCATTGCCTTCGACTTACAGCCATGAACCCCACAAGTATTACTGGTAACCGCATTCCCGTTGTTCTCTCCAGTTCCTGCAGTACCATCCTTATTATTCTTATCCTCATCTTCCTGAAAAGCACTCATTCCAAACTTCCAGCAATACTCTCTATGCTTGAGCTTGACTTCCTCCATTAACGACCAGTAACAATCTCTGTATATACGCTGGAGTTGCTTACCCCGTCGATTCCTCCTTTTGTAAACTTCCACTCGATGCAAATGCTTGGAACGGGACAGAACAGCATCCTCCTCCCATCCATCGATTTTGATCAAGGCATTCGAAGAAGACGGACGGCCGGCAGCATTCCCGGTCGAGGAATTCGGGTCGGGCATATCGGTATCAACAGAAAGGAGACGCGAATTGGTTGCTCTGTTGAAATTGTAAGGGTTTTTTAGGTCAATTTTGTTAGGGTTTAGGTTAGAATTGGAGGTTCCTGGGCGGTAATTGGCAGTAGAAGCGGCGGCGGTGGTGGTGGCGGCGGTGGATTGAGGGGTCGCCGGGGGCATTTTCTGTGGGGTTATGATTTTGACAGATAGATTTTTTTTTGAATCAATTTAATAATAAATACAAGTGCACAAGGACACAATATAAATACGTAACAAGTTATTTCGCAATTAATTAAAAGTGTGATAAATAAAAATGCAAATTTATTTTAAATAGGATAATGCACAAGTACCGTCCTAAACTATGATTGAAATTTTAGAGATAGACGTTAACTATATTAAGGTCTTATTATCCTTGAATTATTTTTTTTTGTAATTTTGTACACTTTTTGTCTTACGTGGCATACTCGCGACTTCACGCGATTGAATTGCGTAAAAGATATTTAGATGCCACGTAAGCCAAAAAGGTGCAAAAAATTATTTTTTTAAAAAAAGTTGAGAAATAATAGGACCTTAGTTTATAGTTAAGATGTGCCTCTAAAATTTTAATCATAATCTAAGAATACTTTTCATTTTAAATATAAATTAATTATTTTGACATTAGTAGAATAATCTTATACTTTCAAATTACTCTTATTTTAAACCATATTAACTTATGATTTTATCGTAGCTAAATATGAGAAAAATTCATTATAAAACAATTTTAGAATTAGTAATTCTTTGTTCTTCATGTTAATTGCGCTCTTATAAATAATTTAAAATTTTAAAAATAACATTACTTTTGATTTGTTTAAATCGAAATGTGTATTTAAATTAAGCGGCAGAAATATTAAAATAACGATATAATTGTATCTTTTTACTACACGCATAATATCTTGATATATTTATTTCATTTATATTATTGAATTAAACTAATTTTTTTATATCTCATGTAAACTTGTTTAATATGTTTAGATTTTGTGAGCCCTAAATCAAATTAAAAAGTCTACCCTCCCTATTTCATCATATAACTAAAGAAAATGAATTAGTAACCAATAGATGTCAAAAAAATAAAGTTGCATCTGATTATAATTTTAATAATTAGGGAAACTGTAAAAGTACCCTCTTAATTTATGTCTGAACTTTCAGAGATACACTTATACTATACTCAGATCCTATTACACCTTAACTTATTTTATATATAATTTTCTACCTCTTTTCGATCTACGTACACTATCTTGTGGACTCAGTATGTATTCACAGATTTGTACAAATTCGATGAACACAGTAAAGAACCATAGTTATTTTCTTCTTGAGATTTTCAGAAATTAATAAAGCCAAGAAATTAAACAGTGTCTAATATTAGGGTGTTATTTATTTCATTTTAAAGTAATTTAAACAATTTTAATAACATCATAAAGTATAAGTATATAGTTAAAAATCTAATTATGATTTGAAAAGACATTTAACTATTTTCTCCTCCAAATTAAATACAAAGAAAAAGTAATTATGAATTCTCTAATTCCAAAAAAAAAAAAAAAAAAAAAGGAAAATCAATTGTACCTAGATCCATATTTATCAACTACTCCATATATTTTCTCTCTAATATTTTATTCACTTTCAATAAATACACTAGGAATGTAAAAAGAATATGAAAAACTAATCGAATCTAATTGAATCATATTGATTTATGCTTTTTCTGATAAATTCGTAAACTTTTATTTAAATGTGTAACTGTCCCGAATAATTGAATGATCTTTTAAATGATTGAAAAAAATCAAAAAAAATTCAAACCGAACAACACATGTAAATTTATTTTATATATTAACAATATATTAAATTTAATATATGAATATATTTTATAACATTTTTCAAATATAAATATAACTTAAGTCCTGAACCTTTGATGACTAGAATATGGCAAAAACGTTTTACATTCTTGTCTTTTTTTATGAAAAATCGAAGTGTTTTTTCAAGAATATAATTGCGAAAGAAATATACCAATCGTAATATATTTTGAGGTGATATTTTAAAAATAAAAACACTCGAACATTAACCGAATCATATTGATACCAAAGAGAAACCGATATAATAAATGGTTTGAAAAAGTATAATTTTAGTTATATATTATAAATATCCAAAAAAATAAAATAGTATAACTTTTTTAAAAAAAATCGATCGAATCGTACCACTGTCACCTCTAGAATTTACCATATACCACATTTATGCTAACCATTTCATTATCTTCTTTAATAGGAAATGAATTAACAGTATTAATATTCTAGTAGTTTTAATTATTTTGATCTACTCATGGCTTATGCAAATCAATTTTACAATTATGAGTTGATTATGCAAAATTCACTTTAATGTTTTAAAGCTTTGCCTTCTTCTTTGAGATATTGTGCATTTACTTTTATTAGCAATGGGAGTTTGGATGAACTTCTCAGTGTCTCCTAGTTTCGTTTCGAAGAAAAATCATGAAATGATCAGAGTTTTCGAGTCACAGTACTCTCACAAGGAAGGAAAATAAAGTAAAGGATCAAAAACATATTTAAATGACGTATTTTTTTGTGTTTCATATTTAAACTATTGTCAACTATTTATAAAAAAGTACATCATCTATATATCAATTGTTTCCAAATACCTGAATATTGGTGATATTTGAAGTAAAAAAAAGAAAAAATTTATGATTGAGTATAATTTGACAAAAAGTGTTGGTTATTTTTTTCAATTGTTTTTTTCTTATAAAATCATCTTCTTAATTTATACCTCTTTAATTATATAAATTTTATTCTTAAATTAGTATTAATAATATTCATAACTCCCAAACCTTTTATATTCATAACCTCTTAAGCCTTTGATATTCATAACTTCTAATTATTTAATGTGGAAGGTTACATTAAACACTATAAAAAATCACGCTAAAATTTTGTGTTATTCTATTGTCGTCTTTGGTTAGAGAATTTGTGGAAGACATGTTACAATATTTTTAAGCTTTGAGGTGCATTATCTTTTTCAAATATTATTTCATATATTACTTTTAATTAGCAAGTAAGGCTAATATGTCAGCGTATTTTTATTTCTTCTAGATAAATTATTTTGTTTTTTTATCTTTGAGATTTATTTTACAATTAATAATGTATTTGTTATTATTTTTCTTGTCTCTTGTATATATGATGAAATGATAACATCAAGCGATGGAGATTATACAAGTCCATACCATTCAATAACAAACATATTTGAAGGTAAAAATTAAATTCATAAATTTAAAAATATAATCATAGTTATTAAAATGAAAACTCTATAATACACAATTAAGTCACTGAATTTTAAATAAAGATAAATATATCTATTCATTGGATCCAGATGGCGCTTCATTGAAATTGGACGAACTGTTGCCATCAACTCTTAAAGGTGAAAGGGACATTCCAATAGTTTTATACGGAAATTCCGTATCATACTCCATAAGTTGGGTTGCTACTCTTTCAACTTCTTCATCTGCAGCTTCTAAGAGCTCTATCAACTTTTTAAGGTCTGAAAAGTTGAGTTGTTCATATGGAAGTTCTTTCCTTAATCCTTTGAGAGCTTTTCCATGTTTTTTTTGTTGTTCGAGTGAATTCTCCAACATGTTTAAGTTGTTCCAAAAATACTTGGATATCTAAACTTAAATATAATAATAATAATAATAATAATAAACAATAATAATAATAATAATAATAATAAGATATGAAATTTAACTAATTAAGATTGTTATTTTTCATTATTTAAATATGTTAACTTTTTTTTTTTATTTAAAATTTGATTATTAAAAAGTTATTAATACATAATACAAATACTAAATTAATCTAATATTTTATAATAAAAATAATTAAAACATGTGATGATTGGTGATGACGAGGACAATTAATAGTAATTGTGGATAATGATTAATAATAGTGTTGACTAACTATATAGTCATGAATAATAATTATTAACAGCAATCTGAGTTACACATTGCCGAAAAATTATACTAAGAATTTAATTAAAAGATTACAAATAAACATAAAAAAAACGATCAGATTTCAAGTTTACATAAATATATATGAATAATACTAAAAAAAGTTCAAATAAAAAATAAAAAAATGATCACAAGTTTTCATTTCGATAGTTCTAATATTATCCAATTCTTATTATCTTCTTTTTTTCTCTATGAAATTTCATTTTAATGTTTAACTTTCCGGAGTTCACATATATTTATTTTTTAATGAATTTTATATTTAATCTAGATATTTTTCATAGCTTCTCTTCTATAAAATTATGTGATTAATAAAAAAATCCTTTTATTAAATAATTATTGATATTAGTATGTAATTTTATTTAAATTTTATTAGGGTAGATCTGTTACATGACTTTATTCATTATAGTGGTCCTTCCTTTCTATCTTTTCGTCTTTCATTATGTCAAAACATCAAAATCACAATAAATACTACTAGTTTAAGTGGTTAATCCTACACATTCTTGGAATATTAAAAACTATAATTAATTAGTCTATCACCACAAGCTCGAAAAGTCAAATTCAACCATTTATTGAAGTTGCCCATTCAGGTAATTTTCCTATGGTAGTTCATGCTTAATGATGATATAATAAATATGATTTAGTATAATATAGAGTTCAAACACATATATACCATAGTGGATTCAAAATTTGTATGTAAAAATCTTTATTTATTATAAACTTTGGTTAGTAGTTAATGAGGATCAAGATATTCTTAAAAAGAAGACAGAACAACATCCGTCGAAAATTTTTTCACTTAGTTATTTTCCATCATCATCGGAGAAAAAAATTGAAAAAGGGAGGAGAAATGATGGCAATGATAATTTTTAGACAAGCTCAAGATCGTTATCAGGATGCAATCACATCAGTGAAACCCAAAGATGATATGTTAATCAAACCTACCATTAATCTAATTATATATACTTCAACTTTAAATAATAAAAAGAAAGAGTAATCATTCTATCAAATAATTCTTAAAGATGATAAACAAATACAAAGAACAAAAAAGAAACATATAAGCGATACAATTAATTATTTTTTTCAATGTTATCTTGATAATTATAACAAAATGTAATGTAACAATCAATTTGTTTTTTTAACACAAAAAAATCCTAAACTAAAAGCAAGTTATAAATAAATCAACAATTCAACTATATAAATAGAGATAACGGTCATGTTTTAGTAATTGAATTCTTATCTCGTGACTGCATAAGGGAGATCTGACAACTTTCGCCACAAATTATAACATTATTTCGTCAATTTAGAACTCCTACAGATAAGGATTATAGGAGTAGCACATAAGAAACTTTTCTGAAAGAGTTAATTTATAGAACAAAAATTGTAATATACGAAAAGTCACATAAAAATTATATTGGGTCGAACTTTGAAAATTTTAGATTTTCGAAAAAAAATGGAATCAAAACTTATCGATAATCGAAGTGAAACTTTGGACATATCAACGTCCATCGGTTGTGAATTGTTAGCTTACAATATATATATAGGTATCACTAATGAGTGATACAGATCTATTGACTGACCAATTCTGATATATTTCGTAATAATAACACTTAAAAGTGAACATTTGTGATTCTTTTAAAAGCTAACATGTGAAATACTGAACAAATTATAAATATATCTTTTTTCTTCAATACGTTATTATCAAACTCTCATATCAAAGTTTGATTATCGAACCAAACTTTCTAAATTATCGAAATCAAACTTTTAAAAATATCAATGTGATCAAACTGAATAGCAAACATCCATTCGTAATTGCAGATATTTTTGTTTTGGTATCTACTACTTTCAGTTACCAATTATTAAATTATCGAAATCGATGTTTTAGAACTATCAAACGCCCACCCCTAATAATAGATATTGTACTACTTTTCAATTATCGATATCAATTTATTCAAACCCAAATAGCAAATACGCGCTCCTAATTGTAAGATATTTTCTTCTATGCGATTTGATTCGATTTTTCAATTTATCATGACCATTATACCCTTCTATCATTGGTCAAAAGATTATTTATTGCTCAACACAAGACAAAAAGATCTAATATCTTATTTGATAATAACTCCATTTAAAACTATGTAAAAATAGGATCTTTGAAAACTTTTCCTTTTTAATCATAATTTTCAGTCAAAAAGATTTGAGTAGAAAGTGTAGGGACTAACACTCTTCATTTCTCTTTTTGTCCATTTGGATGTTGACAAGATTCATCACTACAATTTCACTCTTTTCTCAGAGAAACTGTCACACCCACAAGCTTGAAATCATCCTTTATGGAGTATGAAAGAATCGACAAGAGAAATTTACAGGTAAAAATTTCACTTTTTGAGGTTGAAAATCTTGCAGAATCAGTGATAATGGAGTAGGATTTGAGTATATACACTGATTAGTTGTTAATTTGCTTCTTTAATATGTTTTCTGATCTGGGTTCCTTTTCTTTTTCCATTTCTTTATACAAGCTCCCATTTTTTTGCTCTTTTGGTGACTTGAACACATGATTTTAGGGTGGGAGGAGGAGGGTGTTTGTCATCTGAGCAACCCCTTTTTTTATCTGGGTTCAAAGAAAAAAGCTTTTTTTGTTCTTTTTGGTATGTGGGGTTTTCAATTTTAAGGCAAAATTGACAATGTGAGTTTGAGAATTTTGCAGGGTGAGTGACAATGGAGTAGGATTTGAGTATAAACACTGGTTAGATGTTAATTTGCTTCTTTAATCTGTTGTCTGATCTGGGTTCTGTTTCTTTTTTCATCTCTTTATACAAGTTCCCACCTTTTACTCTTTTGGTGACTCGAACTACAATTTTAGGGTGGGAGGTGGAGGGTACTTATTATCCGAGCAACCCCTTTTGTGATCTAGGTTGAAAGCAAAAGGCTTTTTTTGTTTTTTTGGTATATGGGGTTTTCAATTTTTAAGGCAAAATTGACATGGTGAGCTTGAGAATCTTGCAGGGTGAGTGACAATGGAATAGGATTTGAGTATAAGGACTGGTTAGATGTTAGTTTGCTTCTTAATTTGTTTTGTGATCTGGGTTCTTATTCTTTTTTCATCTCTTTATACAAGCTCCGAGCTTTTTGCTCTTTTGGTGACTCGAACACATGATTTCAGGGTGGGAGGTGGAGGTTGTTTATCATCTGAGCAACCCCTTTTGTGATCTGATTTCAAAGAAAAAAGCTTTTATTGTTCTTTTTGGTTTGTGGAGTTTTCAATTTTAAGGCAAAATTGACATGGTGAGTTTGAGAATCTTGCAGGGTGAGTGACAATGGAGTAGGGGTAGAAACCCTGATGCGTTATGTACTGCTTGATTGTTAATTTGTTCTTTATTCACTCTGTGATTGGGTTTTTTTTTTTGCCCCTTCCCGAGGTGGGGGTGCTTACCATTTGAATAAAAGTTTCTCTTTTTAATTTTTCTTTCCGCAATGTGACTTTTAGTTTGTAGGCAAAATTGACATTATGAGCTTGTAAATGTTGAAGAGTGAGTGATAATGGAGTAGGTACAATAACAGATGCTTATGTACTGCTTTGTTGTTAATTTAGTTCCTTAATGCTTTGTGGTCGTGGTTGAAAGTAAATTTTTTGGCTGTTTATCTTTCTCTAATTGGGGTTTTAGTTTTCAAGGCAAAATTGTCATTGTGAGCTTGAGAATCTTACAGTGTCAGTGATAATGGAGTAGGGTACAAATTCACTTTGTGATCTGGGTTGAAAGCAAAATCTTTTACTTTTTCTCTTCCCCCAATGTGTGTTTTGATTTTCAAGGCAAAAAAAAGGTAGAGAGAATGACGCATTGATACATCGTTTTCATCACAATTGGACTTTGCCTACTTTGGTTACTGTTTTTTTTTCTACTTCTTGCATTCTTCTTCTTTTGTTTAAGAAAGAAATCGACTTTTGATCCATTGAATCTGCACGTAGTTATGTTGAGCCATCACTTTCTATGTAAACCCCATTTCTCATTTAGGAAATTAAGTTATCTTTTCCCCTTCCGTTTTGTTTGTTTTGTTATAGCTGTCTCCTAGAAAGCTGAGGTCTATGCTACTGGGAGCAGAAAAGAAGAGGAAACAAGAAGGAAGGGATGACGTAGTAGAAGATCAAGAGCTTGAATCTGCTACTGTGTCCTTGAGATCCCATTTGCCTGAGATCCATGAATCCGGTATAGTAATGCATTGACGTTATGTATATTGTGCAATGAGATTTTGTACTTATGGATACCTTCGTTTCTTGTTTTAATGCTTACCTTGTTTACACACTATGTTAGATTGAATGCAAGTACATTTTTTTGCTTGCCAGGTTGTAATTTGGAGAATTACAAAGATGTAAATGTTGTAAGTGTTGTTCCTGAGAGCTCGACTTCCTTAGCACTTGATTCATCAATGTCATTGGAGATTATTAGTGACACGAGAATCAAAGATCAATCTTTGGTTAGTACAAGAATTAGGTCTCAAGATGACAGTAGTTTGGACTGTGATGGTGGAATCGATAGTGTTGGTACTGTATCTCCTCTCTTTGAATTTCAAAAGGCTGAACGGGCAGCACAGAGAGTGCCCCTAGCTCATTTCTCAAAACCTGCCCCTTCCAAATGGGATGATGCGCAAAAATGGATAGCAAGCCCAACATCTAACAGGCCGAAGACTGGGCAGAGCAGTCAAGTTGTTGGATCTCGCAAGACTAGTCATTCTGGATATGGCTATCGGCAACAATCTACAAAAGTTGTAGTTGAGGTTCCTGATCAAAAATTGGTTCCTTATGAGGAGCCTGTTGACACAAAACAGATAGACTCAGGCCAACCAAAGGACAGCGGTGTTCAGAAGTTCGTGAGTTGGGAGGCTGAGCCACACCCAATTGCTGAATCATATGTTAAGCCAATGCTCATGATTGAAACATCCATCGGACAATCAGCAAGTAAGACTAATTTCACTTTAATCCCTTTACATGTTACTGGAAAAGATTTCTGTCTATTCTTGATATAAATTTGAGTCCAAGAATGAGAAATAGTAGTATTGCTAATTTCAGTGTACTTTCTAGTTTGCATTCTGTGAAGCACCTTCTATTTAGAAGTTGCACAGTTATATTCAATAGCTGTCTCATTTGGCATACTGGCTATGTTGTTGTTGTTGTCTCATTTGTCATTCAATTTTTAATGCTTGGCTTCCTCCATGCATTCACGATACATTTTGTTCACTTAATGAGATGGTGCACATAATATTGTTTAGTCTAATAATTGTTGAGAATATCAAAGCAAATATGCTTCAATACATTCCTTTTGTGCCGAGGGTCTGTCGAAACAACCTCTCTACCCCACAAAGGTAGGGGTAAGGTCTGTGTACATCCTACTCTCCCCAGACCCCACTTGTGGGATTACACATTACAGTGGATGTGTTGTTGTTTATCAAAACAAATATAGATACTTGGAGCACTGATAAAAAAGTATTAATGCTTGAAGCATTCAAATGTTCTTGAATAGCTGAAATCTTATTGAAAATGTAAAAGCCTGTGATTTAGATTCTACATTCAATGGTTGACAGCAAGGTGGTACACATAGAAGATTTAGCTGGCCTCACGGCTGAACATTTCTAGAAGTGCTAGTATAGCTCCTTATAGCTGCATAGTTTGCTTTTTATTATTATACTCTTCACATTAGGCTGACACAGATTTACATTTTAAGTTCTTTACATTAGGCTGATATATTTCTTCTTTAAACTCTATCTCCCTTTTCTCAAAGTTTACTTCTTTTTTAACTCTGCATTGCATGATTAAGCATATGTACCAATGTATTCAAGGAGGGATTATAAAGAGAAGTATCTTTTTAAGGAAAGTAGATAATACTAGTTGGCCGAAAAAGAGCAAGACGAAATCTATTGGGGAGGAAGAGTATGTTATCATTTAGTAAATGTCTTTGCAGTTTGCACTACATGCTTAATGTTACTTAAAAGGTCTGAAGTTGCACGGAGTTATCATACTCTCAGTAATTGGAAAATGTATGTAACTTTTGGACTCTTGGGTCCTGACTTTTATCATCGTGATAATTGAAACTACTCATTTCAAATTGATCTTCAGTTTATATTTCCCAAGTTAAGCCATCTCACTGAAAGATGAGGAAATATGTTTTTTCTCCTTACTCTTGACTCACGTGAACTTCCTATGGCATTTACAATAACTATTTGAGCATGCGAGACAACAAAGTATTAGCAAATAAGTGAGTATAATATCATGATTTTCTTACGTAATTATACTATATTTAGTTGGTATATTCTTGCAACCATGCTTTAATAGCTTTTCTTTTGAGCTTAGGGTCTTATCGGAAAGTCTTCCTACCCTATAAAAGTAGGGTAAGGTCTACATAACTAGTACAAAAAAAGAAATCGCCTAGTTCCAACATTTCTAGAATATTAAAAGATTCAATAGATGTTGCTTTTATCCCCATAAGTTCTATCACAACAGATTTACATCCTTTAAATAACAATGATCAGAAAACTCATACAATCTCTCATCTCCGGAAAAAGAGAACAACATCTTTTCATTTTCTTCACCAACTCACACCATTCCTCCAACGAAAATATTTACACTTCTCTAATCCATTGTATAGGCAAGATCAAAATCTTCTACCCGTATTATCTTTTTTTTTTTTTTTTTTTAATAAAGATAATGTTGGTCTTCTACCCGGATTATTATTGGACCAAGAAGTTTTCAAAGGGAGCAACAAATTATAAAAGCGTCACAGTTCCTCATTCAGCTTTGAATCATCCTAGTCAAAATAAATGCTGTTCAAATCCAATTTTGCCTCTTCACGACTATTTAACCCTGATTAAAAAATCAGAATTAGAGAGAAAAATTAGAAGCCCTAATTAAAAATTGAACAAACAAGACAAACAAAGTAATAAGAAATTAAAGAGAATAATTTGTTAAAGCTTTTCTCTTTGAGCTACAAGGGTGATCTGTGTTTGAACAATGGCTATGGAGAAGTAAAAATAGGTAAAAGGTATAAAGAAATAAGTCTAAATTAATTAAATATTTATTACAAAAGAAGAATATTATGAAATTAATTGCATCTTTATTGATATATAACAATTAATGATAGGCTCATTGTAGTATTTTTTTTCTTGACTACATGCTCATCATACGTGTATTCATGCACTGTTCCAGATGAGCACAAATGTTCCTTTTGAAATACATTATTAAGGACCTGCCCACAGTTTGGGATTGTCACGACAAATTTCGACAAAGTTCGGATATATTTTGGACCATTTTCCCTTATTTAATATTACAATAAATATTACTTCTACTCCCATATATTCTATAACAATAGACTTGCGTCCTTTAAATATCAATGATCAAAAGACTCATATCTAACAAAAGTGAACGACCTATGTTCTACTCACTCACTCAACCATGATACATAAACAAACTAACTTCACTTTTCCTGCCAATTTCCTTAATACTAATGGACATATTGATTGTGGGGGCAATCCCCATCTAGATGATGCCACTAGTAACCAATACAAATCCTTCACCTTGTGTCGAAATGGGTCTCAAAGGCAACTCTGTAACACTGCATGTCTTGATGGAGAATCAAGAAACAATGCTAGTGAGACAAAATCCTTTCATCAAAGCTCAAATTGTGTCGGAGGGGATGAGGAGATCCATGGAGACTTACAACAACCATTTATGAATGTCGACTATCCTTCAATCACCAATGAACTACCAATATTTGGGGTTGTCATTCTCTCACATTCCAACATGGGAGACACCAATGTACACTTCCATACACCAAACCCAACCAATGGCAGTGATAACCTCCCCTTCCCCCCCAAAAAAACCAAGCTACCCGAACATTCAAGATATATAGAACCCTTGTACGATCACTGACAAATGCATGAGCTAGCACATAGAACTGGGGCTTTCTCCCTAACTATGGAACTAATGGGATCAATGAAGAGCATTGCAACTTAGATGCAAAATAATGTTGCCTCCTCATCTCAGGTACACCCCTGTAAAACTGATTCCTTTACGACCAATGAATCAAAACACACAGGAAATGGGGTTAGTTCTAATGATTCCTTACGTTAGTTCTAAAACTTCTTCTATTTCCTATGTGTTCGTGTTTACTAGTTTTACATGGGGTGTACCTGTGATGACGAGGCTTCGTTGTTTTGCATCTAAACTTCTGTGCTCTCCAATTGATCCCACATGTCTCGTAGTTTGAAAGATGACCTCTACGCTAGTCCCTGCATTTGCCAGTGATGGTACAAGGATCTATACCTTGGATGTTCAGGAAGCCTGGTGGGGGGTGTCAGTTCTGTTAGATGGGATTGGTGCATGAGAGTTTACATTGTTGTTTCCCATGTTGGAATGTGAAAGAACACTAACCCCGAGGAGTTGGCGATTGAAGGGTTGTCGACATCCATAGGTGGTTGTTGTAAGTCTTCATGGCTTTCCTCACAATCTGAGCTAGGATAGAAGGATTTTGTATTATTAGCATCATTTCTTGATTCTCTATCTAGACATGCAGTGAAAGAGAGTGGCCTTAGAGACCCATTTCGATCCAAGATGATGGGTTCGTGTTGGATACTAGTGCCATCATGTAGATGGGGGGCAAGACATCCTAACCAGGGTGTCCAATTTGGACACCCTTCGTTGGAAAATTACGTTGTATATGTGTCAAATTCTACATTTAAAGAAAATATATTTAAAGTTGGACACCCTTGACAAAAGCTTTGACTTTAGCGCAGTGGTAATGAGTGTCTATTCGAATGAAGGAGTTTTGGGTTCAAACCCCAAATATCACAATTATTTTTTTGACAGCCACACACCATTATTCTTGGACACCCTTAATAAAATTAGTGGCGGAAATTTCGGACTCCGCCATTGTCTGGGGTTGCAGCCAATCCTTTCACTGGTATCAAGGGAATTGGTTGGTCAAGTTTGTATTCATGGTTGATTGAGTGGGTATAGAATGTGAGTGGCCTTGGGGACCCTGGTGTCTAGGGAATTGGTGGTAAAGTTTGTATTCATGATTGGTTGAGTGGATTTAATAGAAATTGTTCGCATTTGTCAAGATGAGATTGTATGGGTCTTCTGGTCATTATGTAAAGGAGGCAAGTCTATTGTGAGAGAATCTATGGGAATAAAGTAATATTTATTGTAGTTCTTGATATGCTCGGATGTTGGAACTAGGAGTAACCGCTAGAACTCAAAAATTAGAAGTTGAAGTCTCTATTTATGAATGAAAAATAAACGCTAACAAAAGAAAATAAACCGAATAAGTCATTTCTATAGTGAAGATTGTAGATCTATTACATGACCTTTTCATGATAGGTAACATTGGCATTTCTACATCTCTTCTTATGTTTCAGAAATTCTTTTGTAAGATGTGATGTATAGAGAGATATAATTCATATAATCGTCATGATATTATCATTCTTATTCATATATATATATATATATATATATATATATATATATATATATATGTATATATATATATATATATATATATTAATTATACTAAAAATGGAAACTCCATAGTTGAAAGTTGGATTATGAAATTGTTCCTAATCATATTAAAAGTAACAACTTTGTCCTGATTACTTTACAAATTAACATACATTTTACAAACTAAAACGTTTGTCTTCTATCAATCGGATAATTAAGTCAGTTGCACTGAACAGGGAATACTATTTCTATCTGCAGTAATTATTGTAGACAGTTGTTTGCAAACTGCAAACCTTTTATAAATAGCAGTTAAAGTACCAAAATTTTCACATTATGACATTTATTTGTTTGGTTTTTTGAGCTTCAATCCGTTAAATATTCTATACCCTTTTTTATGATCTTTACACTTTGTAAAAGTCACCACACAATGTCAAAGCTTCTTTATCATTTTATTTTTGCTCCTTTTCTGTTAGACTGCACAAAAAACTACTACTTTTGCCCTCTTATTTGCTGAGTTGTGCTCAGCATAAGGCAATATTATTCCTTTCCCTTTAAACAAATTCAGTTCATGCTTACCTCTTGAATATGGTTTGTATTTACGAAATAATGTGTGCTGATAATTTTTTTTTTCCTAATTATTTGGCACACTTCATTTTTTTAGTTTGCTCCAAAAGAATCACGTTGGGAATTTCCAAACCAAATTCAAGATTATGTATGTAGTTCACTGGTTTCATTTTATTTACAACTTTTTGTTTGATACTGGGAATTTCCAAACCAAATTCAAGATTATGTATGTAGTTCGTGGGTTTCATTTTATGTAGAACTTTTTGTTTGATGCTGTGTGATTTTTACCTGCTTGGTGGTCTCTCACTTTTAATCTAAGTTGCACGGACTCTTCACTTTCGATGCCGCACCTTTGTTGGGTTCTCCAAAAATACACTACTTTTGGAGAATCTGACATGCACCAACTGACATTTTTGAAGAGTTCGAGCAACATAGCTTTTAATATAAGTATAGATAGTTTTTTATTCCATTATTAACTAATATCATACCTGAAGTGCTAGCTTTGTAAAGAAATGAAATAACTCTGAGCATATATCTCATTTTGTTACATGACAAAAGTAATCTTGCATTACAAATATATATTGTATTTGAATCTACTTCCAAACTGAACTATCGTTCAACTTTGCAGGTTCAGAAGATGTCAAATAATTGTACATTTACGAATGAAGTCATGCAACTAGCTTGATTGTTTATCAATTTAAAATTATATTTTTTCTTTCCAGATTTTCATGTGCAATGCATGTGTCCACAACCTAGTTTATTTACTATAAGCATGGAACTTAAGCTTCATGGTGCCTTTACGTCGTGCTTGATCCATGATCGTCCACAGTAAATTGTTGAAATACGATGAACTTTTGAATGCAAAATGATAAACAATTATATTTTTTGCAGTAAATCTGAGCCGTCATGATTCGTCTGTTTCTATACATAGTGCGACTGTTGTCCCCCCACCATCAACTGCAAGGTCAGTCTCGATGAGAGATATGGGCACAGAAATGACTCCAATTGCAAGCCAGGAACCTTCCAGAACTGGGACACCTGTGAGAGCAACTACACCTACTCGCAGCCCAACTTCTTCTCGGCCATCAACTCCGGGAGCTGCACCAGCTTCCTCTCCTTTTCGTCCTTCAAATGATAATTTGGATGCTCATACAAATGAATTGTCTGATCAGGAATTACAGATGAAAACTCGAAGAGAAATCATGGCACTTGGAACTAAACTTGGTAAAATGAATATAGCTGCCTGGGCTAGCAAAGATGGTGAGGATAGAAATGCATCCAGCTTGCTGAAAACTGATAAGCAAGACCAACCAAATACCACTGTTACTGAGACACGTGCAGCTGCTTGGGAGGATGCAGAGAAAGCGAAGTACTTAGCCAGGTAATTTCGGGGATATTAGAAATCTTATTTTAGTTCTTGAGCCTTTTGGTTGAGGTTTAGAATATAGCTACCAGTCAAGCTAGGTTATTCACGCGACCTCCTTGGAGCCCCATTAATGACATTGATCCTGTTACATATATTTTTTTAAAAAGATTTTCTAGCTTATTCAACTTTGTAGTTATCGCTAAGATGCTCGTCAACTTCTGCTGCACGTTATTCTTTATGGTGTTGGGTTCTCTTTATGTATGCTCTGGAGCATAATCTGATGAAAGTTATCTTTCCAAAGAGGAAAAATCAAGAACCAACAATTAGTTGATCAATGCTGATTCTCAATGGAAGCTTACATGTGTTCTCTATTTAAATTGTCAATTTGCTACTTAGTGTTTGACTTGCTGGTTATCTTTCTCAAGGTTTAAACGAGAAGAAATCAAGATACAAGCATGGGAA
>CM064963.1:2469215-2699218 GCA_032847665.1 Solanum chilense | reverse complement strand
TTTGAGAGTGTATTAATTTTTAAATATTTTAAAAATATTTCAAATTATCAATTATTATGATCTATGTGGCACATGTGAAAATTTTAGATTTAATTAATTTTTAATATATTTTTATAAAATATTTCAAGTACGTAATTTTTAAATAATATATGTTATTTCTCTTGTCCGAATTAATATGACACATGTTAAATTTTGAGATTTAATCAATTTTTTGATATGTTCATATTTTAAGTTGTGTTTAATAGTATTGTTAACGTAATTTTCAAATAATATATGTTATCACCTTCATATGAAATTTTGAGAGCTAATCACATTTTAATATGATTTTCGCTATATTAAGTTGTTAATTATTGTGATTTATAAAACTCTTAATGTGATTTTTAAATAATTTATGATACTCTCTCGGTTCTAATTATATAGTACATGTGAAATTTTCTAGATATAATTAAATTTATAATATTTTAATTAATTTTTAATACTAAATTTTTAAATACATAGTATATATATAAAAAAGAAAATATTAAAATAAAAACAATTTAAAATATATAAAATACGAAATATAAATAGAAGAAGCTTATATAATATAGTTAAATATTGAAAACTACAATTGATATATGTCAAGTGGACCTTCTATTTGTGTAGGGCTTCCAATCACCCTCATGTATAGTACATGTTTGGATTATAAAATGAAATGATATTGATAAAGTAACATAATTGTCAATTATTATCGAAATTTATGGCGGGATGAATAGAATTTTTTCGTCTTTAGTCTTTTAAATGAAAATATTTTAATAGGAAGTATCTTTTTCTTTAATATGCTAGCTTTATACATGATAAACTCAGGTCAATTACTGTTAAAGAAACGTGTAATTATTTAATCTAAAGATTAATTCGTTAGAAATTAGAACACATATTTTTATTTATTAAATCATATTGATTCTCTTGCCATCGAAATTACAAAGTAAACAACAAATACCAAATGAAAAAAAAAAGTAATGGAAAATTATAATATATTATAAATTACTATTAGCTAAGCTAGGTAGTTTTCATGGAATATTTGGACATAAAGTACACACAACATAGACAACAAATATATGCTTGAGATATATTATGTTTCACGTTATAATATTCAAGGAATATTTGTTATAA
This sequence comes from Solanum chilense, assembly GCA_032847665.1. Taxonomy (NCBI): domain Eukaryota; kingdom Viridiplantae; phylum Streptophyta; class Magnoliopsida; order Solanales; family Solanaceae; genus Solanum; species Solanum chilense. The sequence continues at coordinate 2,698,069 of CM064963.1, read as the reverse complement.
TGTTTAGGTTGTGTTTGGTATGGTGAAATATATTTATCAATTTTTTTTTAATGTTTGATTGTTAATTTTTTTTATTTTTTTTTATTTTATTGAAATGATTTTCCTAACGAAAGTAAGGAAAACAAGTTATACAAATAACATTCCGTAGTAATTGTATTTTCACTCTTCAATACTCTTCACTTTCACTCTCACATTCGTAAAAAGCAGTTGTTCCTTCTGTTCTACTTCTACGATAAATGTGTAGAACCATCCAAGACATTCAATTCTATTCAGGCAGAATAATCATAATTCCTACCATCATCGATCTTCACCTTTGTGTTTTTATAATAATAGTTATCTAAATTATATATAAATAATTTTAAAAATATTATTTTTTTATTGATCACGGTAAAAAAAATACGTAACAAATTCACTTAATATAGTTATCTTTCTAAAAAAAAATCTATAAAAAAAAACATGTATTTTCCTTTGCCGAATATTCTCCATGCATTATTTGGGATCAATAACCATTTATACTAGTCACTAGTTATCATTATATTTATTTTATTTATTTGTTCCTATTCTTTTTCACTCATGTGCTTATTGATTGATTTGAAGGATAAGAGAGACTATCGAGATTGAGAGGGGAAGGAAATAAGTGAGCGAGATTTAAAAGAGAGAATTAAGAGAGGGGATAAATACATATTGTATTCGTTGTACTAAGTGTATATAATTTGTATTAACAAATATAACTGTATCAAGTTATATCATGTTGTATTAACAAATAAATTGTATTAAGTCTATGTATTCCTTGTGTATTTACTTTGTATTAACGAATACAATTGCATCATGATATATATTCTATGTGCATTCACTTTATATAAACTGTATCAACAAAATATAATTATATCAAGTGCGCAACGAATATAACCTTATTAAGTGTGAACGAAGACACTTTTATTAAGTGTATACATTTTGTATCACACGTTGTATACTCTTTTTAGAATATGGTTGATATAATATTGCATCTCTCTTTCGTTCATGCATACTAAAAATTTGAATATGAAATCGAATAGACAGAAGGAAGAAGAGAGGTTTCCATCATTTCTCGCCAAATTTGTTTCGGGCGAGATATAGAAAGGACGAGGACGAGAAAGGGAGATTGAGGTGAGAGTTTAGGGATTAAATCGTATCTGTTAATATAATATTACATGTTTCCTTCGTTCATACATGCTAAGAATTTGAATATGAAATCGAATAGACAAAACGAAGAAGAGAGGTTCCGTCATCTATCGCCAAATTTGTTTCGGGCGAGAGATAGAAAGGAAGGGGACGAGAAAGGGAGAGAGGGGAGATCGAGACGAGAGTTAAGGGACTAAATCGTATTTGTTAATACTTTGAGGGCCTTACTAGCATTTATTTCTAGATTTTTTCACCACCTTCTTCTTTTCTTCCCCAATTTTTCAATTGCTCTCTGTTTACTACTATGGACCTTCTACTTCCGATTCCGGCGAGACTTTCTACATTTTCACGCGCCGCCGTGTGTACTTTTTCTCCGGCGAATCCTTTCAATTCCAACTCATTTACATACCGGAAGGTGAGATTTAGAGTGAATTGCAGTACGAAGCCTGTGCGAGTGGAAACGAACTCGAATTTCAACAGAAGAGATAGCAGTAACTGTGAAGTGAATCGTGAAGATGATGATACAGGGGAGGCAGGCGGTCTGAAGAATGTGTGGGAAGAGACGGAGTTTGTGGAGGTGTTTGGAATTGGAAGCAGGAAAGACGCTCTGCTTGAGTTCTGCTTGGCTTCACCTTATCTTTCTCCGGCGTTGAGATTTTGGTATGCTTTCTGAATGTACCTTTTTTTCCCGATTATTGTCAATGTAGGGTTATAGCCGTGCATATACACTATCCTGCTCAGGCTCCACTTGTAGGATTGTTTTAGCCTGTTTTGCCATGCTTTTGAAGTTTGTTTATTCAGAAAAAAAGTATTTTTTTGTTTGAAAAAAGTACTTTTGGATATTATCTCTTTTTAATTAGCTAATCAATTTTGAAAAGCATTTTTAAAACCAATATTAGAGCATCAATTTGTGATTTGCCAACAACATACCCAATTAATCTTGCTTGTTCTATGGGAAGGTAGAGTGTTTGCAGACCTTATCCCTACCTTTGAGAGATAAAGAGGTTGTTTCCGACAGACCCTCGACGGAAGGAAAAACATTTCAAAGAAGGTCGAAAAAAGAAATAGTGGAAGTGAAGGAGCTATAATAAAATACAATGGTGTGATTTGCCAAGGTTCTAAACGTGATTAGGGAGAAAACCTACTTTTTTCAGCTTCTAAAAAACACTTATACTAGTACTGCAAATCACTTGCTTTTTTTCCTAGAAGCTTGGATCAACACCTTAACTTTATAAAATAAGCATTTTTGGCTTCCTAGAGGCTTGTTCAAACAGGCTATTAGTTTTGATTGTGGTTCGGGATATAGTTAAGTAATGGATGAGAAGTTAGCTTGATGGAGAAAATATCCCATCAAAGTTTTGAAAGTTAAATACTTTAATGAAATTTTGATTCTTGAAAGCTGTGAAAATGGGGTGGAAGTGGAATGGTGTTTACATTTTGCGTGTTCCATGATGGAAATAGTTCCATAATTGGACCGAAGGGAGTGGTAAATACAATAGATAGTTTATGCATCCTCTTATCTTTAAGTCATGCGATATAAACTGGGGGTGCTAAAGTCTGCGTTTTGATGCTATATATACATTTATCCATTGTACCTTCCTATAGCAGTTAGTATACTATACCTATTCCTGTACTTGCTTCAGAATTACATTTGTTTGATACATGATTTACATGTAAGGTTAGTGTCAATTCATTACTTTCATGGCCTTACCACCCTTGTTTTAGCATTAAGAAGTTCAATGTTGTGAGGAACTTCCCATATACTAAGGAACACTAGTATGAACTAAATTTGACCTGCTTCTTGCCCTAACATACACCAGTTGTCCAATAAGTAGCAAAGGAGAGAAGTAGTACTTACCCGTTCAACAAAAAAGTAGCAAATGAGAAAAATATGCAGTTTTTCTACTTATTTTTGTCATAGTGATGGTTCAGTTTTCTAGCCTCATTAGCATTCTGTTAGTTGGATGTTGGGATTAAATGGATTGAGTTTCATTGCATAATGGCAATAGTTGTGAAAGGGGAGGAATGCCAATGGACCAGAGTGCAAAGTGCATGAAACTCTTTGCAATCCAACAAGTGACGCGTGAAGCGAGTTGAGCCTTGTAGAGATGATATAAATTGGGTCATTGCTGAAAATATTAGTAGTTCTTGGACAGCTGGAAGAGAAGAAATGTACGAGCATTTGATGTGAAGTACCCAAATCATAATATAGGAAAAAGAATGTTCTTCTAGTTCCATTCATTTTGGTGCAAGGAAGCAATTTCTATTGGAATCTCTATTTAGTCATGTTTTTAGGAGGATCCTTGTGCATTTTATGACATTTTTTGAATTATCGAAAAAAGTAAAAAATTGCTCCTTTTTTTTAGATAAGTAACAAGATAAATTGACTTCATTTTTTCCTAGAACGTAATGCTTTCTCAAAGCTACTCGTGTGAAACATAATATGCAGTATTAATTTCTGAAATGTTGCCGATGTTCTTGTGATGTTATGTACAGGAATGTTCTCGTGAAAGACTCTGAGAAGGTGCTATTACAAGAGAAAGTGCCTATAGAAGGTGAAATGTTTTATTTTGTTGTTTTTCTTTTCTGTTCTCCCTCTTCCATCTTCTTGCTCAAAATAGTATCTATCTTCATTCTTCTTGATATGGAAGTTGTCTGGGGACTAGGTGGTTGTTTTCAAGCACTTAATGAGAAGAAAAGTAAAAGTTGCTACTCAGTTGCTTTCATCGTAATTATATAGCTACCCCACGTATATCACCTACTCTTACATTGCGGGGTAGCATCTTTATTATGGGGGAGCTGATGAGATGGTTTGCTATTGAGTGGGTAATGCCGAGAACTGTGAAAGAAAATTTGTTTAGGCTGGGTTTTTAGAAGACGGAGGAGGAGATGCAGGGCATGTAAAGTTGCACCTTTAGCACTGATATGGACCATATGGAGAGAGAGGAACAAGAGATCTTTTGATGAAATAGAAGATGTTGTACACTTGAGAAATAGCCTCTTTTTCCTTAGTTTTTTGTGGTGCACCCATGAAGTTACTATTTATATAGATGATCGGGTGGCTTTCGTAGGAAATCATTTATTTTTGAATGATTTTTTACTTGTTGGTAATACCTTTGTATACGTAAGTTAATGCTCTTTTGTTTATAATATTCTTACTTCATCTGGAAAAAAATAGTTATCCCACATGGGTTATGCAAGAGTTCTCAAAGAAGTTAATTAACATCTTGAGCAATTCCAGTCAATGCCTTAAGGTGGTGGGTTGGATGCTTAGATTCTTCCCCATGCCAAGAGATCCTTATGCAGCTTTAAAATTTCTTGATACCTTTTAAGATGAGTCATGAGCCAAGCTCTAAAATTGTCCAACTACTGTTCTTGTCTATCTTATTCTTTGCTGCCTCCTCCCCTTCTATCTGTTATGAACTTAAGCTTTTCTCGTAACTTCTTTTGCAGATGTTTCTTCAAGAATTGTGGAAGTTCCATCAGCAATAAATTCATGTTCCAAAGCAGTTATACTTGTTTGTACATTCCTCAACTCTTATCCCTAAGATCTCCTTTTATTACCAGTGATTATTGAGTAAAGGTACTATCTAATGTGAATTTAATGAAAACACTCACTTGGATGGGTAACATAGGACGGTGTTCCTTTGTTTTCCGCTAAGGCAGACATGAGTAGAGGACAAGAGTCAGGGAATGCGTAGATGGTCATGAATAAGATCACGGACCAAGGATTTGCTCTGTTCTTGAACAAAATCATGTGTCTATATCTTCAGTTTTAGTATCTAGTACTTCCCGGCTTATTGTGAAAGTAACTTCAGCATCTATATAGAGGGTTTAAGTATTGTTGTATTAGAATGGCATTAGAGCAAACACATGCATGTTATGCAGGGGCTTCAATGATTTTCTACTGCTTAGACTTCATCATTAGGTTTATATGGATATCTAAGAAATCATATCTGAAATATGTCCAACATTGCAGCAGATGAGTAACAAAGTGGTGAAAGGAGAGAAACATTAGGAATCTTTCCTTGATTTCTTCCTTAAGGTTTGCAGAAGCTGCAGCATTAGAAACTGATGTTATAAATCTTAGAACATGTTTCAAAGAGTAAGCAATATGACTTATATGATTTACTGTACTTCCTCCTATCTCTCTAAGTTAACAAGTGCCGTTTTAAACCTACAAGAATTTTGGAACATGTGCTGTAGTCATAGCCTGATCAATCCTCCAATTTGAGTTGCTGAGAGGTACCTTGATAAACCACTGAACCAAGCTCTGGCATAACTTAAGTCACAAGCTACACAACGCTACTATGACCAACAATGCTTGAACTATTAAGCTCTATATTGTTGCTTTTGAATGTCTCTAGCTACAATGCTACTTTATGTTCAGGGTCAAAACTTTCTTGTGAAGAAATGTGGATGATTTCTACCTTAAGAGACCTCAAGTTTTTGTAGCTAAATAGACAGAAATCTGTTTTGCCTCTGATTTACCTTTTGCTTTCAAATAGAGGCTGTCCTATAGAACAGTTTGATAGATAAGTCAGAATTGTATTTTTTCGAATTTTTGAGAGTATTTAATGAAACCATTAGCAAAATAAGAACGGAAGAAGTTGAATTGGCTTCACTTAGTAATGATGAAGTCAAATGAAATATTTGTCTAGAGTCTTACAACTTTTAATTGGGGGCAGTAACTTCTTTGAGAAACTATGCCTGTGCTAGTATGAAAGGAAATGAAAATCTAGAAGATTTGTAAAGAAAACATTTTCTTTTTCACCATCTCAATTTACGTTGCTTTAATTGTATATTCTTTTTAGCCGAAATTGTTGTTTTCCTTGTTGCTTCTTTAGGTGGCTAGTGCAGCTTATGGCACCGATCATGTCCCAGCACTTGATATTATAAGGAAATTAAAGTCCAGAAATGGACTAGCGGTCGGCATCATTCTGAAACCTTTCAGCTTTGAAGGACGAAGGCGCTATGATGAGGTATTATACTTTTGTTTTGGGAAATGATGCTGCTGAATAGATCTTTTTGTGGAAGGATATTAGGCGAAAAAATGCAAACAACAAAGTTGATTCATGATGGAAGCAATTTTATTTTTAAATCCTCATTGGTTGTAAAGAATACGAGCCATTGACAATGTTGTATGGACTAAGCAGTTTGCTGTCTACTTTAAAGTAATGAAGATACTCGAGATACACATATTGTATATGTCATACCTGTCAAAACATTGATAACCTATTGAGATGGTGTTTTATTTAATGTGTTCATGCATAAACAACTTGAAGTCATAAACACGGTGTGTACTATATTGTAGGTCATATGCTATGGTGGTATAGGTAGGCAAGAACATCTAAGGATATAGCCGTAGTGCACCATGCGTATGTTATCTAATGGGGAAAACTGACCAATGCTTTCCCATTTTCGGATTAAAACAGATCAATATACAACAGACATGCCACCTTTATCAATAATAATTTTTTTTAAGATGATCAATAATAGTATTCCAGTTAGACCTACTGATTCACAAAAAAAAATAAGAAAAGAAACATGGTAGACCTACAAATGGCTTTAGGTTCCGTTTTATTTCATTTTACTTCTATCTTTATCTTTGATGGAATGGAGGACATTTCTAGAAGTTCAAGAAAGTTGGGGTTTATTTATGTTGAAGTTACATTAGGCACTATTAAAGATGTTTGTGTTTGGAATTTGATTTTCCTTAGTTGAATTTCAGTTTTCGAATGCTTTTCACAATATTACCAGCCTTGTCTTTGACCAATATTCTTGATGGTTCATCCTACTTACAGGTCACGGATTTGATTGACAAACTTCAAAAGCATGCAACTGTTTGTATAGGTCAGTTGAACTTCACATATTACAGTATAAGCTTATCTGCAGTTCATACAAATTTGTCGATACTAATATCATAGGGGAGGTCCTTGCTTCTACACTGTTATTTTAGTGCACACTCATCCATTAGAAGTTTTAACGAGCACATGTCTACTTTGTCATTACTTTAATTACTTGCTGTTAAAGCTTTGCATGACTACAAGTGTCATTGAGATCAATTAAATTGATTATTTGTGAAAATTAACAGTTTTGCCAGTAATGGTTCAGCTATTCTGGAATACCTTTAATTCGTGAATGCATAATATGACGTTTTTTTGAAGATTGGGTGTTGTTTGTAGAGAATCATACCTTTTTTAGGTTTTACTGGGTATTCTTGTATGCGGGTGTTTTTATGCCCAAACTTCTAACAAAAAATTTTACTTTATAGAAAGAAGAGTCTGTTAGCAACTCTGCCATAGTTCCCAGATTGTGATGTTTTTTAATTTGGGTTTGCAGTTATTGACACTGATGGTCTTCTCAAGAAAGATCTTTTAACTCTGGATGAAGCTTTGAAGACTTCATATAATGCTGTTCTAATGGCTGTTAATGCCATTTCAATTCTTATGTCTGTAAGTTGTTTTTTTCTCCAATAAGTCTCTTGATTCTTTTTTCCTCTCTTTTCCTTTTCTTCTTTTTTCTGCTTTCTGGCTCTTGTTTTCTTAGTGCTTGTACAACTTTTGATTAATGAATTTATCTAATATCTGTCTGTCTGTAAACTTGCAACAATAACAGGAGGACCACATAAAGCTTCTAGATGCGACAGATTGTGGTACAAAAGAACTGAGTGGTCCAGAGCTAATAAAAGTAAGAACTATAATCTTATTTTACATAGTAAGTTGAATTGCTGATAACATAGATTTTATTTGGAGTGTGTCATCTCTAGTAGTTCTTATCCTTGGAAATCGCGGTTATGTACAACTTAGTAAATTTTCTTTGCTCTAGAGGCAATACTTTTGGTTGTCTTTCAACTTTTGTAAAGGTTGAAAATTGCACCTTCTGTTAGTTCTTAGAAAAGGAGTCGCTTTATAGGAGTTTAGATGATTTCATGAAAAAAATAAGAGATGAGATAAATTTTTTTGGAAGAATAGAAAGAAGGAAGAAAAAATTGAAGAAAAGGAGAAGAAGATTCATAAGGAGGAGAAAGAACAGAAAGTAAATTCATTCACCTTGTATTCAGACAACAACAACAAAATACGCAGTGTAGTCCCACAAGTGGGGAGACAGTAACTTCATTCATCTTGTATTCAGACAAATTGAATTAATTCTTATTGGTGAGCAGAAGAAGAAATTAGTGGATGTTAAAGTAATATACTCTACATAAAAAAATGGACCATTTCAATCCAAAAGTTCTTAAATTGGATCCCTCTCTCATGAAATTTGAAGATTCTGTTGCGAAACTTCATACTTTTTTTTAATTTTTTTGTCTGCTCAAATTAAAGGCTAAAGTGATTATTTACAGATTCTTGAAAGCTACAAAGAGGCAAAAACTGGATTCGGAGCTGGCTACAATGTCGAAACTTCAATTCTGCGAGCTGTATACGACTGCCCGTTCCTTGGTTTGGGAGTGAAGGTCAGAAATAGTTCAACTATTTGTCAGATTATATGCTTTCGGTTCCCATCCATCCCCACACTTACAGCTAGTAATTCCTGCTTTGGACTTATGACTTCAATCAAGTTTATTATATCCTTTTAATTTAATCACTTTTCACTAGTTTTATTGAAGGTATTTCCTGTAAGCTAGTATGGTTTCTCTCTCTATCTGACTCTCTCTCTCTAGACCTTGTGGTCTTCTGACCTCCATTTTGACGCCTTTATCCTCTTTGCTTATGTTCTTTCTTAGGGGTCAAATGGTGTGGTTATATGCATCATTGCTAGTTCAGGTGTTGTAAATTCCAGTGATGTGCGTAGCATCTTGCGCGCGTTTCGCCAAACTACTGGATGTAATGGAGACATTGTGATATCAATTGTCCAGGAAGCCAATTTGGAGCCAAATTTAATAGTTACTACTGTAGTGACATGTGGGTAAGTTGTTAAATGAATGCTGAGCCAAAATCTATCCTCATCTTTTTGTTAAGAGTAGTTATATTTGTTTCATGAGATCTATCTTGTTTAGGACTTGCTACTCTCTAAATATATTTTTTCCTCTAATTTGCTTATGGCACTTCATGAATGCGCATTATATGAATTGATCTCCTTAATATAGGGTAGGGGTGGCAATCACCTGGGATGTGTGGGTGGTGGGATGATGATGATTGTGGACTGAGCTGTAATTGTTCTGTACAAGATGGTTAAGAGAGTAACTTATCAAAGGGACAACAACAACATAACCAGTGTTATCCCATAGGTGGGGTCTTGGAAGGGTAGAGTGTACGCAGAGCTTACTCCTCCCTCGTGGGGGTAGAGAGGTTGTTTTAGAAAGATCTTAGCTCAGGTAACACATATCGAAGTAGTTTGAAAAAAATATACATAAGTAAAGAGGACATAACAAATAATAGGGGAAGACGTTATAGAGCATTCAAAAAACAAGGAATAGTAACAATAGGCAATAGCCATATAAATGCGATAACTGAAGCACATGAATTAACGGGTAGTAACAGAAATCGTAGGACAAGAAACTACGAGAGTCTGTCTTTGGTCATTTTACCGCACATTGGTTTTAAGAACACACCATATCTGACATATATAACTATATTGAAGCTCTGATTTTTCCTTGGTGCTTTGGTTTTAAAAAAAATAGTTTCCGGCAAAACATATTTTTTATGTGCGTACTGACTAATCAGTGAATGTCTAGTGCCTGCTATTGGTTGTTATCAAGATACTGGAATTGTATCCTCTTGCCTTTTTGGTTTTGTTCGAGTGCCTGTATACTGTGTGTTTCTTTCTGTCTGGTTCTATTATTTGTTGGCACACTATTCACTTCAGATGTTTTATCAAATAATTTGCTATAGAGTTTAACCTGTTCTTTTAGCGAATTCGCACTACTATCTAAAATCCTAATTCTTGAGTATTTATTATTCATAGGTACGCTACACAGGAACCATCTGAAAAAAGTAGCTTATTTTCTAGACTAGCGCAACATATTCCTTTCATTTTTAATATCCTTAAGAAGCCAGATCCACCACTTCTAACTGCCAAAGAGAGTGAAATTGATGAGAGTCCAGAAACTTCTGATATGGCAGAATTTGTTTCTATGGATAATACACCTGAGGATATGTCCATCTATTCTGGGGAACTGCCGGCATTATTTCCTACCAATGGTGAAGAAACATCCTTTTTGAGGTCTTTTTCTACTCTTTTAGAACTATCTAAGTTCACCTTTGCTTAAATCATTCTTGGACGACTTATTGTGCTTGCTCTTAGAGAAAGTTTGTTGCTATGCAGCGATTATAATAATGTCTCTGATGAAAGGAAGATTGAACTGTCAAATTCTGATGTTGCAACTGAAGGTACATAATTATTTTCATGCAGTAGCATCTTGACATGAATGCAATAAATATTCATCAATTGCAATAAGCTGAAAGTGGACAACAAAGTTATGAGCTTATAATGCAATAGTGAAATCCTGACCAGATTGAATTTTGCAGCACCTCTTGTTTTCAAAAGAGAGCTGCTCACAAGATGGAATCCGGGTCCAGGAAAAGACACTTCTGAAGGCTTAGCTACAGAAGGGACTGAAAACTCGGAAGCCAAAAACACGGTTGACAATACCAGCACCTACAAACTTCCAGTTGGTGTAAAGCATAAAGAACAGTTGCAAACTAGTGCAGGTTCCTCAAACTCAAGAAATTCGGGGAGGAAATCGGAAGAAAGTAAAGGTGCACAGCCTAGAGATATCTCAAATCTATCTCAGGAAGTAGATGAAGATTACAGCGAAATTATTTCAGATATTTACAACTCCAACCTTCCCTTAATTGAAAAAAGCTATGCCAGTGCCCCAAAAAGGAAAGGAGTTCTGTCTACTCGGGCAGCCTCTATGCTGGTAAATAGCCTCTCTTTTTTATTGTTACTATTATTTTATTAATCACCAAGTGTAACAACTTTACAAAGCCAAAGCTCACTATCACACCAGCTGTATAACCTTACTCCAATTAACTAGAAAAGTAAAGACTGTACTATATGTCTAGTTCTAATTGTAGCTCTCACGTTACTTACAGAAGCTATTTCTCTTGCTATTCAATCTGGCATCGTACTCTTTTTTTCTAAAAAATCCTTTGGTTTTGCATTTGTGTTTTGGTGCTTGTCCATTGTTTAAGCTGCAGGACATGGCACCAGAGCCATTTCCTCCTCCCTCCACCTCAAATTTATTCATATATAGAGGAAGCTAGACATCTTAGTGTGTTGAATGGTTGTATGACAAGGTAGAATTATGTTGGAGAGTTTTGACGCAAAGTTAAATTTATTTTTTATCATCATACTCAGGAAGCTGAACGGGATTCAAAAAAGAAGTGGATCCCTATAGTTGAAATGAAATACAGGGGAGGTATATACAGAGGTCGCATTGAAGGAGGCCTCCCAGAAGGAAAGGTACTTTGATCTATCTATTACAGTCTCAGAAAACCTGTTTTCTGGGTTACTTTTTTTTTAACTACGTGCAGTGCAAAACAGTTTTTTTTTTTTCCGAAGTATTATGAAACATCTTTTTGAATAATTTTAACATAAAATTTTATGATTTGTAGTGCTTTTAATATACTTTAGCAGTACGTAAAATTATTTTCAAAAAAATCGTTATCTTAGTTCACTCTGTAACTTAGATGCATTGACCTTCATGCTATGAACCCTGCCGCTCAACATTGGGATGATGAGTATATTTTTTTTCTCGTGTTTGTCTGGATGAAGTGAATTTTGAATTTTATAGGGCTGCCTGTCTCTTGAAGATGGAAGCAAATACGATGGTATGTGGCGCTACGGGAAGAAGTCAGGGTTGGGTACATTTTACTTCAATAACGGTGATACTTATCGGGGTTCATGGAGAGATGATCTCATGCATGGAAAGGTACTAATAATCCTTAAGTGCTTTTCGGAGTTTGATAGTTCTCTATTAATTTACTTTACAAAAACTAGTGTGGGTGCACTTCTGCTGCATGTTATCAGCTTCTCATTCTATATTTCCTGTTGTTTCAGAAAGTTATAGTATTTCAATACGTCATGGATTCCCTCAGTTAATGAAAATTTTCTGTTTCCTTTATTAAAAATGAACACCATGGATAGTGAGACACCTTTTCGAAATATACCAACCAGCATGCAAAAGAGCTTCCTAGGCACGCACGTGGTCTATAGTAGAAAAAGAACCCGAGAGCTTTTTAAGAATGTGGAAACTCGTTTGTGCATTAGAAGAGCGTGTTGGTTTTTGGTCAAACATTTTACCTACTATATTTACGTTTTGGAAGACTGGGTGCTCTCTTTTAAGGACCATGTTTGAGATTATCCACTTTCTGTATATAATACTCCCATTTAAATCAGTAATTTTTTTACTTCATCACAAAACAAGCCAGACTATCCAAATTATTCCGATTAATTGCTTTCAAGCATCAATTGAGTTGAACTTGATAACAATTGTTTTCAAGAATTCTGAAGTATTTTGGAGAAATACTTTGTATTTGTGGCATCTTTCGTGTAACTTCTGGATCTGTACAGATTCATCCATGCTTGGTTTCATAATGAGAATTTGCGAAGCTGATTCTTTGAGAATGGTAACAGTTATTATAAACTCCAGCAGGAAGGCAGTGATGGGTGCCATATTTACAAACACAAGACAGCTCCATTGCACCCTTGATTCTTCTTTCAAGGATTCTAAAGCTTCCAAAATTGATACTGAATGATCTGTATAATTTTCATTACACCAAAAGTAAAAAATAAAATACAATTCAACTCGGATCTTTTGGGAAGAATTATATCTATTCCGAAACATCTAGAGTTTCTTTCCTTCTGGATGGTCCACCATATGCATGTACGAATTATTCTCCATCTACTCGTGGCTGATACATCTGCCTGAACTGTTCCAACATGACCAACAACTCACTAGTTGATCTTGGCATTATCCATTTAACGCCTATCAATTTAGGAAGATCTGACTTAGCTAGCTAGTGATGAAATCTTCGTTTATCATTCTATTCTCTTGGAACAACGAGCCTAAATGTATAAATTGTTTGCATCTTGGCACCGCAATCCTATATAGTCTTTTTTACCTCAACATGGCTCTTCTCATGCTTACTAAGCTTGCAGTGCATATATTCAGTCATACACTACTTGTCCTAAAACCACTACTCTCAGAAATGATTATCCATAGTTCAATTTTTTGGTCAGCAAATAGCATGCATCATGAGACCTCATCTTGTGTTGTGTTGAACAAGTAGGGGTTCAATGCCGATCCCTATTGTAGACAACTATTATGGGAACTCCTTTGTATCTCCTACTACTGTTCTCATTCTAGTGACAATTTCCTTTGTGTTTCGGTATATGATAGTTTATTTAGTAATGTTCAAATAAAAATTTGTAGATGCCGTGGATATCACTTGTCAAGCAGATTCTGCACACTTTCCTTTCTCTGGAAAAAGTTTGCATCGTCCTAGCTGTCATTGTCTAAACAAATAACACTCTTTAACTATATATAGGGATGGTTTTACTTTCATACTGGGGATCGATGGTTTGCGAACTTCTGGAAGGGAAAGGCTAATGGAGAAGGCCGTTTCTATTCCAAACTTGGTGATGTTTTCTTTGGTCACTTTAAAGATGGATTGCGCCATGGTCAATTTCTCTGTATCAACATTGATGGGACGAGGTATGTTTGTTTAGTTCTCGGTTTTTCTAATTCAGACATCGTTTTTACACCTTAAAATACAAACGCTGAACTGGAATTTAAAGTTGGGTTAACGCAGAAATAATGTTTATTTCCTACTTGAATCATCTCAAATCTTACATCTTTTGAAGTTCCTAGGCTTGCATACGACTTAAATATCTGCAGTACATCTGTCTGTCATAAAAACATAGTTAAGGCTCCATAGTTCTTCCAATTATAAACCTAGGATATAAGGTGAAGAGGTCCATGCTAATACCAGCGGATCGCAGAAATTTATCTCATCCTTCACTTCTTAAACTCCCGTCTGTCCCAAATGTGCTACTTTATGTTTTTATTTTCCAGAATTTGACACACGTGTCATTCTGCATATTTACGTGTACATGAACTAGATCTCAGATATCTGCATATAAATTTCATTTAAAATTGGGAGTAGTGCAATGCTTAGACACTCGATATTGATATGCAATGGCTGTGGGTTTTAGTATGAGCACAGACTATTCTTCTAATAGATACCTATATGACCAATGTATCAAACACCCTGTTAGGTTGCTAACTCATTACATGTCTGAGAGGTCGATAAACCACCAGCCTTGGCACCACCTGAACCAAGTTGATTGTACATCTGTTTCGGGTTTCACTTTTTTTTACCGGTAGTGCTAGCTGAATTTTGATCTCTTCGACTCGTTGTGACCAAGAAGCTTGTATACTAATCGATCTTCATGATTTCTGGGCTCTTCTATGATGCTTACACAAGTACTCTTTTGCTATTGTTAATTAAGTACACTTCTTTTGTTATTAATGTAATCCTCATGTTCTATTAGGAGTATCGAGGAATGGGATGAAGGCCTTCTTCAAAGCCGAAAGAATTTGGATTCTGATGCAGAAACCGGGTAGACTGTCTATCGTATCTGTAAAAATATACGATCCTTCGTACATTCTTGGTGTACTAGAGAAACAAATGGCAGAAATATATCAAGCAGGGGCGGGCGGATGCCTCTTACGAAGAGTTTTCTTCAATCAGCTTCAATGATCATAACAAAACTATGCTGTAGCAGTAGCAGCAGCTCAAAGTATTATATGAACATCCTCTAAGCATTTGGTTCTTTATTTGACTGGTGAAATCCAATTTGAAAATCTTCAATTCTAACAGATCTTGTATATTATGTAAATAGTAATCTAAAGTATCTTTTTACATCTAGGGGCATTAGCTCTTGTTGATTTTTATTTCGAGATATGTCCGAAATTTCAGACACACGCTTATACTATCTTAAGGTCCTATTACCCCTGAGTTTATTTATAAATAATTTTTTATTCCTTTTCGGCCTACGTGACACTATCAACCAGATAGTTTGAAAAGATTGTCAACACGTGCTGGGCCTCAAAAAATAGTGCCACGTAGGTCGAAAAAGGGCAGAATTATTTATAAAATAAGTTCGGGGGTTAATAGGATCTTAGTATAGTATAAATGTGTCTCTAAGATTTTGGGCATAGGGTTGGGGGTACTTATACATTTTTTCTATTATTTATTACTCCCTCCGTCCACAATTGTTTGGCAGGTATACTAAAAATAGATGTCCAAGATTAATTGTCAATTTAAATAATCAAGAACCAATTAGTCACCTTTTTTCCAAATTTGCCCGTAATGATAATATAGTTCAATTGGAAAGTTAAGTAGACTTTTGATATTTTTGATAGGGTTATATTAGTCAAATTACAAATTGTATTAATTTTTTCTTGAGGGGTGTGCAAGACCTTAACATGACAAACAACTATGGACGGAGAGAGTATTTTTATTTGGAGCATCTTGTATATTTTGGAGTTTCATGTTCTTAATTCTTATCGAAACAGAGTCGATAGCATATAATTCGAAAAATTCATGGACTAACAATATTCGTGAAAACAAAGATATTCTGAACTTTATTTCGTGACATACAAATTTCAGAACAAAAAAAAACATTTGTCATTTGAAAATAGTGGGTATTTTTTTTCCATTCAATAAGAATTACGCGATTATTTCAAATTTTTCATGTGTTAGTACATGAATTTTACGATGATATGAATTTCCTACACTTACAAAAACAATACAAAACCTTGTGTAATGACTTGGAGAAACAATATCTATAGCCTCACTATAATTCACGCCACTTGCTTAGCATTTAGGGGTCACCCAATAGGAGTTTTCTCCGTTTTTCGTGTATGTTAGTACATGAACTTTTGGTGATATGTATTTTCGGCATTTTTTTTTTACAAAAATTAACCAAATCCTCCATAATTACTTGAGAAAACATTACATATAACTTCACCATAATTTACGTCACTTCAAGTTATATTTTTTTTTTTAATATAAGAAAACAACATAAAGTTGCACATATGTATATTAAGAAGAAAAAAAAAATTAGCACTACCTGTTGAATTAAATTTTTAAATAACAAAAAAACAAAGAAATTTTAGAAAAATATCTAATAATATTTTTGAAAAGAATATTCAGAATAAAAATCATTTTCTCATTCCAAGTCTAAAATTTGTCACTATGTATATCTTGTTTTTTTTAAAACTTTATGGGAACAAATGTCTTTAATATTATGTGGATTTTAATGAAGAAAAAACAAAAAGAAAAATTATCTAAAATAAATAAGGTTGTAATTTTATTTAGCGAAGTCGATTGACACTCCTTGAACAAAAGTGATATCGATATATTAATAGGCTCATCGAGGTTTTTCAACAAACAAAATAAGGCCCAGGGTAGTACGAATTTTTTATTTTCCATTCAGTCTGAATCGCGCACTGAAGAGCTCATACGAGAGTGGTGTTCTTTTCTCTACCAAAAATAATCAAACTCGAGACCTTTGTCAAGATTGAAACAGCAGCACCACTGTATCACAACCCATATTGATTTACGATTCTATCAATTTGTGTTAAATAATTCATAACTAATATAAATTTTTTTAAATCATAAAATTGTCATTAGATAATAAGTCGCAAACTTATTTTTTTTCTTTTGAGTGAAGTGTGTTACAATAATTTCTAATATTTGTGTTAACTATATATAGCTAAGTCATATATATATAGTTATTGAATTAAATTTACCAGCTCATTTAATTGAATATTTGCATTCAGAAGCATTGATTGATATAGCTCCAGGATTAGGGTTCTTAATTAATATGGAGAAATGACTATTCAAAGAGATCGTGAACGGATTTACAGTGTAATTTATGAATTTATGTAAACTTAAAAAATTTATTTTACTTAAATTTTATACGTATATTAAAAATCTTGCCACAATGAATATCGCTTATTCCATATTACTTTTTCTGTTAATTTATCATAATAATTCATAAACTTTAAATTTCGAATTTAATTCTGCTTAAAACAACATAACACACCAATCACTTACCTCAACAAGAATTCAATGAATTTATTGAATATTAAATAGTAGTACTCCCCAAAGTTTATTTATTACATTAAATTTAAAATATAGTTAAAATTGTACTGGAAATATATTTTAATTAAATGTGAAAATTTAAGGCAAGAGCCCATCTGTAATTAAATTTTGGATGCATTTTCCTATGAGGTCCTTCAATGCCTTACAATTAATAATAATACTAATAATAATAAAATACTTACAAACTGTACTAATAGTTTTTATTATAATTTTATTTATTTTTTCATTAATTGTTTTAATTAATACTCTTATTTAATTTACTTCTAATATCAGGTAGAGAGCAAATTGGATTCACTACATCACGTGCCATGACATACTATCACGTGAACACATTATCTTCTTTATTGTTGATTCTCGGGATCGAAAATGATGTATTTCTGGTGTATCATTTATTGAGCTCACGATAATAAAAAAGAAGAATCGACAAAGGAGTAGATGATTCATGTTTGCATTGTAATAATTTTACTAGTACGAGTCACTTTATACGGATAAAAATATTGCAGAAGACAAAATTGATTTTTTTTTATATATATATATCAAAATATATAAAATCTCAAAAAACATGTGAAAAGTGTGCTTGCATAAATAATATTGTATGTCAAACTCAAAATAAATTTATAATTTCAAATGCAAATTCTTGTATAACATTGGTCTGAAGATATTTCTTTAAGTAATTAAATTTGTAAAATAATTATGAACTTAAAAAATATTTTCTTTAGAAAAACAATATTTTTTGTTGAAATAAAAAAAGTAAATTTCATAAGTGACACTTCATATTGAATACGTTCCAAACTTGGTGTTATTTTATCAACTTGAAAAATTAGATGAATTCGTAAATTTTTTTTTATGATTTTGAAATAACTTTATTCGCAAAACAAACGTTCCTTTTGTTTTATTTATTTTTTGTCAACATTAATTGTTCAATGTCAAAGCAACATACTCATTTCTTAGAACTCAAGAATTGAATTATACAACTTTTCTTCTATATATATACATATATATATATCTATAGAAACCAAATTGAATAATAAAATTAACTTTGACCCGTAATTTCCTATTTTAGTTAAAAATAGTAATTTTTTTATATAGTTAGATTAAGATATATATAGATAATTATATGACTAATTTTGCTTTTCAATTCCCCTCCTTTTCACGTTTTCTTTCTAGAGACGGACTAAAGAAAAATAGATAAACTATCAATTAATTAACGGACAAGAATGGTGGTGGAGTGACAAGTACTAGAAGTTTCGGATTCGAGTCTCCCAAGGTATGATATTGCTTTGTTAGGTATCGTTTTACTCTCAATATAGGATTTTCAGCGCGAATCCAAATTTTAGTCGGACTTCATTGTGGATCCCGAACACAAGATGAAAAACAAAAAAATAATTGAACCCTTTCTTTTAGGTAGAGTACTAGTACTCCATATTTTTTTAATGTAAAATCTATTAATAGTAAAAAACATTAAAGTCTATAATTAATTCAGCGTGAATCCAAATTTTAATCGGACTTCATTGTGAATGCTAAACACAATGAAAAACAAAAAAAAAATAATTAAACCCTTTCTTTTAGGTAGAGTACTAGTACTCCATATTTTTTTTTATGTAAAATCTATTAATAGTAAAAAACATTAAAAGTCTATAATTAATTCAGCGCGAATCCAAATTTTAGTCAGACTTTATTATGGATGTCGAGCACAAGATCAAAACCAAAAGAAAATAACTAAACCCTTTCTTTTAGGTAGAGTACTAGTACTCCATATTTTTTTATATGTAAAATCTATTAGTAGTAAAAAACATTAAAAGTCTATAATTAATTCAACGTGAATCCAAATTTTAGTCAGATTTCATTGTGGATGCTAAACACAAGATGAAAACCAAAAGAAAATAATTAAACCCTTGATTTTAGGTAGAGTACGAGTGCTCCATATTATTTTTTTTTATGTAAAATGTAATAATAGTAAAAAAACATTAAAAGTCTATAATTAATTCAGTGCGAATCTAAATTTTAATCGAACTTTATTGTGGATGTCGAACACAAGATGAAAAATAATAATCAAAAAAATTAAACCCTTTCTTTTAGGTAGAGTACTAGTACTCCATATTTTTTTTAAATGTAAAATCTATTAATAGTAAAAAACATTAAAAGTCTATAATTAATTATGGTAACAAACATTGCATCTCTAGCAACAATATTTGACATAAGAACATGTATCATAATAATTTTTATTGACTAATATGAAAATATGTTTTAAATCTTGGTTGTGAAATAATTGTATTTCTAACGTGATATTACTTAAAAGAGGATGCATGATTTACTAATCAAAGAAAAAAATTGTCCATCAATTAATTTGAGAGACTACAATTATTGTTTTTTAACACTATTGTTATTGTTGACTTTGACTAGAAAAGGAAAATTAATTATTACTATAGTTTTTGGAAAATAATTTTTGAGAAAATCAATATTGTTAAGTTGTTCCCTTGTGTTGTATGCATTATGTTTATCATAATGATATTTAGGATATATAGGCATTTTTCGAATCGTATGAACGCAAGGTACTTTATGTATCAGATTATCTTTTTTTTTATTATATATATATATATATATATATATATATATATATATATATATATATATATATATAAAAGTAATTTGTAGAATTTAAGTTAAGTCGTCCAATTTGTATATTGAGTTGTAAAGATTCTTGATTGATACCGTCTTGGTAAGAATGACTATCAATTGATCGATCTTTTGACTTCACAAATAATAATTAAATAATTTTATATTTGAATTTTTTTTATGTTAAAATGTCAATAAAATAAAAATTATCTTACAAAATCTGATTCAACACGTTATCCACAATACATAAACAATACAAATTATATATTTAATTCAATTAATAATACATATTTAACTCAATTATTAATACTCCATTAATCATTTGGATCATTTAAAGGTTCGACATCAGTAATTTGTAGAATTTCAAGTTTAGTGGTAGATATTTTCAATATCCAATTTGTACATTGAGTTGTAAAGATTCTTGATTGATACCGTACCGTCTAGGTAAGAATGTCTATCAATTGATTGATCTTTTGACTTCACAAATAAAAATTAAATAATTTTATCTTTAATTTTTTTTTATGATAAAAATGTCAATAAAATAAAAATCATCTTACAAAATCTGATTCAACATGTTATCCACAATACGTCAACAATACAAATTATATATTTAACTCAATTAATAATACTTATATGACTCAATTATCAATACTCCATAAATCATTTGGACCATTTAAAGGTTCGACATCATTATCTCCCATCTTTTAGTCTTTCGAATCTTTGATCATATATTAAAATACAAAGAAATTTTAAAAAAAAGATTGACATATCTACTTTTTCACATATCAGTAATCGTTTACTTTTAGTCGATGAATAATTTTAGATTTTTAAAGTTGTAAGATGAGATTTTATGCAACTTCAATACTAAGGCAACATTGATTAATTTCTTTTCAAGAATTGTAAAGTATGCAACATATATATTTTTTTATTTGACTATCAATTGCGTAAGCTTTAATATTACTTATATATATACATTTCCCATAGAAAATTTAATTACACAATTTAGCTCCCAACTTCCTCTAGACTTTAATACAAACTTGTATACATGCATCCATCTATATTTATTGATAAAAATCCATAAATTGTGAAGACAAACATGACCTTGATGAGGTGAGGGAAAAAAAATGGATAAGAAAACCGACTATATAATATACGTAGTTTTATAGGTGGGATATAAGGAAGATAGAGTATATGCAGGTGTATTTTTATATAGAGATAGAAAAAACTATTCTCGAAAACTCGTAGATATATATATCATCAATTAAATTTCTAGATGATTTTAATAACATAAGGTGATATAAATTTTTAGGTGGGGGAAAAAAAAACTAAATGCTTTTGTCATGACCATTAATTTCATTTAGAATCTTGAGCTTTTGAATATTTAGTCATACTTGACTATATGTGTATGAATGATACAATTAATAATATATACATACACACAACCCCCCACCCCACCCCACACCCCTAAAAAGTTCAAGTATATATTTTTTTTAATTACATGGTAAAAACGAGTTAAATTATTTATCCATATTTTAGACATACATATCCTAGATGAGCAAATTCAATACGAGTCGATTGATGGATGAGTCAATTAAAATATGAATGAATAAAACTAGAATATAAATCTGCATCTATTTTTTTTTTACAGAAAAAACATATTTTATATTAATTAATTTGTTATAAACTCTAATTTTTTTTTGTGGGGGGGGGGGGTGAGGAGGGGTAGGGTAGCAAGTAGGGATTTGAATTATTTTATTTTCTTGATTTTCATTAAAATTGACAGCTAATTAGTATTAATTCATAATCAAAATATGTGAGCTCTTAACATAATAAGTTCAACAAATATATTAAGCTTGCAATAAATACTATTCAATACTAAACTTGAAAATTAAGTTGGGATGATAAATACGTTAAAATTAAATAATGATAATAAGTAGGTGACATAAAAGTATTTTTCATAAATTTAAAACCATTACTTATTATATATATATTTTTAAAAAGTCTCTTTTTTTTCTTTCCCTTTCAATTTTTTTCCTTGAAAGTTCATAGAGAAAAAAATAATTGTGTCTTTTTTTTCTTTGTAATTTTATGTTTATACAATTAATATTTACTAAAAATACCCATAGACACAAAAATAAATAAATTGTTGGTTGCTTCTAATTTCTTGCTCCAAAGGGTCCACATTTAAAAAATTTGTTTTTATTTCCAAAATAGTGTAAATATAGCCCTTTAAGAATTATTTTTTCGAATAATGTTAGACACGATTTTAATGTATGTTCATAAATTGTGCAAAATTGAAGTCTAACATTTTCAATAATTTATAAAATTTTAAACAATTATTCTAACATCTTCTCAAAATATTTTTAAATTATTTAAAAAAAGAAGAAATTTTTTAGATTGTTGTCTACAAGATCAATAATTTTTTTTAAAAAATCATTTAGTAATTGGTACTACCTAGAAAGTAAATACTAGTGAAAATTGTACATTAAAAGGGAAATTTTTCAAAATGTCAACATTTTAGTATTTAAGAGGGCTCATTAGCAATACTTTCAATATTTAGTAAAAATGTCAAATTTTAGTTTGTTATGTATCTTATTTATGTTTTTATTATTTGTTTTTATTTAAAGAATATAATTATTTAATAACAAAAGGGAGAAAATCAAGGAAGAGAATATTTCAAAAAAAGGTAAGGATCTTAATTTTCTGATCAGTACATTTTCAAATAAAATTTAAATTTTTTTTTTCTCCAGAATTTTTACCTTTTTAAAATTATATTCATTCACAAGATATTATATTTATATTTATTATAGTTTTTTTATTAGTTTGTATTCATTCCAATAGGTATGCCGAATTTATCTATATAGTCATTTAAGAAATATATTTGTTTTTTCAAAAATCTTGTATGTATTCATTTCAATATGTATTTTATTTGTATTTCTATTTATTCTAATTGTTATTTAGAATTTTGTATAATAATATATAAAATACAAAAAATTAGTATGATGAAAAAGTGAATGAAATATAAAATTGAAAAGAAATAATTGAATATTTGGTGTACTCATTCTTAAATAAAATACATAACTAGTTGACATACCTTTAGAATAAATACAAATTAGATAAAAATGTCAAATTCAAAAACAATGCAACATAATTTTTGAATGAATACAACTATTAATTGTAAAAATACATACTGACTAAAACAGTATCAAAATTCAATATATACTTCCAAATTTATGAATACAAAAAATAATAAAACTATGAAATACAAAAATAAATACTAACTGTGGTACATTGACATAACTATCACAAAAAAAAAAACAGAATACAAAATGAATTAAATATATGAAATACGATTCCAAATCTATGGATACAAAATACAATAAAACAATGAAATCCAAAAATACATACTGACTAAAACAACAACAAAATTCAACATACACTTCCAAATCTATGAATACAAAAAACATTAAAACTATGAAATATACACAATCAAACTCATATAATGTTACATTGACATAACTAACACACACACACACAAAAAAAAAAAAAAACAGAACACAAAATACAATAAATATATGAAATACAAAAATAAATACTAACTATAACATTATAAAAATTCCATATACACTTCCAATCACATATAGAAATTGAAAGAATGTTAGATAGAGAGAAATTGAAAAGAAGAATAAGAAAAGAGAGAAAAATCTGTAATTGATTAGTAAGAAAGTAAGAAAGAGAAATTGATAAACTTAAGAAAAGAAAGAGAAAATTAAAATGACATTAATATATATCCAATCACATAAATATAGGAAAATGTGTAATGTATGAGAGAGAAAAAAAGGGGTGTAAAAAATGAGAGAGAAAATATTAATAATATTAGAATAATTATTTATTTTTAAAATAATAACATTTTTGACATGTTTACTAATATTATTAAAGTATGGATATTATCACTAAATAAGTTAATTTTTTTGACTAGTTAGCTAAATTTTCCTAAAAATAAGTAGCGTAATGCATATAACTGCACGATTTGTCTCTAATTTTTACTTTTCAGCGATCAAACTAGTTTCTGGTAGGATCATAAGTTCTTTTAAGAATTAAGATTATGTCCGATATAACTTATAAATTATTATATTATGATATAAATATATAAAATTATGCACAATATATTTTTAAAATTTATTATTAAGAACATAAATTAAAGATTAGTGCAAAATTGGGTCAAAAGTGCAAATGAGGCATAATGCTCTCATTCATTTTCTTAACTAAATATACAAAAGCCCATCATAAGTATCTCATGAATTTATTATAGATATTGAAATTAATAAGTATGTAGTTGGATTTGTTAGAAAATTTAGTTTTGAGCTTTAAAGGCCACAATGTCTTTTTCTACTCTTTATTTGAATGGTTGTTACGAATTGTATCATATTATATCATATTGTTTTATTTTAATAAATATAATATCTGATAGATTATATTGTTTGTCGTCGTTATATAATGTCAATCATTTATAATTTCAATAATAAACCTACAACAAAAATGAGTACGTGATAGAGCTACTGTGAAAAGGTAGAATAAAAGAGAGTACGATTATTAAATAATAAATAACGACAAAATATTAAAGTGACAGTGGAATCACACCAAATAGATCGTTACATAAAATGAATTTTTTCATCGTTACATAACATTATAATCTAAGTAATAACCAAAACAAAATATAATATAATACAACTAGTAACAACCGTCTAAACAATATAGTATTAGTGATGAAAGTTACCTTTTTCTTTTATACATATATATATATATATATATATATAGAGTTCGATCAACTAATTTATTGATCTGGTCGAAATAGATATTGTGTATTAGTGTATATAATATGTATATTTAGTAAAAGTATAACGCAATCTATACTATTTTGTAAACTAGTTGGTCGAAGTGATTAGGATCGTAATTATCCTTTTTTTGTTGTTATATATCTTTGTATACATGTACAATGTACATTTTATATGCCTTATATATACATGTATTTATGTTTAATATGCCTTATATATACATGTATTTATGTTTTATATGCCTTATATATACATGTATTTATGTTTTATGTATGTATATATTTCACCACACCGACTCTATTAAGCAATGAATGAAAGACCTCTCCCCACCCCCCAACCACCCCCTACCCCCACCCCCCCCACCCCCCTTTACACTGCATGCACTAATTAGTTGTAATTGCAATATTTACTCCAATTTTCCTTTTTCTGCAAACTTTCTTGGGATTTTTCCAACAATTAATACATTTTCTGCCTCTCTATTTACAACTATCTATTGTACTGTTCCTCCTTCAATTCAATTAAATTCCTATTTAAGACTCTTCTCTCTTTTTCTCTTCCCCCCCCCCCCCCCCCCCCCCCCCCCCCCCCCCCCACCCCCACCCCACCCCCTACAATTGTAATTTAATTAACTTTTAATGTAATCCCATTTCTACCCTCTAAAGTTTCCTTTATATATAATGAGGTTTTGCAAGTCCAAAAGTTCATAATCATCATCAACAACTTCTTGAAAATAATTTTTTTCTAACATTGTGGAGCTACAAGAAATCATTTTTAAGGTATAAACACTTACTCACAACTCTTTTCAAGAATGATCATACAGGAACACGGTAGCAGAGTCAGAAATTTCACTGAAAATTAACGAAAAGGGTGTTCAGTTGATCATTCTTGGATAATTATACTTTTGTCCAAGGATTATTTTGTGTTTGACATGAGAAAGGGGTGGTAGAAAAATCCTTTTTTTTCGTCGTGTTAAAATGAAAGAGTTATGATTCTTGATATATATACTATTTTTGTTAAACATTTTCTTATGTTTTGTTGTTGTTGTTGTTGTTATTTGTTTTCAGGATTTTTCAAATAAAAAAAAAAATGAGTAGAAGGAATGGAAATGGTCCTAAACTTGACTTGAGGTTGAATTTATCACCACCAAGGGTTGTTAACCATCAGGACCAACACCAGCACCAGTACCAGTACCACATTGATCAACAAGAGTCGTTATCGCCTAATAGATCATTGGCAACATCACCAACAAGCTCATGTGTGTCCTCAGAGGATTCGCCATCTCATCAACGCCGCCGCGATCCTAATAGCCCTGAGACAACAACATCCATGGTGCTAGTTGGATGTCCAAGGTGTATGATGTATGTCATGTTAGCTGAGGTTGATCCAAGATGCCCTAAATGCAAAAGCACTTGTTTGCTTGATGTAATTCATGAATCCAACAATTGTACTACTAGGAGAAGGATCACTTGAAACTTTTTGTCAATCATTTCAAGAACCCCCTACACCCCCCCCCACCCCCCACCCCCACCCCTGTCTTCCCTTGTTTGTTTTTAGTTTTCTATAAATAGCACTACTTGAGCTCCATTTTGACTTTGAAATTTTAGCCATATGATGAAAATTAGAAATGGGGATTTGGAGCTTAATTAGTACTATTTTGTTTGTTAATCCATCCCATGTGGCGCTGTTTGACCTGGCTCGCTATTTAAAGTAAAACTTTTGATCTAAAATAATATGATTGGGAATTGTTTCATTAAGGGTAAAAGTGAAATTTTAAAGTTAAATTGTTTCTGATTATGATAAAATAATGTTTTCTTTTAAACAGACTAAAAAGAAAAACGTGTCTGTCTGTTGATTCCTTTTGTAGTAGTTGTGGGGTTAGTGAGTTTTAAGGAATGTTACATTATTATTTTTTCAGAAGAAGAGAAGACTTTGTAAATGGACCAACTAAAAGTGTCCACATTTTTCTTATGAAAAAAAAGAAAAAATATATTAGGTGAAAAATTTCATTCATTTACAATGACTTTTTAGTTATTGTCCAATTAGAGCATGACACATTAGCATTGTAAGTTGATCTTAAATTGTCAATTATTAATCTCTTGAAAGGGAAAATGTTAGTTTAACAAGCAATTTAGAAACTTCTAGATTATTTTTTGGGATAAAGTACAAGTACCCCTCAATCAATACTTGAAATTTTAGAGATACATTTATAATATACTAAGGTTTTGTTACCTTCCGAATTTATTTTATTAATAATTTTTTACCCCTTTTTGGCGACACTATCTTGTAGGCCCAACGCTAGTTGATTTTTTTTTCAGGATAGTGTCACGTAGGCCTAAAAGGTAGAAAATTACTTATAATAAGTTCAGTGGGTGTCTCTCGGATTTCGGACATAAGTTGAGGAATTACTTACTTGTACATTTTCACTTTT
This sequence comes from Solanum chilense, assembly GCA_032847665.1. Classification (NCBI taxonomy): domain Eukaryota; kingdom Viridiplantae; phylum Streptophyta; class Magnoliopsida; order Solanales; family Solanaceae; genus Solanum; species Solanum chilense. The sequence goes on along the minus strand of CM064963.1, from coordinate 2,670,905 downwards.
TTTTTTAAGTATAGAAAAAAAATAGAGGTATTGCAACTTCTCTTTTGGCAAAGTAGAGAGCAAAAGGACATTCTTGTAAACTTTGACCCTCTAATAATAATGTGGTCGCAATCGTGTTAGAAGGATCATATTTCATCGTAACATTTTTAAAAAATTCGAGTAATATGAACAAAATTATAATTTTTCTTTGAATAAAATGGCTAATATTTGGGAGCATTAATAAATATACCACTAATGGCTTTTGTTTTCCTCTTGGGCATATTGTAAAGTGAATTACACTTTGAGAATTGACTTGATGAATTGACCACTTAGACAGAGAGTTCCTAGTGTATTTTGTTCATCAAATTTTCTATGTGGGCTAAGGTTCGAATTATCTAAAGTGATAACAACAATGTCATAGTACTATTATGTAGGCCACCATAAATTGAGTTGGGATGGAGAAGAATATTTATTCAGAATTGAGCTCTGAAATAAAACGAAAAATCTCAAAACTTAAAAGAAGATATCAAACATCGAATTTAAAAAAGAGAAAAAGGAACATGGTGTGTATTAAGAGGGTATATTAAAGGGTTTAATTCAAAGTAGTTCAAAGACTAAATTGTTATAAATCCAAATAATCAATGTGATGATACATAGGCTATGTATATATATGTGATGTTTCAATTATTTAGGTAAAGACCTAGAATAATATATAGACGTGTCTTTTAATTTGACATTAATTATTATTTATGTCCTTCAATTTTGAATTTATGCAGATAGACATTTAAACTTGTATAAACAGAAACAAATATACACACTCGTCCTATATGATAATAATAAAAATCAGTTCGAGCGAATTGTCATGTTGAATGTGTGTGTCTATCTGTTCAACTTTATACTGTTATCTAAATTGAAAGACATGAATATCAGCTAAAAATCACATTAAAGAACACGTTTATTTATTAACGACGTTTATATTAATGCATTTAGAAAATAAAAGGGTAATATTGGTAACTTGAAATATGTTGAGGTTGGGTAGTTAGAGCATTAAAAAAACAATAGGATAGCAATTATATTTCATATATATTTGATTGAGAGAACAATTAATAAAATCAAATAAATGCAAATAGTAATTGAGACAGTTGAGAATAATGAGGCCTTTACGTCATATGATAAATACAAATTAAATGTTTGTGTTCATCTTCTACTAGACTACTACCATATTCAATTAAACCTTCTTTTAATTTTTTGTTGGAAAATAATATATAATTATTATTTATATCGGAAATAATCTTTTCATCTCGTACGTTTTTTTTTTCAACTTCATTTATGGTATCAATTTGATATGTCATTATTAGTGAGTTTTTATTTTGATTCCTGCGATATTTGACTCGTCATAAATACGTATTTTTTGTACCTTAATATAAAATATATTATATTTGAATTGTTTTAGAGTTATATTACTCTCAAATATTGAGTAATTGCACAAACCTAACTACCTTTTTTCAAATTCATTTATGGTATCAATTTGATATGTCATTATTAGTGAGTTATTATTTTAATTCTTACGATACGTGACTCGTCATATTTAATTTTTAATTAATTAAAATATGGTTTTTTTGTACTTTGATATAAAGTATATTATATTTCATTTGTTTTAAAGTTATATTACTCTCAAATATAGAGTAATGGCACAAACCTAACTATCTTTTTTCAAATTCATTTATGGTATCAATTTGGTATGTCATTATTATTTTGATTCTTGCGATATGTGACTCATTATATAATTTTTAATTAATTAAAATATGTGTTTTTTGTACCTTAATATAAAATATATTATATTTGAATTGATTTAAAGTTATATTACTCTCAAATATAGAGTAATTGCACAAACCTAACAATCTTTTTTCAAATTCATTTATGGTATCAATTTGGTATGTCATTATTAGTGAGTTATTATTTTGATTCTTGCAATATGTGATTCATTATATAATTTTTTAATTAATTAAAATGTGTTTTTTATACCTTAATATTAAGTATATTATATTTGATTTGTTTCAAAGTTATATTACTCTCAAACATAGAGTTATTGCACAAACCTAACATAATATGTGGATATTAAAGTGATACTGACAATTAATAGTCATAGTAAATTGTAGATATATATTTATAAGCAAAGACATCAAATGAACACAATTTAATTAATTATAGGTGAAATGTATTTGTCAAATACTCTTGACTCAATTAATGGAAATTTTTTTTGTCAGTGTAAAAAATATTGCTGATTTTTATATTTAATATTTTTTTATTCTTTATTAGTTGTCCATTTTTTTATACTTTTTTAATAAATTGTAAATAAGTTAAAATTATAATTTTACTTATTTATTTTTTAAAATTATTTTAGAACTTTACAAACTTATTTTTACCTATAAAAAAATTAATTATAAGGGTAAAATAAAAAAAATAATTAATTCTGTCTTGACAATTTTGTAAATTCACAAATAATTTAAGATAACTATTTTTGTAATGTGTACAATAAATATGGGACTGAGTAAGTACATCACTTTAACTTTTAAATATTTACTTTTTATTTTTTCTCGTCACACAAATATTTATGACTAATTTAAAATCATAAAAATAAAATTAAACTTTTTATAAAATCAAGGAAATATCACAAAATTAAAATCAGAATTATCAATGATTGAATGACTGAATAATAATACTATTAGCCCTAATAATAAATTATTTTTATTTTTTGTGATTTCCTTTTTGGCTTATTTTAAAACATTTTTCTCACTAAATGACCTATTAATAATAAAAATAATTAATTATCTTTTGATTTTGTATATTAAATCAATTTAAGATCATTATTTTAGTAATACGTATAACTAATATGAGACTAACACCAGATTACAATAAGAAATTTATTCACTTTGTATCAAATCAAATATCATCACATAGATTACAACAGAAGAAACATACTTAAAACCAGAATTATCAATAATTAAAGAACCAAATAAAATACTATTAGCCCTTTTATTTATTCTTTTAATTATTATTTTTTTGTAATTTCCTTTTTAGTTTATTTTAAAATATTTTGTTCACTAAATAACCTATTTTATTGCCTTTCCCAAATAGGAAATTTTTCCTTCCTTCCATGTTACCTTATTCAATTCTGAATTTAACTCTCTTTCACCTTTTTCCCACCCCTTATTTAACTCATACACATGCAAAGCTCCATTTATTTCCCCTTCCCTTTAAATTGCAATCCTCTCATCTAGATATATTTAAAGTATACTTTAATTTTTGAAAATATTCTTAATTTTAATTAAAATAATACATTCTGTAAACGATTAGGCGGAGGAATTAGTTAATGTTACGTCGTTGTTGTAATACTATCAGTATTAGTGATCTCACAATTCAATAGAAATCCTGACTGGCAATGCTTAGGTGGAGGAATTAGTTTTACTTGACTGACCACATTATTAAAAATTTAGATCGTTAATTCTTGAGGATATTTTTTGTAGTATTTTAGGATAACGACGGGGAAAGTTTTTATTCCAAAAAGTAACAGAAGGTATAAGTGGTATATTTCGCATAATTCAGAAATAATTTTGATCATTTTTTATTTATTTTTTAATATTCAGAGTTATGCCTAGTGAGACTCAAGTTCTTTAGAAATTTAATTTAATTGAGTATATTTTATAAGATATTATGATACGAATATGTGTCAAGATAGGTGATCAGAGAAGAAATCAAAATGGGGTAAATTTAGCATCACCTTAGATGATTTCTTTTAATTTCTCTAAGTCTTAGTGAATTGAGTCATGACCTGATATACGTATTGATGAGAGATGACAAATAACTCGTAAAATAAATTAATTAATGTATGTATAAATTGATTCAAACATCATGATTATTTTAAAAACACAAAATTTAATCGATATGTACATTCTAATATCATGATTATTAAAAACACAAAACTAGTCAGATATAATCACAAACTGATTCGAACACCATTATAAATAAAAACAAAATGTAAAGATAGAATTAATTCAAACATAAAAAAAATAGCCAAAAATTACAAAACTCCATCCTCTCACTTTTAATTGAACAAAAACAAAAGAGAAGAAAGGCAGGTTTGGATATAGCTGGTTGCACCATCAATATCATGACGTACATCATTTAGTGAGTATGAATTTAGTAATATGATGTGATACGTGATGAGACTGTTTCGCACTTATTTAGAGATTTCGAGTTTAAGCTTTAAATTGAACAAAATCATTTTGAAAACGTTGTTATCAGATGGACCCTGCAGTGCGTAATCAAGATTTAGTTGGAGCTTTGATCCAGACTCCAAACACCAAATGGAAAACCAAAAAAGAAAACTTAAAACTTAAAACATGAAACACCAAAATAATAAGGTAATGGGGATGTATGAAGCATTCCGCGTTTGTAGGGTTCAGGGAAGGGCTAAACCTCAAGTCGTATGATATAGGCACATCAGTAGAGGTAACACAACAAGATGTATCACGATATATATCAATTGACTGAAGACATAACCCTAGATAAGATTAGGGTAAGAGGAAGGTTATTTAGATAGTTGAGTGTTATCGCGCGCTTTCCGTGGGACATGTAAGGGACTAATAGTCTCCTCTCCACTTCTCTTTATTAGTAGTATTATTTTGTAATTAGGTGTAGCTTCCTTTTTTTCGGTGTTTATTACTATTTGTTGTTTCATTTATTTTGTATCTGTCTTCTTATATATCTTTGCAAAACTTGCTATGTTTTCCTTTTTTCTTTTTATTTAAAGTCGATGGTCTATCAAAAACAACCTTTCAAATCTATAAAGGTAAAAATAAAATCTATATACATTTTATCCTCTCCAGACTTTACTTATAAAATTACACTAAATATTTTAATATCGTCATAGTGATTAACTCCACGAATCGAACCTATAGATCATACGAAAACGACTTTCATATACATAAACAAGATGGTAGTAGTGAACAACATACAACAAGCAACTGTATGCTTATGTAAATCAAATAATAGAAAACTATACCATAAATTGAGAAAGAGGTGAACTCATCATATTGTTGGCACATAAACACACTCTTATTCCCCAACTTCCCACCAGTTTTTTTAATGATAGAGCTAATAATACCTCTCGTGAAATTAATCGTGATACATAAAAACTGACTCAAATATCGCGATTATTAAAAATAATTCTTTTTTTAAAAGGACTTCTTGTTGGATGTTACTTATTTTGACTAAAAAACAACCTCTGATATTCCAAGAAATCATGTAATACTTTTTGATGGATACTATGTTAATTCTACATGTGGATGCAAATGTTATGTCAAGCTAAAATTCTTACTACTTTGTTTTTCATTATATATGTGATTTTAACAAAGATTGACGTAATTGGAGGTCTAAAGGAAATTTTTTAATTTGAGGCCTAAAATATGATAAACTTTGAATACGTATTTATTAAAAATTTATTTTTTTATACTATTTAGATAGAATTATTAGTATTTAATATTGTATTTTAGGTTATTAGTTTTAGGTAAAATTTTATCAAGTCATGATTAAAAAACATCATTTCAGCGAGGCAATTATTTTATGAACTGTTAACATAATTCTATAAGTAATAAGTTGATAATATTAAATAAAGATAAGAGTTAGAACCATAGAATTTTTTTCAAGAAATTGATAGAGGTAGACTGAAGAAGTATTGGAGACGGGATAGAGGTGATTCGACTAGACATGACATAACTTTAGCTTACATAAACATACTAGTAGTTGTAGCAGTACTCTTATAGTTTTTTGATCTTCGATTTCTATTACTATGTATTATTTATTGTACAGTAAATCACTTTAATTTAAATAATCACACTTTAATATAACAAGACAAACATGTGATATATATTTACGATAAATCGCTTTAACTTAAATAATTACCTATAGATAGGGTTTTATAACACCTCCCTCTCTCTCTCGCCATCCCAAGCACTCTACATCATTAAAAAAAGAATCACAGAATATGACAATTGTATTTTATATTTAATGTATTTGTATTTCTTATCAACTGTATTTGTATTATATATCAAGTATATACGTATTTAATATTAATCATATTTTGCCAATTATATTCGTTGATATAAATTGTGTTTGTAAATACAATTGATACAATTATTTTTGGTATATGATACAAATCAATATACGCGTGATAAAACTTGATAATAACGAATACAATTTGCATTGATTCTCTTTGTGAAACGTATTACGTATCAATTGTATTCAATGAAAATATAGGCGAAAGATTTGGATTTTATATCAATTGTAGTCAGATAGCGTTATTTGTATTTGGTATCAATTATATTTTTATTTTGTATTAGTTGTATCTGTGATAAAATTAATACATGTATTCAGCATATGTCCTCTCTCTATCTCACTCTGCTCTCTCCTCTTAATATGTAGCTAAATACAATATTTTGATACAATTTTTTTTTTCATTTTGGTACAATCATTTGTATCAATTGTATTCGTGGTATATACAACCTAGTACCATGAATACAACATTTAACCTCTCGAGCCTCTCTCTTTTCTCTCCTAGATTTGTCTTCCATCTCTCCTCCCTCTTTTAATCTTGCTCGTCTTTAACCTTCCTCTCCTAGTCTCGCTTGTCTCTCTCCTCCCCCAAACATGTAGTTACAATTCGTAACTTAGTAATATAATTATAAATCTCTAATTAAGCTCAAACTATAGCCATTTTAAAGGTTAAATTACACACCAGTACAACCATATGATATGTATATATGATAAACAACTATAGTTTAAATAATTACAATTCGTAGCTATTGGTATAATTTTATAGCAAATTCATCTCTCCTCCCATTGTCCCCTTCCCTCCCCTATCTGTCTCTCTCTCCATCCCAAACAGCTGCAGCATAAAAAAACATTCCACATAATATGAAAATTGTATTTTGTATTATATATTAATTGTATTTATATTATGTATCCATTGTATACATATTTTGTATTAATTGTAGTATGAAAATTTGTATTCTGTCAAATGTATTTGTTGATATAAATTGTGTTGATTAATACAATATGATACAATCATATTTTATCTTATACAAATCAATTGTATTTGTCATAAAACTTGATATAATGAATACAATATGTATTCATCCTCTTTATCACATGTATTATGTATCAATTATATTTTATCAAATATATCTAAGAGATTTGCATTTTATATCAATTGTATTCAAACAAATATATTTGAATTTTTTATCAACTGTATTTATATTATGTATCAATTGTAGTTGTGATACAACGAATACAATATGTATTCATTCTCTCTCCTTTCTCTCTTGATCTCGCTTGCCTCTAATATCCCTCTCTCGATCTCGATCGTCTCTCACCTCGTAATATATGTAACTAAATATAATATATTTTTTATATAACTATATTCACTTTTATACAAAACGATTGTATCAATTATATTCATGATCGATGATCCAACATGATACAACTAATACAACAGGTTCTCAACCTCTCTCGCATCTCCTTCAAATCTCGCTTGCTTCTCTCCTCTCCTAAACATGTAGCTACAATTCGTAACTAAGCAAACTGTAATTCTAGATCTCTAATTACGCTTATCAAATTATAGTCAATTTAAAAAGTTTCCCCCCTTTTTCTTTGTTTTGGTTATGAATTATGAACTTAATAAGTTCATTGAATATCACATATGTTAAAATGAAATGATACAAGTATATCAATCAAAACTTAAAATAGACAATTCATGAATCAAAATACTATTATTAATTTTTATGCCTTGTCATTTCTTTGCCAAGCAATAATGCAATATGCTTTTTAACACATCCCAATTCATATTGTTTGATTTTTATTGCCTTTAGATCATATTTTATTCCATTTGAAACAACTTTTTATATTCCATTTTTTTAACTTTCTTCTCTTTCCAAGTCTTTTTTTCTTTATGATTTTCAAGAAAGTTATCTCACTCTTTATGCCTTTTATATTCTTTGTATGCATCTTTTTAGATTGATTTCTTTTATTCTTTTTTATTACTCTTTTAGTCTTAAATTACCTTATCATATTTTCTTTTTAAGGGTTAAATTATTTAAATTTTGATTAATATTTGAAGATGTATACTTTTATATCAGATTGATATGGAAGATTTGCATCATATAGTACTATATCTTGTAATTTTTTGGATATTTAAAGTCGAATTAATCTAATTCAATTTAACTTTGAAGATTGATTAAATTGATTTTCAAAAAGCAAATCATGAGAAATATTTTGAGACGAATCGAGTAAAAAGGTGATGAGTGTAATGCACTAAAGCTTTTGGCTACGTGTGGGGTTCAGGAAAAAGCTGAAAACACAAAACGTTATTAAACACAATCACACTCAACATATTTCTGCAACCGTCTACCAATCATATACCTAAATTAATATAGGTCTGAAGATTAATCAAACTAGATTTCAAAAAAACAAAAAATCACAAGTATTTCGTGACGAATGAAGTAAAAAAGCGATAAATTTGATGCACGAAAGTTTTTGCTATGAGTGGAAAAAGCCGAACCATGAAGGGTATATTATACACAATCGTAAACCCTTATATTTATGCAACGGAATATTTTTACAAATTAAATGATGAATACAACTTTATCAATTACATCGAGACTCCTAGAAAATTGTGAGATTTTTTTTATCAATTGCATTTTCCTACCCACTACCAATCATATATCTATTTTATCCCCTTTTATACTTTTGCCCCTTCTATTCCCTTCTGCCTCTCTTGAACCCTCCATTCGATTTTTCAAGAATATCTCAGTGGTTTTTTTTTCTTCTTTTTGTCGATCAAATCGATATTTGTATAAACCCCAAAGAATCATCTGAAGCATCAATCAGCCATGACGCTTGGTTCAGGAGGATCTAGTGTTGTGGGTGAGTTCAATTTTTTGAAAACCCCATAACCCCTTTTGTTTCTTTTTTTTGATCTTTGTTATGATTTTCATGATTTTCCCTTCAAATCTGGTTCTGGGTGTGTTTTTTTATGCATGTTTGTGTTTATTGGCTTGTGGGTTAATCAAGTGTCTTAGTTGTTGTTGATTAGGACTTTTTGTATAGTTGTTATCACTGTGGAACTGCCTTGTTAATTGATTCGATTAGATAACAAGTTTGATGGGGGTGAATTATTTTGCAAATTTGACAATGATTGTAGCATCAAGATGATTTTTTTTTTCTATTCCTTTTGTGGGTTTTTGATTTATGAATGTTGAGCTCAATCAATGTATAGATTTATGAATGTGGAGCTCAATCAATGTATTTGATGTGTTTTTTGGCTTGTGGGAGTTTAATCTGTGGTTCTCTAATTAGGATTAACTAGGAAGTAGTTCCGGTTGTGTGTTCGGTTTTGTTTTTGCTTGTTTTCAGATTAGCTGCATTCAATTACTTCCAACAACATACCCAGTGAAATCACACAGGTGGGGTCTGGGGAGGGTAGAGTGTACGCAGACCTTATTACCTCGTGGAGGTAGCGTTGTTTCCGAAAGACCTATGACAATTATTGAGTCATCAAGATGAGTTTTTTAGATCCTCTTTTGTGCTTTAGATTCTTGAATATGGAGGTAGATGTTATGGTTTGGAAAGTTGTGTTTCAGAGAGTTTTTGGTCTATTGAGAAAAGCCAAGCTATTTATATGGTCTTCCAGATCTAATGCCTTCAATGAAAGACAGTGATGAGTATTTCTTTGGTTTCATATATCCAAGTACATGAGGGTTTATGCCTTGCAGTTTGGTGGAAACTAATGTTGTTACTTTGCTTGTATCCTAATCCCTGTTTGTTGTCATATGTTGGTTATAGTTTTTAGAGTTTCTGGTCAATCTACTGCAACTTGCTAAGTTGTGGATCGATTGCTCTTTGGAAAATATGGCTTACACATCTCTGTTCTGCCTTTCTTTATATCATGGAACTGTGATTTAGAACTAATGCTCAATTTAACGTCAGTTTGAAGAAGAAGATGATGATGATGATTTATGCTTCTCTGCCCATTCATGCACAGATAGGGTAGTTGCAGGACTAACTTAATTTCCAAAGCTTCAATAGTTGCACAAACCACTATCCCTTTTGCTGCATCGTGGTGGTCACTTTTCCATTTCTTATGCAAACAGCAACCACTATGCCTCAATACCAAGCTAGTTGCAATTGTCTATATGAATCCTCACTATCCATGTCACTCCATTTTGATCCATCTCAAACCAATATTCAGTAATTTAGGTTCTCAAAAGGCAGAAGTTCTCTATATTTCTACTGGCTTATAAAACTTATACAAGGTCAAAAGACTCCCAGCAACCCGTAGACCTAAAGTCAGCATACCATTGACTGTTTGATGTGCTAGTTCATGTTCGAATGGGTTCTTAACTTAGTGCACCTGGGTTTTTTTTTACTATAATCTTTTTACTTTAGAGTGAAATGCGTAACAATGTCATTGTTCTTTTTTCCATTTAGATTCTACAATCTTGTTCTATTTAGATTCTACAATCTTGTTTGGAGTTTGAAGCTTTTACCCAGCTCTGGACTTTATTTTCTTTATGAAGATTTCACTAACCAAAATTTCAATTTCTTTTCAGTCCCTCGCAATTTCAGATTACTGGAGGAACTTGAACGTGGGGAGAAGGGTATTGGAGATGGGACAGTGAGCTATGGTATGGATGATGGAGATGATATTTATATGCGTTCTTGGACTGGCACCATTATTGGTCCTCACAATGTACGGGTTCTTTTCTCTTTTTTACTTCCTACCATCTCTTTATTTGGATATAACAAATAACATGAAATGCATAACCTAGAAATTGTTTCTACTTATTCGATCATTTCTTCAATATGTCCCTTAAGCATGAAATCCACTTAGCTATGTTTCACAGAGGAATGCATGAAGACATGAACTGCCACTTTTCTACTTAGAATTTATATACTCCCTTCGTTTGTCAGACTGTTAAACCTGTGCTAGTGGGTTGATGAATTTCCTGGACTACAGATTTGTTTGTCCACTAGTCCTAAGAGTGTTAATTTATATGCAATTTGATGGTTCCTATGTCTTTCACATTTAAAGACTAACTTACTTCTTTTCCAGTCTGTGCATGAAGGCCGTATTTATCAGTTGAAGCTATTCTGCGACAAGGATTATCCGGAGAAGCCACCAAGTGTGCGTTTCCACTCTCGAGTTAACATGACATGTGTCAACCATGAGACAGGAGTGGTAAGCAACACGTTGCTGTAATGCTTGAATCGTAGCTCTTGTTATCAAGCAATTATTATGTGACAATTTGCATCTTCAGAATTGTCGCTCATATGCTAAAAATAATTTAAATTATCTGAACTTTTGTCATCCGTGGTTGAATTCAACACTGCAAGTATATTTTTAATGGTATTACATGTAGAATGGAACTTGTAAAAACAAAAGTGGAGCAACACCAGATACCCTCATAGGATTCGTATCCAACAGGAGGTACTAACTAAATGCTTTATTCCCTGGAATAAAAAGATGTTCCTTGAAATGCAGACAAAGTCTGTATCAAAAAGTTGAAGTAGTCTGAGCAGTAGGTAGGTGTGGCTCTTGTAGTTGAATATTCCAAATTAGTTTCAATGGTATTTTTGCTCCCAAAATTCTCAACAACGTTCTTTCGAGATTACCTTTCTCCTAAATGCATGTTGCTACGATGTTTTGTTCCAACAACTTTTTGTGTCTACAGCTTAAGATCTTGGATAACATTCTATTTCTTTGGTAGATGGGGTTTGCATGATTGTGAAAGTTAGAACTGTAGACAAATATGAAGCCACCAGCAAAATGGTGCTTAGGATTCGTCACATGTAAAGATGCTTTAAAATTCTGCAATAATATTAGGTCTGTGATGCTTTGTATACTGTCCAAATGTTATATGTTTTTGTTCTTGTTTATAGTGGCATGCCTGTCTTTTCAATCAGTAAATCGATAAAGTTGTTGACAATTCCCTCCATCGTATAAAATGTGCAGGTGGAGCCAAAAAAGTTTGCTTTGCTTGCAAATTGGCAGCGAGAGTACACTATGGAAGACATACTGACTCAACTGAAAAAGGAAATGGCTTCTCCCCACAACCGTAAGCTAGTTCAGCCACCCGAAGGCACCTGTTTCTAGTGTTAAGGGCAATAACATATAGGTCTTGTCAACTATGTGCTAAATTGTACCGCTGTGTTGTCACGTTGGGAATTAAAATGTAAAGGGGTTGAATGCCTGAAGAGGCTTTTCTCCTCTTACCTCACAATTGTGTACCCCCTTCTACTTTTCATTTTCTAAACTCTTGTCTATGCTTGCTGCTGTTTGATTAATGGATCTGGTTCTTGTGCTATCCGAATCATCGTCAATTGCTTCTTTTGCTGTCTGAATCATCTTTGTCCTTGGTGTTTTCATCCTTTGTCTTGGCATGTTGCACAACAGATAGTTGATACTCCTGCAGTTTTTCCATCTTTGTTAACGAAGAAAGGAGGAGAGTTTCGTTCATTTGGAGTGAAATGAACGATAAAACTCTTTTAAATTCTGCAGTTGATTTGGACTAGTTCTCGATTTGTTCATGTCATCCTATGTAGGGGTGATATTGGTTGTTATTCTTTTTCTATCGTTTCAATTACACTGAATATATCGTTGTTGCACAACATATAGTTGATACTCCTGCAGTTTTTCCATCTTTGTTAATGAAGAAAGGAGGAGAGTTTCGTTCATTTGGAGTGAAATGAACGATAACTCTTTTAAATTCTGCAGTTGATTTGGACTAGTTCTCGATTTGTTCATGTCATCCTATGTAAAGGTGATATTGGTTGTTATTCTCTTTCTAACGTTTCAATTATACTGAATATATCGTCGTTGCAGGGACCAAACTATTTCCTACACTAAATTCACTTGGGAAATGGTGTTGGCACCTTTTCTCCAACAGCTAACTAGAAACACACTTCTTTTTACCCAATTCTTTTTACCCAAGTCTCGATGGAACAAAGTTATTCGATATTTATGTTCTAGGGCTATTAATTTGGTTGGCATTTATTCAAAATTATATTTGGTTGAACAAAGTATGGGACCAAGGGATATTAATTCTGAAGAGGTGCTTTTATATCAAGCTAAGTTAGTAAAAGTGTTAATAGGAACAATTCTAAATAATTTTTTTCATCCTTTCTTTTACATTGTTTGGTAAAAATATGATAAAATAAATGCATTAAAATAGGTTAATTTTACTCAAAAATACCCTTTTTTTACCATTTTGTATTAGCACCTCTAAAACAAAATAGAGTATATAAACAGAGACTAGTATCTATTGCAAAGTCGGAAATTTATATAACAGAATTCAAGACGGAATAGATCTGTGTACACACGCTCACCTTATTTTACTCAAACCTCACTATATGAAATTATACTGTATATATTGCTATTGTTGTCGTTCCGTACACATTTTCTCATTTTATTAAACAACTTAACGATAGCATGGGTCAAGACCCCATATGAAGATGATTTCTCCTAGGGAAGTTGATAAAATTCACAACTTGTGAAATATTTTCTTTTTTTTTTCTACAAAGATCATATCTAAGCCCATAAAAACCTTTCGACTTCTGCTAATTCTCTTCTTGTTATACCATGTACATGACGATAGCAGTGGAGTGCAGACCGGTAGACTTAACCTTGTTCCTACATGACCTGATCAATTCAATTTAAAAAATACTGACAATTTCAAAATTATGCCACTGTTGAGACTAGAGAAACACAGATATTTCATCATCAATAAAAGCAGCCCAGAAAAATTTGTTACATATGCTTGTGTAAAATCCAGTTGAACGATGCCTATCGCGGTGAAAATGGCGAAAAGGACCAGAGCAATGCATAAGATGGTGAAAATGTCAACAAGAAAAAGGACCAAACTTTGCTATGTGTGTTAAAAACTCAATAGTTATACACTGTTGCATTGCAATTGCCTTTTGCCAACATCTGAGATTTACAACATTTTTAGCCAAACATAGCTGCATCAAGTTAAACTGATGTTTACTCATTTAAGAGAACATGATAAACTCAAACAAGTACTATTTAAACCATGGTTACTCACCATGCTTAAAGAAGACGTTAGGATTTCAAACGAGACAAATGGGGGATAAGCAAGAGGGACTCTCTCTTGGCCTTCTTGTGAGGTGCAACAGCAGGGCTACTGGTTTGGCACCTAATAACACAATGGTTCAACCATCCTGGAAGGTTCAATGTAGTCCCTAGGCGGAGTTAACCAGTTGTATCGTTTTTTCAAACCTACATTTTCCAATTCCTGTTGGAATTTTATCCCTCGTTTCCCAGCTTGTTAGAAGTTATTTGGTAGATCAGGTCCCGTCAGAGTTACATTTGAAGTGATATTTCTTCCATCTTGCCTATTCTCTGACTACCATCAAGCACAACGAACTTACTTTGCGAGGCACATCAGCATATCCTTATGCTCTTGCTCTTCTTTCCCAGAGGCTCTACTGCAGTCTGAGTAGATCCTGTGTGATACGGAACTTTGAACCTCCTATAAATAAAAATACAAACTTCGATTAAAAAAACAAATGAAAAATAGAGGCAAATAAGCAGATAAAAGAGTTTGCATCAGTAGTTGGAGAAGAATAAATGAAGAAGTTCAGGGTGGAGAAACAGTAGAAGAAGACGGGAAAAAGATGGACTAATCAGAGTAGAAGAAGAGGTGATGATGTCATTTTACAACCTTATGTTGCATGATCCAGATTGATTCTGTATTGATAATTATAATGTACTGGTAACACATTTAAGATATGGCATAGGACTCAACGAAATTCAGCTATTTACTCCACGCGTTTTCATTAGACAACTCTATTATCTCCGGATCAAGTGTATGTTGAACACATCACATACCAGTCTGAGATTAGGACACAATTTATTTATTCCTAACAGGCTAACACTAGTGTTTAGCTGCCATCGTTGAGTTTAGAACCTTTAATAAACTGCTTCTCTTTTGGGTGGCATCACGTAACCATACATGAAAAGGGAATTGGGTGGATTTTTTCCATGATCCAATTAGCTTTTCAGCCATTTCAGGTTAAGAAGAGGTGAAAGCCCGTTTAGCTCTACAACTCTATCAGAAAGGGAGCAGGAACTCTCTTTTTCATCTTTTGAAAACGGAAAGCATTATAATTTATGAATAATCAATTTGCAGTATCTCAAAGTCATGATTGGGCAAATATTGTGCAATATTTAGTAGGGAGTTTATTTACTACTGGAAATAAGTAAGTGAGATTTCATTAGGGCATCCAGTAGATGCAACGATACAAAAGGAGGATCTGTCAGCTCAGTAAGAACAAAAAACTTATAGAGCTAAGGAGCTGACAAAATCCAGGTAGTGATCTTAGTTATTTACAGGGGAAGAGTTAGCCAGTTAAAAAGGTTAACCAAACAACAAGAAGCTTACAAATTGGATATCATTATATCCTTTTCCAAATTTCATGATATAGAAATATCAGTTAAGTCATTTTTTCATCCTTCAGATGGAAGAAGAACTTTATTAAGAGACATTTCATATAATAAACATTGTGGATGACAGAAAATGGTTGGATAACAGTTATTACTGCAGCTACCAAAATGAGTGGAGTATAGATTAAACATGGAACAGGAGAAAAGGGAAAAGTGAGTGTACCTATGATTTACTTTAGCAGTTTCTTCACCTTCTGCAGAAAGTTTATCTGAGCTTTGACACACCTAGTTTCAGTGCTCAGAAATCAATTGACCTTCCTTCATGAAACTTATCAATCCAGCAATTAGTCCTGTAGGTAATAAAAAAAAAAGTTACTGTTCAAATTAGAAAGATCTTCCGAGGAAAACATTAGCCTTGGAAGAAACTCAATCAAACAAATGTAAAGATATGCTAGATAGAAGTTCCAAAGTTTTTCTGGATCTAGTAACTTTGGTCACTTCAAAAGTTAAGAAAAGGTACTTAGCGAAAACAGCTTGATACTTGCAGCAAACAACAGAGAAATTCAATTTCCTAGGACGAATTGGAATGGACAGCCCATATATTAAACCGAGGACGACATAACACTCCGCATATTATATAACAAACAACAACAACAAACCCTTTATAATGCCACGAGTGGGGTTTATGCGGACCTTACCCCTACCTTTGTGGGGTAGAGAGGTTGTTTCCGATAGACCATCATCTCAAAAGAGGAGTATAAGAAACTACATATTATATAAGAACAAAAGAAAAACAAAATTCTCATAATTAAATGCTTACTTCACTGTAGCTTGGTGATTAACTGCAAAAGTCAAGTCAACAGATCTTTCAGACTAGACTGAAAAGAGAAGGTAATAATAACAAGGACAAGATGAGTACAAGTAAGAGTAACCACAAGAAATAGATGAATATAGATCGAAGATCTTTCTCTTACATTTATATTCTACATAATGCAAGAGCTACAACAACAACATACCCAGTGTAGTCCCATAAAGTGGGGTAAAGTGCAAGAGCTACTAAAGCTTGGTAAATACCTCATAACCTGTCGAGGTCAATAATATATTCATATTGACATATCATGACTTGCATTTAGAACTTCAGTTGAGCACTATTGACTTGTTGCAGCTGCGGAACATGAATAGTTTTGCCTGACTAGGTCAGCCAGTCAATAATCACCAATAGTCCTTACATGAGCATGTTCCGTGAGAGAAATGGTGGAAGCGGTTAATATCACGAATAACTATTTCTCGGTTTGTAACAATTGACGCCAGCTTCATAAATTCATGGCAATCTCCACAGATGCAAAGATTTTTAAAGATCCTGATAGTGCTGTTCCTACTGCTGCTCATGAGAGCAAATGCAAGAGCTAGCCTTTCACTATGATGTGAAAGGTTGTCTATCTTTTCTTTGTCAGAGACATTATGAAGCACATAGTTTGTGTTTGGAATATATCCTGCGGCAGTAATTTTCGAAGTCAGCTCCTCCAACTTTTTATGGATATCCTTTAACCTAGGATGTGAAGCATCCTGAGATAAGAAGACATGCACTTGATTATCAATCTCAATCCAGCTACAACCAGGTTCCTTTTTGACACCCTGCCTGGACATTAGTGCTCTAACCGTCGAAACATCAGCCCATCTACCCTTTGATGCATATATATTGGACAACAATATATAACTTGACTCTGCTTTTGGATCAATTTCGAAAAGTGTGTTTGCAGCTTTCTCAGCCAATTCCACATTCCCATGAGCCTTGCAGACTCCAAGAACAGTCTCCCATATCAAGGCATCAGGAGCAAGCGCCATACCCTCAATGAAGTGTTCCATTTCAGTAAATTTGCCTGCACGGCCAAGGATATCAACCATACAAGCATAATGTTCTATTGAAGGAGTGATACCAAAGCCATTTTTTATTGAGTCAAAATGCCTTCTTCCTTCTTTGACCAGGCCCAGATGGCTGCATGCAGAGAGGACAGCAATAAATGTAATCCCATCAGGCAGAATACCTTCACTTAACATGGTTCTAAATGTTTTCAATGCTTCTTCATCTAGTCCATGTTGGGAGTAGGCATATATAATTGTGTTCCACAACACTGTATCACTAGATTCCATGCTCTGAAATAGAGACTCGGCATCTTTGATACATCCAGATTTTGCATACATGTCAATCAACGCACTAGCTACATACATATCACTGAACTGCCCAGACTTCATTACCACGGAATGCAACTGCCGCCCATTGTCTAGGCTGGCTATACGTGAACAACCTTTTAGACAGCTAGCAAGAGTGAACTCATTGGGTTTAATAGCTTCCCTTTGCATCTGATTGAAGCATCGGAAAGCCTTTTCTCCTTGATCAGACTGCGCATAACCTGAAATGACCACTGTCCAAGTGAAGACGTCTTTTTCACTCAATCTATAAAAGATCAATTCTGCATCATCCAACTGCCCACACTTGGCATACATATCAACCAGAGCAGTTCCTACATATATATTGCCACCAAGGTCAGCTTTAACTACATGGGCATGCACTTGTTTCCCTAGACTGGCATCTAAGAGGCTTGCACAAGATCTCAAATTGCTGATGAGCGTGTAAATATTTGGCTTCAAACCTTCAACAAGCAACTGCCTGAAGATTTTAGGCCCTTCATAAGAAGTTTCATTATCGTGGAATCCAGACAAAAGTGAGTTCCACGAAATTATATCCCTATTACTCAAAGAAGAAAATATACGATGCCCATCCAAAACTGAACCAAATTTCATGTACATTGCAATCAATGCATTACTGACACACTCTTCTGAGTCAAAACCAAATTTGTAAACACAAGCATGAATACTTTTGCAACACCTTATATCCACCGAATCAGCCGCTGCACTAACAACACTAGCCAGTGTAAATTGATTAGGCCTCAAACCTGAATGCATCATCAAGCAAAAAAGATGAATAGCTTCTCTCTTCTGTCCTTGCTGATCGAGTCCGCTGATCATTGCAGTCCATGCCACAATGTCATGATTTTTGGTCCTTAAAAACACTTTCAGGGCATCATCTTGAAGACCACATTTGTTATACATATCTAGAAGACTACAGCTTGTAAAATCATCAATTTCAGACCCAATTTTGACCAACATTGAGTGGATAACTTGACCAGCTTTCAGATTAACTGAATTCGCACAACCCTTTAAAATGGTAGATAGGGTATAATTACTAAACCTCATCTCTGAATCCGACATCTTCATAAACAATTTTAGAGCCTCCTCTCCTTGACCAGCCTGCACATACCCATTAAGTAAAACATTCCACGATACTGAATTCTGCTCCGGCATGGAAAAGAAAACTTTAACAGCCAATTCTAATTCACAACATTTAGCATACAAATCAACAAGAGCAGAACCAACATAAACATCTGAAAAGGCTGCACCTTTAACAACTACAGCATGTAGTTGTTTCCCAAACTCCAAATCTAAACACATTGAACAACCCTTCAAAACTGTTGCCAAAGTGAACTCATTAGGCCTAATATCTTCTCCCTTCATATCACAAAATAAACAAATCCCTTTACTTCCATAACCTTGAGCTATAAACCCTGCTATCAACGCTGTCCACGACACAACATCTCTGCTTGGAATTAAATCAAACACATTCTCTGCGAAAACTAAATCCCCACATTTCGAATAGAAATTAATCAAAGAAACCCATAAATGTGAATCTGGTTCAACCCCACTCCTAATCATTTCACCATGTAAAGCTTTACCTTCCTTCAAACATAACTTACCAGCATAATCTTTAAACATTTCAGAATACCATTTAATCCCCCTTTTCTTCTCCTTAATCAAAAACCCACCATCACCCTTTTCAACTAACCCCTTCTTAACACCATATTTCAACTCTTTAGCACTCAACCTCCTACCCCCATCAGAATCTTGAAAGATTGTTTTTTTTTCAACTAACCTCTTCTTAGCACCATATTTCAACTGTTTAGTACTCAACCTCCTACCCCCATCAGAATCTTGAAAGATTGTTTTTTTTTCAACTGTTGGGGTTTCTACTACTTGTACTACAGCAGTACATGAGAAACAACTTTGAATAGATGTAAAGAATGGAACTTTACCTAGTTGAGGTTCACTGGGACATATTATCAAACGAGTTCTAGGCATATGATAAAAACTTGAAAAAATACCTCTAATAAACGGTGGATTACGCATATGTACTGAGAGAAAATCGAGTTCCATCAATCAATAACACATAAAGAAAGTAATAATTAGCTGAGAGGATGAGATAAAGAAGAAGAATTGGTGAAGAGGGAAGAAAGTTGAAAAAAAACATAACATTTTGGGAATTTTTTTTAAAAATAAATAAATAAATATGGACTAAGACCTATTTATTAATAAAAAAAAGACAAATCATTCAAAAATTTGGGCTAAAAGGCCCAACAAATAATCTAAAAAAAAATGAAAAAATTGTATATAATAGCAAACTAATAACCTAAAATAAATGGAGTACCTAGGGTTTGATTTAATTGTGCTCCATAGCAAACGTTAGCCAAAGTTTGTCAGGCGCCTCTCTCCCAAAAATCTCGCTTGCCACTCTCCCATTCTCGCTCGCCACTCTCCCTCTGCTCGACTTTCTCGCTTTATACACAGAAGTGTATAAATTATGTTTCTGTTTTGTATAAAGCGAGAGAAAATTGTATATACACATATAAAAATATATATATCTTCGTGTTATACACTTAATTATATAATTTACAAACATTTTACTTCAATTCAATTGTAGGCAAATGCAAATTTTATACAAATATTGCAGATAAAATTTATACAATTGCAGTGAAATACAATTTTCTCTAGCTTTATACAACAGAAGTGTATATATTGTGTTTCTTTTTTTTGTATAAAGCGAGAGAAAAACATATATCTTCTTGCTATACACTTATAATTATGCAATATACATACATTTTAATTCGATTTAATTGTATGCAAAGCAAATTTCATAAAAATATTACAACGAAATAGGCAGTGAATTATACAATTGTGCATTATAAAATTGCAGTGAAATATGATAGTGAATTATACAATTGCAGCGAAATAGGCCAGCGAATTATACAATTTAGGCCAGCGAATTATACAATTGTATATGTACAGCGAATTATACAGTTTTATGTTTGCTATGGAGCGCAATTATGCAAACTTTGGTATAACATACAAATATGAATTTTTTGTTTGTTATATGTTAAAGTTATTACATAAATGTCATTGTTTTGATATGAAATTACAATCTATCTCTAGTAAGTCTATAATTACATTATTTTCTTAAAATAAAAAAACGAATATAATAATTAAAACTCCGATACATTAATATGTAGTTGGAATGCATTAAATACTGACTCGTATACATTAATATGTAGTTTGAATACATTAAAAACTAGCTCGAATACATAATATGTAGCTCGGATACATTAAATAATGGATCGCATACATTAATATGCAGCTCGAACACATTAAAGAAATAAATTTTTTTAAAGATTTTTAAAAGTAATGGAAAATAATGGAAATAGGTGAAATAAAATGTGTGTATTTCTGTAATTTTACCAAAAAATAATTTGTGTTTGTATAAAGTGAGAGAGAATGACATAAGAGAACTGAGAGAGAGAGAGAGAGAGAGAGAGAAAGGAGGGAGAAGAGGGAGTGATGACTAAAAAAGAAAAGAGAAGATAAGATAAGCGGACGAGATTTTGGGGAGAGAGGTGAGAAGCGAGAAAGAGGAATGTAATTATAGCTAAGTAAGTTTCGAATTATAATTAATGCAAATTGTGGCTATATTAGTTAATTAACTAGTATATGTTTGCTTAACCGCGTAATTTCCCCTTCTATTAATCAACCCATATTGAGTGAATATATTTTTTTGTAATTTAAATGTATAAAGTATAGAAGATCTCATTCATTTGAGTTAATTACATCCTATTCCGGAAGTTTTATCAATTGCAAAAAAAAATAAAAAATTTCATCACTCTCGACGATGGTGGTGAAGAAGAACTTGGAGAGGGTGGTGGCTTTGGTGGCGGTGGAAAAATAAAGTTGATTTGGGTAAAAGAAATGGTTGTATTATTAAGTGAGTCGGGTCGGGTTAAAATTGGATAATTTAAGTAAAATTAGACAAGTTTAATTAATTTGGGGCTTTCCATCCAAGGAGGGGTATATGTGTTAATTTATTGACGGCAGGTATATGTGTTAATTTATTGACGGCAGGGGTAAAAATAACTTATTTTTAACGGTAGAGGTAAAGCCAACTAATAAAACAAAGTTGAAGGCTACCCTTTTCCCAAAAAATAATATTGTGAATTTTTCAGCAACAACATTTTGCATTGTGTTACTTTTAATTAGAAATTTTGTTTTTATTTACTTTTCATTTGATTTGATATTAAAGAATTCTCAATTGAAATATTTCCTTCTCACCGAATCTGCAAAAAGTAGTGTCGATCAGAGACTTTTACTTCTAAATTTTAAGGAAAAATGCACAAGTGTCCCCAAACCTGCTCTAAATTTCAGAGACATACTTATACTTTACAAATGTTCTATTTGTTGGGTTATGGGTCTTCTTCCCTTCCTATGTGGATAAATAAAAGCCCAATTTTTTGGACCAACCCACTTTTGCCCATAAGCCCATTCTTATGAGGAAAATATAAACCCATTTAGGGTCTTATTTTCAGAACAATATAGAGAGTTTTTCAGCAGCCAAAAGAGAGAAAAAGAGAGATTTTCGCAGTCCAAATTCAGCCTTCATAGCCAACTTCAAATTGCGATTCCCGCTTCGTTTCTTGTCCGATTAAGCTGATTTTTGGACAGCATATTGTCTTCATCTCAATCTTTGATTAGGAACTGACAGAGTTGGATTTGGTGGCCTGCAGCTCCAGTTTTGCTGTCGTGAACAGTAGCTGCGAAATTGGTGATTTTGCTCCTTTAATTCTCTAGATTTGGTGCAATCTTATTTTGTTGTTGCTCGTTGTTTGACACTTGTTTTGTGGCCAATTTTGGAGAACAATATTGTAACTCTTGGTGATTATAGTGGAGCTTTTGGTCCCGTGGTTTTTACTCTTCACATCGAAGGGTTTTCCACGTAAATCTTGGTGTCTTGTGTGATTGGTTTGTTATTGTCTTGTTATATTTATTTGGTTGAATTACTTGCTGCCTTACTATCATATTGTTTGTGGTTGTTTGTCTTCTCTTGGTTCAAATCGAGAAGGGAAAGTATAGACTTGGGTATTCTTCCGCTGTTATCCTGTCAGGCATTCTTGGTAGTGCCTTGTCTTTCCCAACAAAGTGGTATCAAAGCATTGGTTATTGTTGATTGTCGTTTTGAATGATGGAGGCAAATATGAGCAAAATGGTGTGTTTAAATGGTAGTAACTATCATATTTGGAAAGGCAAGATGAAAGATCTTCTATTTGTCAAGAAGATGCATTTACCTGTGTTTGCTTCTAAAAAGCCTCAGTCTTTGAATGATGAAGAATGGGAATTTGAGCATCTGCAGGTTTGTGGTTATATTAGACAATGGGTTGAAGATAATGTTAGAAATCATATTGTGAATGAGACACATGCCAAAAGTTTGTGGGACAAGCTCGAGACACTTTATGCTTCGAAGACTGGCAACAACAAGTTGTTCCTATTGAAACAATTAATAAATATCAGGTATAAAGAGGGCACTCCTATTTCTGATCATATTAATGATTTTCAGGGTGTTCTTGACCAGCTGTCCGGAATGGGTGTAAAGTTTGATGATGAGATACAAGGACTTTGGCTTCTTAATACTCTGCCAGACTCTTGGGAAACTCTTCGAGTTTCTTTGACTAATTCTGCTCCCAGTGGTGTTGTAACCATGGAATATACTAAGAGTGGTGTCTTGAATGAAGAAATGAGAAGAAGATCTCAAGCCTCATCTTCTTCAGCTTCACACTCCGATGTTTTGGTTACTGAAGATAGGGGGAGAAACAAGTCCAGAGGTCAGAATGATAGAGGTAAAAGTAGAAGCAAGTCAAAGTCTAAATACAAGAATATTACATGTGACTATTGCCACAAGAATGGGCATATCATGAAATATTGTTACAAGCACAAGAGAGATATGAGACAACAAAAGAGAGAAGGCGATAATGAAAATCGTGTTGTTGTTGTTGCTAATGATGATCTTCTTGTTTCTTGTGATGCAAATGCCATTAATCTTGTTCGTGATGAGTCTAGCTGGTTTGTGGATTCTGGTGCTACTTCTCATGTTACGCCAAAGAAGGAATTATTTTCTTCTTATACTCCAGGTAATTTTGGAACCTTGAAAATGGGCAATAATCATGAAGTTGAAGTTATTGGCATTGGGACAGTTTGTTTGGAAAGTAACAATGGTTCCAAACTAGTTCTCAATAATGTCAAGCATGCTCCAGATGTTCGCTTGAATTTGATTTCTGTGGGATATCTTGATGATGAGGGTTATGTTAATACACTTGGTGTTGGCCAGTGGAAGCTTACTAGAGGTTTGATGGTTGTGGCCCGTGGTGACAAGTTGTCTAACTTGTATGTATTTCAGGGCTCCATATCCAGAGACTCAGTAAATTTGGTGGAGAATGATACTTCATCAGAGTTATGGCATAGAAGGCTGAGTCATATGAGCGAGAAGGGGATTGATAGTTTGGCTAAGAAAAACTTGCTTTCTGGGGTGAAACAAGCAAAGTTGAAGAAATGTGTTCATTGCTTAGCCGGTAAACAGAAAAGAGTTTCTTTTCAGAGTCATCCGCCTTCAAGAAAGCTTGATTTGCTGGAGTTGGTACATTCTGATTTGTGTGGTCCTTTTAAGGTAAGATCTCATGGTGGTGCACTTTACTTTGTGACTTTTATTGATGATCATTCTCGCAAACTCTGGGTATTTCCTTTGAAGTCCAAGGATCAAGTACTTGATGTGTTCAAGAGTTTTCAGGCCTTGGTTGAAAGACAAACAGGGAAGACATTGAAATGCATCCGCTCAGATAATGGTGGTGAGTATATTGGTCCTTTTGATAGATATTGCAGAGAGCAGGGTATTAGGCATCAGAAAACTCCTCCAAAGACTCCTCAGTTAAATGGTTTAGCAGAGAGGATGAACAGAACTCTAGTTGAGAGGGTTAGATGTATGCTTTCAGATGCTAAGCTGTCAGATTCTTTTTGGGCAGAAGCACTTAATACTGCTGCTTATGTTATCAATTTATCTCCTGCTGTTGCTTTAGATGGTGATGTCCCTGACAGAGTTTGGACTGGTAAGAATGTTTCTTATGATCATCTTAGAGTCTTTGGGTGTAAAGCCTTTGTACATGTTCCTAAGGATGAAAGGTCAAAGTTGGATGTTAAAACTAGGCAGTGTATCTTCATTGGTTATGGTCAAGATGAATTTGGCTATCGTTTCTATGATCCTGTTGAGAAGAAACTTGTTAGAAGCCGTGATGTTGTGTTCTTTGAAGACCAAACAATTGAAGATTTTGACAAAGCTGACAAGGCTGATTTTCAGAGTAGTGAGAGCTTAGTTGATGTTGATCCAGTTCCTTTAACTATTGCACCGGAAGAAAATCTTCATAATGATGAAAATCAAGTTGATAATGAAGATGGTGATCATGTTCAGAATGACCAGCATGATGTTGTTGATGCTCCAGTGCAAGATGATGTGGTTGTCCAACAACCAATTACAGATGCTCCAGAGAGTTCTCTCAGACGATCTAGTAGAGAGAGAATTCCTTCATCTCGTTATTCTCCCAATGAGTATGTACTCTTGACTGACGGGGGAGAACCTGAGAGTCTTGATGAGGCCATGGAAAGTGAAGAAAAAGAAAGGTGGTTTGATGCTATGGAAGATGAGATTAAATCTTTGCATGATAATCATACCTTTGATTTGGTTAAGTTACCTAAAGACAGAAAAGCTTTGAAAAACAGGTGGGTTTTTCGGGTGAAACATGAAGATGGTAATCCAGTTCCACGGTACAAAGCTAGATTAGTTGTCAAGGGATTTAATCAGAAAAAGGGAGTTGATTTTGATGAGATATTCTCTCCAGTTGTGAAAATGTCATCCATTCGTGTGGTTCTAGGCTTGGCTGCAAGTCTAGATTTAGAGGTTGAGCAAATGGATGTTAAAACTGCTTTCCTCCATGGTGACTTAGATGAAGAAATTTATATGGAGCAACCGGAAGGTTTTGAAGTCAAGGGTAAAGAGAATTATGTTTGCAAATTGAAGAAGAGCTTGTATGGTTTGAAACAAGCTCCCAGGCAGTGGTACAGGAAGTTTGGTTCTTTTATGAGTCAGCAGGGCTTCAAGAAGACTTCTTCAGACCATTGTGTTTTTGTGCAAAAGTACTCTGATGGTGACTTTATTATTGTGTTGCTTTATGTTGATGACATGCTTGTTGTTGGTCATAATACTTGCAGGATTCAGAAGTTGAAGCAAGAGTTGAGTAAGTCTTTTGCTATGAAAGACTTAGGACCAGCAAGACAGATTCTTGGCATGCAGATTGTCCGTGATAGAAAGGCCAAGAAATTGGTATTATCACAAGAGAAGTACATTCAGAAAGTACTTCGCAGATTCAGCATGGACAAAGCTAAGGTTGTCAGTACACCTTTAGCTATGCACTTCAAATTGAGCACGAAACAGTGTCCTTCTAGTGATGATGAGAAGGAAGATATGAAGAAAGTTCCTTATGCTTCAGCTGTTGGTAGTTTGATGTATGCGATGGTTTGTACAAGACCGGATATTGCTCACGCTGTTGGAGTTGTTAGCCGTTTTCTTTCTAATCCGGGAAGAGAACATTGGAATGCTGTGAAGTGGGTTATGAGATATCTCTGTGGCACTTCTAGTCTGAGTTTGTGTTTTGGTACAGGGAAGCCTATTCTTTGTGGTTATACTGATTCAGACATGGCTGGTGATGTTGATACTCGCAAGTCTACTTCAGGGTACTTGGTTACTTTTGCAGGGGGAGCTGTGTCTTGGCAATCTAGGTTGCAAAAATGTGTTGCTCTATCTACTACAGAAGCTGAGCTTATTGCTGTCGTTGAAGCTTGTAAAGAATTGCTTTGGATGAAGAGATTCTTGGGGGAACTTGGTTGTGCTCAAGAGAGGTATGTGCTTTATTGTGACAGTCAAAGTGCTATACATCTTGGCAAGAATTCTACGTTCCATGGTCGGTCTAAACACATTGATGTGAGATACCATTGGATTCGAGATGTGTTGGATTCTAAGTTGCTTGAGCTTGAAAAGATTCATACAAATGACAATGGTTCCGATATGATGACTAAAGCTTTGCCAAGAGGGAAGTTTGAAGATTGTTGCATGGTCGCCGGGATGGCGGTCTCCTCCACATAGTCGTGAGGGGGAGAATTGTTGGGTTATGGGTCTTCTTCCCTTCCTATGTGGATAAATAAAAGCCCAATTTTTTGGACCAACCCACTTTTGCCCATAAGCCCATTCTTATGAGGAAAATATAAACCCATTTAGGGTCTTATTTTCAGAACAATATAGAGAGTTTTTCAGCAGCCAAAAGAGAGAAAAAGAGAGATTTTCGCAGTCCAAATTCAGCCTTCATAGCCAACTTCAAATTGCGATTCCCGCTTCGTTTCTTGTCCGATTGAGCTGATTTTTGGACAGCATATTGTCTTCATCTCAATCTTTGATTAGGAACTGACAGAGTTGGATTTGGTGGCCTGCAGCTCCAGTTTTGCTGTCGTGAACAGTAGCTGCGAAATTGGTGATTTTGCTCCTTTAATTCTCTAGATTTGGTGCAATCTTATTTTGTTGTTGCTCGTTGTTTGGCACTTGTTTTGTGGCCAATTTTGGAGAACAATATTGTAACTCTTGGTGATTATAGTGGAGCTTTTGGTCCCGTGGTTTTTACTCTTCACATCGAAGGGTTTTCCACGTAAATCTTGGTGTCTTGTGTGATTGGTTTGTTATTGTCTTGTTATATTTATTTGGTTGAATTACTTGCTGCCTTACTATCATATTGTTTGTGGTTGTTTGTCTTCTCTTGGTTCAAATCGAGAAGGGAAAGTATAGACTTGGGTATTCTTCCGCTGTTATCCTGTCAGGCATTCTTGGTAGTGCCTTGTCTTTCCCAACACTATTACCCCCAAAACTTATTTTATAAATAATTTTCTACCCCTTTTCGACCTACGTGACATTATAATTGAAAATTTGTTCAGCACACATTGGACCAGAAGACAGTGCAATGTAGGTCGAAAAGGGATAAACTTATTTATAAAATAAGTTGGAGGGGGGGGATAGTATGATCTTAGTATAGTATAAGTGTGCCTCTAAGATTTTGAAAATAGGTTGGAGGTACTTGTGCATTTTTCCCGAATTTTAATAATGGAAAACGAAATTCGAGTACTAGAGATCAAAACTGGTCCATTAAAAACGTTAATTATTAGTTTTAAATATAAAATTTCTTATTCAAAATACGAATTAAAGTTAGTCAAATCCTATAAAGTATTCATTGTTTAATGATGTGTGTCGTTTTCAATTTTTGACTATAGAGCATTGGACACTCATCATGATTAATCGAGCCCCATCTCGAAATACCAGTATCACATGAAAAACACATAGTCCATTAAAAGCGTTAATTATTAGTTTTGATTACAAAATTGCTTATTCAAAACACGAATTAAAGTTCGTCAAATCATATAGAGTATTTAGTATTTAATGAACAATGTCAGATTTCAATCTTTGACTATAGAGCATTCTAGATACTCATCCTAATTAATCGATCCTAATCTAAAAATACTAACATTACATGTAAAACGCTTAATCCATTAAAAACGTTAATTATTAGTTTTGATTACAAAATTGCTTATTCAAAATGCAAAATAAAGTTAGTTAAATCCTATGAAGTATTCATTGTTTAATGAACAATGCTGTTTTTCGATCTGACAATGGAGCATTCTAGACATTCATCATAATTAATCGAGCCTAATCTTGAAATACTAACATTACATGTAAAACGCGTAGTCCATTAAAAGCGTTAATTATTAGCTTTGATTATAAAATTGCTTATTCAAAATACGAATTAAAGTTAGTCAGTATTCATTATTTAATGAACAGTGTCAGCTTTCAATTTTGATACCTCGTCTCAAAATACCAACATTACATGAATAACACGTAGTATATTAAAAGCGTTAATTATTAGCTTTGATTGTAAATTGCTTATTCAAAACACGAATTAAAGTTAGTCAAATCCTATGAAGTATTCATTGTTTAATGAACAATGTCGATTTTCAATCTTTGACTATAGAACATTCTGGACACTCATCGTAATTAATCGAGCCCCATCTCAAAATACCAACATCACATGAAAAACAAGTAGTTCAATAAAAATGTTAATTATTAGTTTGGATTACAAAATTGCTTATTCAAAACATGAATTAAAGTTAGTCAAATCCTATGAAGTATTCATTGTTTAATGAACAATGTCGATTTCAATCTTTGACTATAGAACATTCTGGGCACTCATTGTAATTCATTGAGCCTCATCTCGAAATACCAACATAACATGAAAATCTCACAGTCCATTAAAATCGTTAATTATTAGCTTGGATTATAAAATTGCTTATTCAAAACATGAATTAAAACTCGTCAGTATTCATTATTGTAATGAACAATTTCAGTTTTTTATCTTTGATTGTAGAACATTCGAGATACTCAACGTAATCAATCGAGCCTCATCTCAAAATACTAACATTAAGTGTAAAATGCGTAATCCATTAAAAAGTTAATTATTAATTTTTATTATTCATAACTCGAATTAAAGTCGGTTAAATTTTAATATGAATATAAAACACTCGGAGTGTAACTCTTTTTTTTTCCCTTCTCTATATATATAGAGAGAGATCACCTCTTTAACCCTACCATCCCAAAATCCCCAATTCACTTAGCTTTTTGATCATCTCGATCATGGCTTTCTCCGGCATTGTCACCCCACCACCTCCACCGTTCGCCGCCGGGAAAAAACCTGTTTTCGTCCGTTCGGTTTGGGCGAACAATCTGGAGTCTGAGTTTTCGTTGATCCGTGGCTTGGTCGACCGTTTTCCTTTTGTTTCAATGGATACAGAGTTCCCTGGTCTGATATATCGGTCGGATATACGTGCTAAGAACCCAATTGAGCTCTACAACAATCTGAAATCGAATGTTGATGCTCTTAAGCTGATTCAGGTGGGTATCACTCTGACTGATGTGTACGGTAACCTGCCGGACTTTGGCTGTGGTTATGGTTTCATCTGGGAGTTCAACTTCCGTGATTTTGATGTGTTACATGATGATCATGCACCGGAATCCATTGAGTTGCTCCGTGATCACGGGATGAATTTTAAGAAGACGCGTGCTCGTGGTGCTGATACCACAAGGTTTGCTGAATTGATGATGTCCTCTGGGCTGCTTTGCAATGAAGCTGTTTCTTATGTGACATTTCACAGTGCTTATGATTTTGGCTACCTGATCAAGGTTATTACTGGCTGTAACCTGCCAGGTGGGTTGACAGAGTTTCTGAAGTTGATGAAGGTGTTTTTTGGTAAAAGGGTTTATGATGTGAAGTATATGATGATGTTTTTCCCGTATCTTCATGGCGGATTGGACCGGGTTGCTGAAACTCTCATGCTGAATCGCGTAGTTGGGAATAGCCATCAGGCTGGCTCAGATAGCTTGTTGACATGGCATGTGTTTCAAAAGGTGAAGCAGGTCTACTTAGCAGACAATGAGGCTCACACCGAGAAGTTTGGTGGTATTCTCTTTGGGTTAGAGGTTCTTTCTCCCTAGATGTAGTGTTCTAATTTCAGAAATGCTGTACAATCCTTTACTTAATTGAAAGGAGTTTCATTTTGGTTAATGTTATGTCCCTAAACATATATGTCTGCATGACTTTAACTCAATAAAAAACGCAAGGGTGGTCATGAAGCTTTTGAGTACTGGTAGTTCACCTGTTAAACCCAACTTTACTTTTCAAACTAGAAGTTGTTGTTTATTTAGATCAGTGAGGTAAATTTGGAATCTTTACATGTTAAATCAACACTAAAATTAATCAGTCCTTAGACTACTTCATTCATTGAATACAAAGAGTGGGATCATCAGATTTCTGGTCTAGTGGGTTTAAAACCACAACGAAAATCTGAGTTTGATTCCCCATAATTACATCGTAGGCTGTTTCTTTATTTCAAAATTTTTGTGTTCCTATAGGGAAATTGAAAATCAGAACATCCTTGTGGTTCGGCTAAAAATTCAGAGAAGAAGCTTGCATATCAAAGTGTTTAGTGCTAGACTGTATTGATAGGTCAATGTTTTGTAAATATTCAAGATTGGAGTGTGAGGGAGTAGAAGGATGTGTATAATTTTGACAGTCATAGTGAGTGATTTGTTACTATTTGTCTTTAGATGAGCTATTGAATACTAGACAAGAATTTGCTTAAGTAAACCTTGTTGCAATGGTTGTTCAGAATTCACGTCAAACATGGTGATACAGTTATAAATCGTGGTAATTTATGCTGTGCATCCAATTTCTTCAACCTGAATATATGGTTTAATTGCATCAACAAGATACATTGGAGAACATTAGATGTTGATTAGAGCTATGAATTTATTAGTCCTAGATGAGTTCACTTAGTGGTTCAAAGAGTAGAATTAGTGAATTTGTGAAGTTTAGTTTATGTACAAGATTTGTGTTTCTTGTGAGGACTTAATGTTCATGCTTAGCCAAATGAAATTGAGAGAAGTAGCTGAAATTTGAAATGTGAATGTTCAACGAGATGAGCTGTGATGTAAGATTAGAGTTTTTGGCTCTTGATGGTTTGGAAGTATTAGCTGTGATATCTTGACAATAATGGGTCGGTTACAGTGGTTTGTCTTTATATAAGTAGTTGATTATCGATTATCATCTCTTAAATATTGTTTGTTGCAGAAGTGGTTCTAATAACATTTAAATGCATCATTTAAAGTTGTGATGTGGTTGAGCTGGTTACAAGTAGTTTGGAAGTAAATGATTTTACTTAGTTGGTGAGAGTTCTTTTGTGACAAATGAGTTTTCGTAGTTAATTTTCTTGGTGATTGAGAAAGTGGTTTGGAGTAGTGTTTGGAAGCGAGAATCGAGCAAAAGTGGGAAATGAAAAAAAGTGACAAGGGCTCACCGCTCACTTCATCGAAGTGAGAAGTGTGAAGTGAAGCACACACTTTTTTTTCCCAAACAAAGCACTATTTAGTATAAAAATAAAAATATTAAATATGCATAGATACATGATTAAGCACTCAAATCCTCCGGGCTGGCCCAGTGGTTTATGCTTGAGACTTCCATATTGGAGGTCTCATGTCCGAAACCCCTTGCCAGTGAAAGCAAGGGGTTTGACTTTCTGGTCGAGCTTGTCGCATCGAGCTTGCCTAGTGCTGGTTACCTCTCTTGTGGGGTTTGCGAGCTATTACATAGGAGTGCACACCAAAGGGTAGCGACGGTAGCAACTGTCGATTTTCCTTGCCATAAAAAAATGATCAAGATCTCACCCAAAGGATAGTGGCAATGGGTTTCCCTTGTCATTTGAAAAATGATCAAGAACTCAATAGACTTAACATATTAAGTAAAACTTTCAATTCTTAGATAAAAAAGTAAATAATAGATACTAGAAATAAATATTTGATAAGAAAATACAACTTGCTACAAGCAAAAACAAAACAATGACAAGAACTCAATAGGCGTAACATATTAAGCAATATTCAAATCTTAGATAAAAAAGTAAATGATAGATCTAGAAATAGGTATTGAAGAAGATAAAACAACTTCCTACGAGCAAAAACAGAACAATGACTGTCACAAAACAGGGCAACAAAACAAAAATAGAGCATAAACAGTAGCATTACAAATAGAGGAATCTTAAATTAGAAGAAATAACAAGAGAGTTGTCCGAATAGGAATAGGTAAATATAATCCTACTTAAAGAGAACAGGAAAAGAAGAGCCAATATAAATATTTTTACAAAGATTCCAGCCGCAGTCGACAAAGGAGGGAAAATGGTAAAATTTATGTGAGTATTTTTACTGAAATAAAAAAAAATCTTGGCTAGCGCTTATCTCTAAAATCGAGTTTTGTCTAGCTTTATAATTAATAAGCACACTTCTCGTTTTTGGGATAGAAGCGCATGCGTCTTCACTATCGCGTCACTTTAAGGCATTAGAGTGACAACCTATTGCTTCGCTTCTCGCTTTAAGCAAACGCTTCAACGTTTTTGACAACACTGGGTTGGAGACAACCCATTGGACCAACGTGGGATGATGGTCTCACTCTTTACTTTACTCCGTTTGAATACTAGATTTAGTTCGCTTACGTAAAACTCTAACTAGTGTACTAAAATACAAATTCCATGTCAATTGAGCATAGTCATTTTTAACACACTTTTGGAATCTAAACTTGGGAATATAATGATTTATTAGATTGAACCACTGAGAGACACAAGTGAGCTAACAAACTTGGTATATGAGATTTTGCCTCGTAGGAATTAAGATGAGATTGTCCGTTGTATTGACTTATACTTAATTTTATTTTGGTGATTTTTTCTAAATATGTGCTAATACATAATGTCTTTGAAATGTTTCAGTGGAGAATGTAATCTTGGAATGTTTTGCTTTGGTGTCAAACAACACCAAAGCTAAATGTTCCAAGTCCACATTTCCACCAAAACATTTCAAAGACATCATGTATTAGCACATAATTAGAAGAGAAATAAATCAAATTGCTTTTCTTATCACCAAAATACAATTATAAGTATATGATCCAATACAAAATCTCATATAACAAGTTCGTTGATACACATATGCTTCAATGGCTTATATTTAATACAATAGTTTGAGTTCTAAGTCAATTGAACTAAATCTAGTTTTTAAATGGAGTAAAGTAAGATCATCATCTTCGAGTTTTGTACTGTATGTTAGCCCAAATGATTGGCTCCAGACCAATTTCTCGGTTACCAATTAAAAATATGACTATAAAACTCATTGTTACGAAAAACTTTTATCTACAAAGTTACATGTAATTGATTAGCACTAGTTAATGCATATTGACAAATGCTACAATTATCCTTGCAAAGGGGCACTTGAGCCCTTGATGCTCTTGCTTCAAAACATGTTGAGCGCTTCGCCTCGCTTAATGTGCTTCAATATTGTCATCTAGGTTCTAAAACATACTTTTCCTTGTCAATGAACTTCTTCTAAAGAGACGACACTAAACAATTGATATTTCACTTTAGCGTAATTATTTTTCGTTTTCTTTGCTCATATATTTTCATTCATGCTTATAAGTTATTAGTCTTAGACTAAGCATATATATTTGTATTTTTCTCCTTTTGTGCCTTTTTTCTTTAAAGTCCACACTTATTTGCGCTTAAAGCCCAATAGACCTTAGAGCTTTTTTGCACTTTTCGCTTTTGATAACACTTTATCCTTGCTAAATCGAGGAAACTGATTCACTTCAACTCCCCCCCCCCCCCCAAACTACTTTTACGTAAGCATTGTATGGTGATATCTTGATTTGGAGCCAAAATGGAATGGTTAAAGATGACTCATAGAGCTCGTTTGGATTAGCTGATTGTAAATCGCTGATAAGTTTTAAGTATGAACTGTTTTTCTAATAAGTCGTTACGTATTTAGATAGAATCACTAATAATCAGTTGACGTGTTGAAATTTAATCTTGATACTTCAACAAATTCCATCTTAATTTGGGAACGTAGTTATGACTTTTAACGACAATTTCGTAACTAAGGGACATGAATCCAATCTTTATAAATGTGCTTACAACAACCTATTCTCTTTGGTCGTTAAATCCATTTTTTGCTCAACATTATTATAATATCCCGTCTTAAAAAGCACAATAACCAGTTGTTAAAAATTAATTAATCTATAAAAAAGAGATGCTACTATTTCCTTCCTTTCTTTTCCTCCAAAGTCCAACCCACCCCTCAAAAGAAACCCTTAGGCTTTAATATAAACACACAGTTTAAAAGAACTATTCATCTGATCTGTCCCAACATGTTCATCTGTAATTGTTATCTAAAGTATCACCTTAGTTGGCATCCATTGTTCATATCAGAGTTTCTTCTCAAGATAAGGTTAGAAACTTACCCTTTTTGTACGTTTAATTTTGGTTCAAGTTAATAAGGTTATGATTGCACTTGCAAGTATATGGATGTTGTTTTTTTCTTTCACGAGGGTTGATCAAGAATTTGCGTCATTATCTATTTCAATTTTTCCTAATATAGATTTAGGATTTTTTAAAATTGTTATCAAAAGTATCACCTTAGTCAGCATCCATTGTTCATATCAGAGTTTCTTCTCAAGATAAGGTTAGAAACTTACCCTTTTTCTATGTTTAATTTTGGTTGAAGTTAATAAGGTTATAATTGCACTTGCAAGTATATGGATGTTGGTTTTTTCTTTAATGATGGTTGAACAGGAATTTGCGTCATTATCTATTTCAATTTTTCCTATATGTATTTAGGATTTTTTTAAAAATTTTCTTAACCTGAGCTAACGAAACAAAAAATTATGGCATGGTCGATTTCAATGTGCAATTCCTATATATAATCATCTTTATTTTGTTCCACTGCTTTTGATTTGTGTTATTATTTTGCTTTCTCCTTGATAATGACCAGGAGGAAGGCCATCCCATTAAAGAGCAAGGAAGAAAGTTTTAAACTCTTTCTCTTTTTAAGAAATAACAATTTGCAGAATAATTTTCCTGTTCCTAAACCAATTTGAGAACAAATTGCAGTTATCACCTTTATCAACATTGGAGTCATCATTCAATTCTTTTAATGTGAAGAAACGTGATGGTATACGTGCTTCTTGTCATTGATATTTTCTTCTTCATCTGAATTTATCCCTTTTCACTTTATAAATGGTTCATTTGGCTATTCAACAGCCGCTTTTGCTGTAGATCCTCTTTATCATCAGACATCAGCTTAGTTGATGAAGGTGGTGCAAAGGATTACCGTGTCCTTTTTGGTTCATTTGAGGTACCCTGGGAAGTCTGTAGCAGAAGCAATTCCACATGATATAGATCAGAGTTTATTGATATATGTGTTGCTAAAGGTTTGTGCTTTGGACTTGTATGTGGTTTTGAGTTATTCTTTCATTTAGATGCTGGAAGGTTCTTTTATGTGATCTACTATCAATTGATTGTTAATAGGCCTTCTCTGTTAGTATAGAATGTGTTGAAGAAATGATGTTGAATATGCCCAAGAAGGATGAGACATCGCCCCGTCTGAGGCATATATTTGTCAAATTGGTGGAGAGAGGCCGGTGCCAGCTGGAACAGATTCCACCAGAACAAACTTTTGAGTCATTCAGCCTAAATATGGATGTTGATGCATTTGACAATTGTAGAGCCTGATCCTATGGATCGTGATGATGATGGAAGAAGTTTGTCAGATCAAGGCTCTCACAGTGTTGATCAAATTTCTTCAAACCAACAGGAGATGGAGAACACTTCACTTTTTGTTTCTTTCAACACAATTTTAAATTGACGCCCCTGAAAACAGAACAACTGAAAGTTGGTGTTTTTTTTGTTTGGTTTCCCACCCGGTGTCTAGCACCCACATGGGAGCCCAACTAAATCCGGATTCGTGCGGGGAAGTCCCACATTGGGTGGGGTATGACAGTGAACCATTTACTTTTCCCGATGCTGAGGATGATGACAGATTTGATGATTAACTGTTTTTTGGACCAGGATTTTCTTCACATTTCCTGGGCTGGTTAAAGGTAAGCTTCCGTAGGAATACCACAAGGAATTATAACTTTTCCAATCCTCCTCTCTCCAGTAGCCTTGATATGAAGATGGATCACCAGTAAAATCTTAGAGAACAGAGAGTGGAGAAGCAGAATCTGAAATTGCTTTCACCAAAGCTTTCGACACTGATCTATCACATGGCTTTGCTCCTCCAAAGAATCTCATGTTACTACTACTTACAGAAAATAGAACACTATGTAACAGGTTATTTCCAGAAGATTGTCATTATCCTAAAATCTTGTGAAGCTGTTTCTTTGAGCCTAGTCGCTTTTACGAGTCTGTTATGAGCTGACTACCTTAGAAAAATATTATGATTGCTTGTATTCTTTTGCCTTAGTGCCCTGGAAGGAGAGGAAAGCAAATCCCAGGTTAGATAACTTTTATGGCCATCCACCCAAGAGGTTAGTTGGAGGCATCAATAGAGAGCATTATGGTTGAAGGAGGGGGACTTCAATACTAAATTCTTTCACAAGGAAGCAGTAGCAAATAGAAGCGATGTGAGAAAGGAGGAAGTGGTAGAGGGGGCAGTTGTAGATTATTATGAAATATTGCTTAAAGAAAAAGTGGATTGGGAGCCTACTATTGGGAGTTTAGGGTTCAGTCTAATCGGATGGGAGGTGAATGGTTGGAGAGGGCAATGGAGGAGCAAGAGGGAAAAAGAGTGGCAGAGTGTTGAGCATGTCACAAAGCTCGGGCCTAAATGGTTTCTCTTTGGCTTCTATTAGCATTGCTGGAATACAGTCAAAATAAATGTGATGAATTCTATTGCTGAGTTCCAACATGGTAGTAAATTTGAAAAGAGTTAGAAGGCCTCGTTCAATGGTATCATCCCTAAAATGGGAGTGAGCTACAAGCGCAATGGATTATAAGACTTAAGTGTTGGCTGAGATCATTTCTTCACAAAATGCTTTTGTGGAGGGCAAACGGATTTTGTATGCAGTGTTGGTGGCGAACAAAGTGATGGATTCAAAGATAAAGCAGGGAGTACCTGGTGTGTTGTGCAAACTTGATCTTGAAAAGGCATACGATCATGTGAATCGGAAAAACTCAGGACTCCATTATGCTTCAAATGTGATTTGGGGAGAAGCGAAGGAAATGAATCTACTTTTGTGTTTATTTGGTGAGAGTTTGGAGCTATTTCAGCTTGGGATGATGATAGTGAATTTCCTGGGACCTTTTGATGGCAATGCATTTAGTGATGTTGGGAAGTTAAGTACACTTGTCTCTTAACCTCGCCAGGTTTCTTCCTCTTCTCCTCTTCTCAAATCTTGTCTATTTATGCTTGTGGTTCTGCAATCTAGATTCCTCCAAGTGTAACTTTTAACCCTCAGGACCATAGTTGATCAAGTATGATTTATACAGATTAAATTCTCCTGCAGGGACCAGGCCCTATTCTTCAAGAACCATGTTCACTGATTTTTATTTTTAAGAACTCCGCACCATTGGCTGTTCTTTTAATTTTCTGTTGCGCCTGTTACTTTTTTGGGTGGGTGGGTGGGTGGGTGTTGTGGCTGTTTGGTACTATTGGTGCTAATAAGTAGTTGTTTATGTTGAAAATAAATAATACCTCATTGAGAACTTTTGTGGAACTGATGAGTAGTATTAGTTCCCTTTTTCTTTAGGCTGAAATGGAGAGAATAAGCTTGAATTTTGAAAGTGGGTGTTTAGTACCAGGCTGTATTGATAGGTCAATGTCTTGTGCTATTCAAGATTGGAGTTCTGAATTCTGAGGGAGACGAATAATGCACATAATTTTGACAGTGGTCAGTTACTATTTGTCTTGAGATATGAGCAGTTGAATACTAGAGAAGAATCTCATTAAATAGACTTTGTTGTGATGGTTCAGAATTCACATTAAGTATGGTCACACAACTATAAATTCTGGTAATTCATCTTGTGCGTCCAATTTGTTTAATCTGATATATATGGTTTGTTTGCATCAACAAGATAA
The DNA here is from genome assembly GCA_032847665.1 of Solanum chilense. Lineage (NCBI taxonomy): Eukaryota > Viridiplantae > Streptophyta > Magnoliopsida > Solanales > Solanaceae > Solanum > Solanum chilense. The sequence goes on along the minus strand of CM064963.1, from coordinate 2,632,617 downwards.
GTTGGAGAATGTTAGATGTTGATTAGTACTAGTTTTGTTGTAGTTCTTGTTTTTGAACTATAGTATTGTTTATTCTTGATTTCAATATTCTGGCCTAGTATGTTGTTTATTGATTGTTGCTATTCTGTTGTTGTTATTGTTAGATGCTGATTAGAGCTATGAATTTAGTAGTCCTAGATGAATTACACTTAGTGATACAAAGAGTAGAATTATTGAATCTGTGAAATTCAGTCTGTGTACAGGATTAGTGTTTCCTGTAAGGACTTGGGGGTCATTTGGTTAAAAAACAAGTCAGGAATTCTAATGTAGGGATTATTAATACAGAGATTGTAATGTAGAGATTATTTTTTATCAGGTGTTTGGTCTAATGTATTAAAAGTTGTACCCTTGCCTTCTTAAAAGAATAACAACATCATGTTGCCTGGAAAGAGTATTTTGGTGAATGAATCTTTTAATACAAACATGTATGATTAAATGGAGACTCAGATATGGCGGAGGAATAATTAGCAAGTAAAGAAGAGGACAAAAGAAAACCCAAATCACCAAAGCCACCACAATGTTCCTTCGATCCGAATAAACACAAAAAGCAATGAGATACAAACAACAAAATCAACTAAAACAAACAAACACCCAATTGGTGCCCAAGATCATAAATGGGGTTGTCTGTTGAAGTAGAACAACGAGCAATAAAGATAGAAATGGGTTGTCTGCAGAGTTGAAGTGGAAGTATGTTATGGAGGATGACTCACTGGACAGGGTTAGTTTAGTCTTTTAGGTGATTTATCCCCGTGTAGCTAATACTAGGATTAGTTATTCCATGTTGACTTCCGTATAAGTCAACCAAATATAGAACTAACTACTACAAAGTTTGTACTGTGATTAATTTCTGCCATACGACGAACCAAACACCCCCTTAGTGTCTTTGTTAAAAAAACGCCCCCTTAGTGTCCATGCTTAAACAAGTGAAATGGAGAGATTAATGAAGATTTGTAGTGTGATTGTTCAGTGACGAGCTGTGTTGTTAGATTGGATTGTTTATATCGTGATGGTTTGGAAGTAGTAGCTGTGTAAGGTTGACAATGATGGGACAGTTACAGTGGTTTGTCTTCAAGCAGTTGATTATAGATGAGGATCTCTTAAATATAGTTTGTTGCATAGGTGGTTCAAAATTCATTTAAAAGCTTTATTTAAAGTTGTGATGTGGTTGAGCTGGTTAGTGGTAATTTGGAGGTGTGATGTCAACTTGGTTGATGATAGTTCCTTTGTAATGGATGAGTTGTTGCAGTCAATTTTTTGGTGATGGAGAAATCAGTCACGAGCCAACCCTTTGGTCAATGTAGCTTTGGAAACTCGCGAATGATGGGCTCACTCTTTACTTTTCTCCACTCATGTACTGGAACCTAGTTCGTTTGACATAGGCCTCAAACTAGTAAATTAAAACACATGTCTCCCAACCCTTGCTAATTGAGCATAATCATCTTTTATCACACTTTTGGAATCTAAACCTGGGGATGTAATGGTTTCTGGCCATCTGCTGTTAAAAGTTTGTACTTTGATATAATTATGAATGAATTACATTTGTTGGTGACAGATTCTGTTTTTGGTGAGTCGATTTCAAACTGCAATGTTGAATTTTTATTAAAATACATTTTTGCTAGGTCTTCTTGTCTACTAGAAGGACATAGATGTGACTTTTTGCTAGGTCTTCTTGTCTACTAGAACAGTGACATAGGTGTCACTTAGCAAAGATGGCAATTCTTTAAGTGCTTCTAGACTATTTCATAAGTTTTGACTTCTACATATACTAATAGTGCATTGCCATGTCCCTAGTCTTCAACTAAGCGCACGTGTGACATAGACAACTCTCTCACAATCTTGCACAACTTACTCACGATTTTGCTATGCCAAATTTGCTAAATCAAGCTTTTTTATTGTAGAGAAATTGGTTATTCGGGCTCTGTTTTTTACCATAAATTTTGGTTCCAGAATTTGAAATACTACGTGGAGATCATTTTAATTAACTGCTTGTCTGTCAAATTGGTCCAATATTTCAACTTCAAATTTGAAGTTCGAATTATACATTCTAGGAGTTTTCAGGTTTTCACTCACAGAACTTCAACTTTGTTTCCATGTCCAAACACAACTTCAACTCCTAAATACCCTTTTCAACTTCAAATGCTACTTCCTTTTCTTTTTCCAAATCTCAACCAGATCATGTTCAAAAGCCTACTTGCTGTATATTAGGGAAACATACAGGTCAAACATTTTACATTTTTTTTCTTAAATAATAGCTAGTGAAAAATGTTGTAATGAGGTGAGTATATGGTTCATCTTTTTTCTGTAGTATATATTTGACAAGTAGATATCTGGTTATCTTATTTGGATATATACTTTGAAATTAAAGGATTACAACTATCTCAATTGGATATATTTATCTTTTTGTTGGTTGGTTTTGTGACAATTTCATTTCGATTTAAACAAAGAGGTCAGTATTTAATTCATTATAATATTCTTTAACGCATTAATGATTTTATTTAAGAAGTTACTCCTTTTACCCCATTTTATATGACAACAATTGATAGGACGCTAAACATATGCTATTAATTTGACTTTTATACCATTAAAAGAATAAGGGATGTGATGAAGCAATAGTAAGGAAGTATGTTAAGGTTTAAATTTTCTTTGTTAAATAATTTTGAATTGTTAGAACTTATGGAAGTTATAATTTGAAACGAACCATAAATTTTGCCAAACATGTAGTGATGTCCCAAACTAAAATATTATCATGGGCGGAGGCAGTAATTTGGACTGAATTATCTTCTTGCAGACGGCTTCTTTCGTTTATTATTATGATAAAAATATTAGTTTACATGTCTTTGGTTTATTGTGTTTCGATTATCACACTATTTGCTGATGTTTCCGATCTTTCTTGTAAACTTTACACTGCCTTTCTTAACAACTGCTATGCTTCTTTATTGTTTTCGTCTTGTACTTAAGTTTGATGCACTTGAGCCGGGGGTTTATCTGAAACAACCTCTGTACCTCCTCGAGGTAGTGGTAAGGTCTGTGTACACTTTATCGTACCTTCGCCCCACTTAGTGGGATTTCAGTGGGCATATTATTGTAGTTTACATGTCTCTCTTTCAAATTTTATTGGCACACATTTTCAACTAGTTAGAAATTGATATTGCGTCAACTTATAGATTCAATTGATTGGAGGGAGATGTTCTGCATTTTGTACAAACTCCACTGAAATCTCCGTTATTCGAAGGTCCTAAATTGAGTAGTATTCCATTCTTGTGATATATCTCATACTCCAATATAACAGATTAACTAATTAGTTGAGGAGGAAATTTGTAGATAACAAAAAAATGTTAATTTTGTAGATATGATTGTTTGGTACACTCAAGGAAGAAGATCTCGATTGTAAATGTTTGACTGGGTATGTTATTGTAGTGTACGTGTCTCTCTTTCAAATTTTATTGACACACATTTTCAAGTAGTTAGAAATTGGTATCGTAGATTCAATTGATTGGAGGGAGATGTTCTGCATTTTGTACGAACTCCACTGAAATCTCCGTTATTCCAAGCTCCAAAACTGAGTGTAGTATTCCATTCTTGTGATATATCTCATGCTCCAATATAGCAGATTAACTTATTAGTTGAGAAGGAAATTTGTAGATAACAAAAACATGTTAATTTTGTAGATATTTGATTGTTAGGTACACTCAAGGAAGAAGATCTCGATTATAAATGTTTTGAGTTCATTTTGCTTTTAGAGGACCTTAAAATGCTAAAGAGTGACAAATGAGCGAGAGTTATTCATCAGAAGTCCCAAGATTACCTGGGAATTAGAGACTTGTCAATACATAACAAAAGCATGTTGATGAAATGATTACGCAGATATCACAAGTGGATCAAGCTTTGCGGAGAAAGGTTGTGAATGCCAAACAGACTGAGAATCACTGGAGCACCACGGTTGTTAGTTCCCCTTATGGCGTGGGTCCTTGGAAGTATATCAGCAAGTTAAGGGTGGAATTCTATCTCAATTGTAAGTTTTAAGGTGGGCAGTTGATTAAAAGTTAGGTTCTGGAACATTACAAGCTGATTTTCCTAGTCTCTATGCAATAGCCACAAGCAAATCTTCAACCATCTCTCAAAATAGAGCTGACAATACCTGGAAGGCTGGAACTCTCAATTCAGAAGGAACTTCCAAGACTGGGAACTACAAGACCTTCTCAGCTTACTGGAGAGGCTAGGAGTTGTCCAAATCAGTGATTAATCACCTGACAGACTCCTTTGGGGGGATAAAGCGATTGGTAAATATTTTGTGAAGGCAGCATACAATTCACTATGTGCTCAAAATGAAATGCTAGTTAATTGGCAATGGAAGTTAATCTGCAAAACCAGGTTATCCCCGTAGGTGATTTGTTTTAGATGGCTAGCCCTTCATGAAGTCTCCCTCACCCAAGACAACCTCATCAGGAGAAAAATCCACATTGTCAACAGATGCTTCATGTGTCACCAGACTCTAGAGATCAACAGACATCTTCTTCATTGTCAAGTAGCCACAGGAATATGTTCATCTCAGTTTTTGGTCTAAAATGGGTTGTGCCAAGTAGTGTTAAAGATGCACTGGTTAGCTGGAGCTCATGGAAGGTCATAAAACCCGTCAGGGAAGTGTGGAAGATGATCCCTGCTTGCATTTTTTTGGTGTGTATGGACAGAAAGAAACAATAGATGCTTTGAAGGAACCTCTTCCTCAAGCTACATTCTTGAGTCTTAAAAGAGTTTTAACCCTCTGTAGCTGGAGCAATTTCCCCCTGTCAATTCCCCTGAAACTTTTTTGGACTTTGTTAGCTCCTTAACTTTAGATATTAGCCTTTGTAATACAGCTAACAATGTAAATTATGCATCTTCTTGATGCCTTCTATGAAATCTTTTATCCGGTTTATGGCACAGTACTCATGTTGAAATTTGTTATTAGGGACAGTACCATATTACTTTGATGACCTTCGCATGAAATTTATTGAACTTGTGCAATGCTTATTGGAGTTTTGGAATGAATTTAGGCCAACTTAAACAGTGAGTCAAATGGAGGTAAATCTACCTAAGGTCAGATCAGGAGCACTACAAAGATATGTATTGCTTAAACAAAGGGCGAGCACAGGTCAGTAACGATTGAGCTTTGTTCATTTTTCTATTTTTTTTTGTGTTTTTTGTAGCTTTGATCACTTCAGTACAATATTATGCTAGATGGCATTTTGCCAAGTGTTAATGAGAAATTCTGGAGTACATATCTTCTGATAATCATTTATTTCAAACCAGTATCATATTTCTGTCATCCTTCAGTTATGTTTAAACCCCGTGCGAAAATGTCTGCACTTTATATGATTAGTAGTTCCCAATTAGTTGAGCTTACTTACACAGAAGTACAATACATTTCTTTTGGTATTGCAATTTGAGTAGTCTACCAAGTATTACTCTCTCCGGTCAAAACTTTTTGTTGTTGTTTTGTGGACAGGGATGTACAAGTATCAATAACAGCAACTTGGCGTTCCCTAGTTGTAACTAGGAAAATACTATTATAAGTTGTCTTACGGTTTGTGTATTTTGGTCAATGTAGAGTTTGAGACAGAAAGATTAGGCTGCTTCTTTGTTCTGGCATGGTTGGAGTTGCCTCGAGAACGTTCATCATGAAGGTTAGAGTTGTCAATGCATTCGCAAACTTACTTTTTTCTCAGCAGTGGAGGAAAACTTATTTTCTTGTCCAGTAAAGTTCCTTGTTGAAAAGGTGTTTACCATACATGGCAATACAAGTCTGCCAGTAAGACCAGTTTCGATATCCCTATTATACAATCGAGACAGAGATCTCAAACATCGTTGAAATAGTAATTTATTATGTTATATAAGGGGTATATATTGTGTTCTTGAACTGATAATTCACCAATACTTGCACACCATTTGAATAGAGGGACAACCAGCGTTGAGATCAATGGACAATTTTCGCATTCTAGGGAGGTCACTCGCCCTATCATTCTGTGTCTCAACTAGTTCTTATTTTGTTAAAAATCTTTTGGTTGGCCCAGTGGTGGGTTTGGGACTTTCATGTCGGAGGTCTCAAGTTCGAAACCCCTTACCGGTGAAAGAAAGGGGTTTGCCTTTGGGTCGATCTCATTACAACAAGCTTGTTTAGGCGGGTTACTTCTCCTATATGGTTTGCGAGTGATTTCCTAAGAACATAGGACCCTGTGTGCACCCAAAGGGGGGGGGGGGTAGCAAACTTAGAACTATCTACTCTTATTTCAATTCAAAAGTCTTTCTTTTTTAGTCTGTCTCTACTTTTATTTCGTAACTCCTAAATCCAATGTCGTATGCGACTTTGTTTAAGATAACAAGATTCGTGCACCAAGACTCTAATAGTTGTACTTCTTAAAATTTTGTGTCTAGTCAAAACTAAGATAGTTACATTAAATCGATAGAAATAACTATTATTTGTAATTTCCTTGATAATAAGATAGGACCCCCTAGCCTCAAGCCAAACAGTTGGTTTGAAAATGAAATGTCCATTCAACTAGAGTATAATGTAGACATCAATTTAGTATTTATCAAACAAAACTACCATATCCTCTTTGTTTAATATCAATGACTATTTAAGGACCATTTAGGGGCCCAACCTCACAAAATGTGACCTTAGGTCAATATCAAAATTAAATTTTTATGTCTATGCAATTTCTTACATGAGCTTGAAAGTCACTATTTGGTACTACTAATCCATTAAACAAAGGAGTACAATGTGATATAAATGTTTGATGTTTATCTTCAAGTTCTTTCTTCATAATCCCACTTGCCCCATCTTCATGTTCAAAAATAATATCACCAAGTGTGGCAAGCTCTTGAAAGAACACAACATATTGATAAATTATGCCAGCTTGTTTTCTCCGAATTTAGCTAGATAGTCTCTTGTCGTGAGATCTTACCAATCGACATATATTTTTTTTTCCACAAATCATAATGATTGTTTTTAGTCATGAGTTTCTGCGAACAGTGTTGGTTAACTAATATCGAAAATAAGCAGGCTAATATACACAAAAAATATTTAAAATTTTGAATTTCTATTTCGTGACATCGAAATGCTAAAAAGAGAGACAAAGTTCCCTATTTTTTTTAACGAAAAGGTAAAAGGAAGTCGTCATTAATGAAAATGCAATGAATATTGGTCACTAGTCTATAGACAAACGCACAACAAAAATATTTAAAATCTTGAATTTTTATCGATTGACTAATTTTTAAAAATTATAAACTAATACATACGAAAAATACTTGAGATTTTTAAAGTCCTATTATGGGGAAAAAAGGGTAAAAAAAAAGTTTTGTAATGTTTTTGCATAAAATGTACCTTCATCTAAAAATTCATGTATTAACACACATGGAAAACTGAAAAATCTCTTATTTCTATTGAATTGCCCCTAAATGCTAAAAAAAAAAAAGTGTGAATCATGGTGAGGATATAGGTATTGTTTTCCTAGATCATTACAAACGCTTTTCTAAAGTTTCTAAAAAAAAAAAAAAGTCTGAAATTCATATCACCAAAAAATTCATATACTAACGCGAAATTGAAAAAATCACTTAATTTTTATTGAGTGAATACTAATGTTTAAAAATGGCGTGGATCATGGTGAGACTGTATGTATTGTTCTCCAGGTCATTATGGAGGATCATGCCAAGATTTTATATATAAAAAAAAGTGTCTGAAATTCATATCACCAAAAAATTTATGTAATAACACAACGGAAAATTTAGAAAATTACAAAATTCATGTTGAGTGGCCCTAAATGTTAAAAATGTGGTATAAATCATGAGGAGAATATAAGTATTGTTACCCATGGTCTTTATAGAGTTTTTGCGATGAAAGTGTTTGAAATCTATATCATCAAAAACTTCATGTACTAACACATGAAAAATTGAGAAAATCATCTAAATCCTGTTGAGTGATCCTTAATTGCTGAAAAGGTGACACTAATCATGGTGAGGCTATAAATATGATTCCCCCATTTTATTACGGAAGGTCATGTAAAATTCCTTTTTTTATAAAAAAAAAAAGTGTAAAAAAATTCACATCACCAAAAAATTATGTACTAACACACACGAAAAACTTAGAAAATCGCCCAATTTCTGTTGACTATCCCCTAAATACTTAAAATTTGGTGTGAATCCTGGTGATGCTATAGGCATTGTCCCCGTATATACGAGGGTCCTATAATGATTTTGCAGAAAAAAGTGTCTGAAATTTATATCACCAAAAAATTCATATACTATAATAAGCATCTAAAATTGAGAAAATCACTTAATTCATTTTGAGTGGCCCATAAATGCTAAAAAGTGGCTTAATCATGGTGATGGTATATGTATCGTTATCCCAAGTCATTTTAGAGGGTCTTGTTAAGCTTTTACAAAACAAGTGCTCGAAATTCATATCACCAAGAAAATCATGTACTAACACACATGAAAACTTAAAAAATCACCTAATTTATGTTGAGTGGCCCTAAATGCAAAGAAGTGGCATGAATCTTGATTAGGCTATAGGTATTGTTTCACGAGATCATTATGGAGGGTCTTGTAAAGTTTTTACAAAAAATAAATAAATATTTGAATACATATTATTGAAATTTTCATATACTAACATACACGGAAAATTGAGATAATCGTCTTAGTCCTTTTGAGTGGCCATAATTGTTAAAAAAGTGGTGTGTATAATGGTGAGCGTATATATATTGTACCCCAGGTCATTACAACGTGTCCTGTAATGTTTTTTTTTTTTTAAAAAAATATCTAATATCCATATCACCAAAAATTTATGGACTAACACATATGAAAAACTAAGTAAATTAAATGTCAAAAAGTGGTGTGAGTCATGGTGAGACTATATATGTTGTTCCCTGGATCATATCGAGGCTCATGTAAAGTTTTTGTAGAAAAGTACCCAAAATTTAAATCACAAAGAAGTTCATATAATAATACACATGAAAAATTGAGAAAAACGTCTAATTCCTGTTGAATGGCCCTAAATGCTAAAAATGTGGTATGAATCATGGTTAGACGATAGGTATTATTTCCTGAAGTTATTATGGAGGAACCTGTAAAGTTTTTGCGAAAAAAAAAGTGTATGAAATTCATATCACCAAAAAGTGCATGCATTAACACATAGAGAAAAAAAATCATGTTGAGTGGCCCCTAAATGTTAAGAAGTGGTGTGAATTATGATAAGTCTATATTTATTGTTCCTTCGATCATTACGGAGAATTCTGTAAAAAAAAAAAAAAAGTGTTCAAAAGTCATACTACCAAAATTCTTTATATAATAAAACTAACGAAAAATTGAGAAAATCATATAATTCCTATTGAGTGAACTTTAATGCTAAAAAATCAGTGTGAATCATGGTGAGGATTAAATTATTGTTCTCTAGGTCATCACAGAGGGTCTTGTAAGGTTTTTGCAAAAAGTAAGAAAGTGTCTCCGTGTCACTAGTAAAATCATATATTAACACACAAAAACTGAGCAAATTTTTCTATTCATGTTAAGTGACCCTATATGCTAAAAATGGTGTGAATCATGGTGTAACTATAGGTACTTTTCCTTCTAGTTATTACATAGGATCCTGTAAATATTTTTGCAAAAAAAGTCTCCAAATTCATATATAAAAAATAATCATGTATTAAACATGTGAAAAATTGAGAAAATTGTCTAATTATTATTGAGCGTCATCTAAATGCTAAAAAATGGCGCAAATCAAGTGAGGCTATAGGTATTGTTCCATCAGGTCATTATGGCAAAAAAAAGTCCGAAATTCATGTCACCAAATAATTTATGTATTAACACATACGAAAAATTAGAAAAAAATATCTAGTTCTTGTTAGGCAGCCCCTAAATGCTAAAAAAAAGTGGTGTAAAGTCATAGTCAATCTCTAAATTAATCATAAAAAAGAACATGAAAAAGGATCAAATTTTTCTCAATACTATATGAAGTGCCCCAATTTTGGCCCTTCATTATGTTTTGAATTTTTTTATATAATATTCTTATCATTAGTAAATCATTTCAATATATATATATATATATATATATATACGATAAAAATTATTCACTCGATGTTCATATAAAAATGATAGAAAGTTATAAATAAAGGTAAGAATATATGATTTTAGTGATAAGTTGTGGAATCAAAATTTTCAGTAAAGATATTTAAGATACGAAGAAATAAACACACAAAAAGTATAAAAGAATTTTGTACTATATATATACATACAAAGAATGGGGTGGAGAGTTGTGGGATTGGGGTGAAAGGAGTCGGAGTAATCAAGAGTTAAGTAAGAGATAAGAAAAATTGAAATGTCATTTATCGAACTTGTTTTTTAAAAAATAGATAGAAGCTTTGCTTTATGCTCTCAATATATATTTATCATTATAAATTTTAGTAGAGAATATAAAAGAGAACTTTAAGTTTATCTAAGAGCTAAAGAATTATTCCCTCCATTCCAAATTAGTTATTATGTTTCCTAATTTAAATTTTGATTAGTATTTAAATAATGTATTTCATCAAATTGACATTATAAAAATTACGATTTATATTTGTGTATAGTTTTTTAATATCTAATATTAATTATAAAATAGAAAATTGATCTAATCCAATTTAACTTTAGAATTAATCAATTTAACTTTTGAAAGACAAAACATGATACTTCTTTCGTTTTAAAATAAATAAATTTTTTAACTGAGATACACTTATTTTTTTAAAAAAAGTGTATTACTATTTTATTCTTAATTAAAGCCTTGAAGAAAAAAGTGACTCTTTAATAATGAAAAACTCCATGTATTAAAATGAGGATAATTCTAAATGAAACAAATTTTTTCTTCTTGATTATAGTATGAAATACAACTTATTTTGAAACAAAGTGAAAAAAAAATTATCACTTATTTAAAAAAGAAGGAAATAGTAACCAATATGAATCGAAAGAGTAATAATTGATTAGAAATATAGTTGAAAATATAAGGAAAAATCATTTTCTTTTATAATTAAACGTCATTTTCATGGACTTATTAATAGGTACTTAATACTATTTTTCATCAACATGTCATTAAATGGAGTCACCTACAAAATTTGTGAGCCCAAAAAATCATATATTATCATTTAAAGTATCTTCAATGTCTCAATCTCGTTTTAACTCTCCCCCCCCCCCCTCCCCCCCCCCTTTTTTTTTAAAAACTAAAAATGACGGTCTGATGCATAAAATATTTTATATTTATGTATAATTCAAAGATATCATATTTTAAAAAATGTGATGTACACAGAAATATAACCATTTGTAGTTGTTTTTACAACACAAATTCATGACGTATAAATTACACGAACAACTTTATTAATGAAAAAAATTATATAATTCAAAAAATAATCGTACTTTAAAAAATGTGATGTACACAGAAATATAACCATTTGTAGTTGTTTTTACAACACAAAATTCATGACGTATAAATTACGCGATGATGACTTTATTAATGACACAATCAACCAAAAGCCCCATCTTAAGAAAATAAAAACATGACTTAATTGTTGAATAAATTAAGAAGAAAAAGAAAAAATTAGTCAAAGAAATAAAATTGATAACAGTGAAGTGAACTATATATTTATCATACATAGCACAGAAAAATCGACGTAATAGCATTTATCTGCTTTGGACCTCGTTTGAACTTGAAAATGTATTTATTTTTTATGTGGGACGAATGGGATACATTGTCAACGTCTAAATGAAGGTCCGTGAAAAATTTCGGCCATTTCATTTCGGGAATTGCGATTAACAAAATTTCATGGACTATAGCACACAAAAATCGGTAAAATCTGTGGTTACCTACTTGGGGCTCGTTTGAACTTGAAAATGCATCTGTTTTTTCCGCGAGATGAACTGGACACATTGCAAACGTCTTAACGGACGCCCATGAAAAATTTTCAGCCATTTCGTTTCGTGAACTCTACATCACAAAAATTCCATGGACTATAGCACACTAAAATCAGCAAAATTTGCGTTTACCTACTTTGGGGCTCGTTTGAACTTCAAAAGGCGCTTGTTTTCCACGCGGAACGAACTAGATGCATTGCAAACGTCTTAACAGACGTCCATGAAAAAATTCAGCCATTTCATTTCAGAAATTCAAGATCACAAAAATTCAATGGACAATAGCACACGAAAATCGATAAAATCTACATTTACCTGCTTTGCGGCTCGTTTGAACTTGAAAATGTGTTCGTTTTTCCCCCGGGACGAAATGGATACATTGTCAAGGTCTTAAGGGACGTTCATGAAATTTTAGTCATTTTGTTTCCGGATTTCCGAATAAATAAAAATTCATGGACCATAGCACAAGAAAATCGATAATATTTGTTTTTGCCTGTTTTGGGGCTCGTTTGAACTTAAAAATGCATCATTTTTTACCGCAGAAAAAATTGTTCCATTTCTAAGGTCTTAACGGACATCAAGAAAAATTTTGGCCATTTTATTTTTGGGATTTCTTGATCAAAAAGTATCCATATGCTATAGCACACGAAAATCGAAAAAATTTAACTTTGCCTGCTTTGGGGCTCGTTTGAACTTGAAAATGCACCATTTTTCCCGCATTACAAATTGGTTCCATTTCTAAGGTCTTAATAGACGTCAACGAAATTTTTTGCCTATTTTATTTCGGGATTAAAAAAAATTCATGGTCTATTGCACACAAAAATTGGTAAAATCTACCATTGCCTACTTTGGGGCTCACTTGAACTTGAAAATGCATCATTTTTCCTCGCGGGATGAACTGGTTTCATTTCTAAGGTCTTAACAGACGTTCATGAACAATTTTAATCATTTTGTTTAGAAATTTTCGAGTAAAAAAATTTATGGACATAGCACACAAAAATTGGTAAAATCTAGATATGTCTGCTTTGAAATCGTTTGAACTTGAAAATGTACTATTTGTCCTCGCAGGAAAAACTAGTTTTATTTCTAAGGTTATAACGAACGTCCATTAAAAATTTCAGCCATTTTGTTTTGAAATTTTTGGGTAAATAAAAATTCATGGGTTATATAGCACACAAAAATTGGTAAGATCTATCTTTGACTGTTTTGGAGCTCGTACGAACTTGAAAATGCACCATTTTCCCCATGGACCGAACTGGTTCAATTTCTAAGGTCCTAACGGACATCAAGAAAAATTTCGGCCATTTTATTTTGGGATTTCCAGATCAAAAAATATCCATGGGTTATAGAACACGAAAAATATAAAATCTGTCTTTTTCTTGTTTGGACTCGTTTGAACTTGAAAATGCACCATTTTACCTCGCGGGATGAACTAGTTCCATTTCTAAGGTCTTAACAAACGTCCATGATAAATTTTGTTCATTTATATTTTCGGATAAAAATACATGGCTATAGTATAAGAAAATCGAAAAATCTGTCTTTGATGATTTTGGGATTGTTTGAACTTGAAAATGCACCAGTTTTTTCCGCGGGACAAACTTATTCCATTTCTAAGGTCTTAAACAACGTCCATGAAAAATTTTAGCCATTTTGTTTTGAGATTTCTGGATTAAAAAATACATGGGTTATAACACACGAAAATTGGTAAAAGTGTCTTTGCCTGCTTTAGAGCTCGTTTGAACTTGAAAATGCACCATTTTTCCTACGAGATAAACTGGTTCCATTTCTAAGGTCTTAACGGACGTCAATGAAAATCTTCGGCCATTTTGATTCGATATTTCTGAATAAAAAAAATTCATAGGCAATAGCAAATGAAAATAGGTAAAATCTCTCTTTGTCTGCTTTAGGGCTCGTTTGAACTTGAAAATGCATCATTTTTCTTTGTATGATGAATTGGTTTCATTTTTAAGGTCTTAACGGACGTCCATGAAAAATTTCAACAATTATACCTTGAGATTTCTGGGTTAAAAAAATTCATAGGTTATAGCATAAGAAAATCAGTAAAATCTCTTTCGCTGCTTTGTGGCTCATATAAACTTAAAATGCATCATTTTTTCCCGCGGGACGAACTGTTTCCATTTCTAATGTCTTAATAGATGTCCATGAAAAAATTTCAGCCATTTTATTTTGGGATTTCAGGATCAAAAAATTTCATGGACTATAACACGCGAAAATCGGTAAAATCTACATTTGCCTACTTTAAGCTCGTTTGAACTTTAAAATGCACCAGTTTTTTCTACGGGATGAACTTATTCTATTTCTTAAGTCTTAACGGACGTCCATGAAAATTTTCAGTCATTTTGTTTTAGGATCCATCGATAAAAAAATCAATGGGCTATACCACACGAAAATTGATACAACTTGTCTTTACATGCTTTGTGGCTCGTTTGACGTCAAAATGCACAATTTTCCCCGATGGAATGAACTGGTTTCCTTTATGAGATATTAATGGACGTCCACGAAAAATTTTGGCCATTTTATTTTGAAATTTTTAAATAAAAAAAATTCATGGGCTATAGCGCACGAAAATTGGTAAAATCTACTTTTACCTTCTTTGAGGCTCATTGAACTTGAAAATGCATCATTTTTCCCTGCGGGATGAACTTTCATTTCTAAAGTCTTAACGGTCATGCATGAAAAAATTTGGCCATTTTATTTCAGGATTTTCGAATTAAAAAAATCTATTGTTTATACCACAAGAAAATCGATAAAATTTGTCTTAGGCTACTTTGGGGTTCATTTGAACTTGTAAATGCATCATTTTTCCCCGTGGGACGAATTAATTCCATTTCTAAGTTCTTAAGGGACGTCAATGAAATTTTTTTGTCCTTTTTGCTTCGCGATTGCCGAATCAAAAAATTTCATTCACTATAGCACATGAAAATCGATAAAATCTTCCTTTGCCTTTTTGGAGGCTCATTTGATCTTAAAAATACATCATTTTACTCCGCTGGACAAACTGTTTCCATTCTTAAGGTATTAACAAACGTCCGTGAAAAATTTCTGTCATTTTATTTCGGTATTTTTCGATCAAAAAAATCTATAGGTTATAGCATACGAAAATTGTTAAAATTTGTCTTTGCCTACTTTATGGCTTTTTTGAACTTTGAAATGCACAATTTTTCTACGCGGGACAAACTGGTTCCATTTCTAAATTTAACGGACGTCCATGAAAATTTTAGGCCATTTGTTTTCATGATTTACGAATAAAAAATAATTCATGGGCAATAGCATACGAAAATTGGTAAAATCTATTTTTGCCTTCTTTCGAACTTATTAGAACTTGAAAATGCAATAGTTTTCCCCTCGGGATGAACTTGTTCTATTTCTAAGGTCTAAATGGACTTCAATGAAAAATTTTGGCCATTTTATTCTGGGATTGCTGGATAAAAAAACAAGGGTTATAGCATACGAAAATTGGTAAAATTAACTTTTGCCTACTTTGGGCTCGTTTGAACTTACAAATGCACCGTTTGTCCCCACAAAATGAACTGGTTCCATTTCTAAGGTCTTAACAGACGTTTTTTAAAACTTTCAACAATTATGTTTCAGAATTTTTGGAATTAAAAAATGTATGGCAATACAACATGAAAATCTGTAAAATCTGTCTTTGCATGCTTTATGACTCGTTTAAACTTAAAAATGCACCATTTTTCTAGCGGGACAAACTGAATAAATTTCTAATGTCTTAACGGATATCTATGAAAAATTTCGGTCACTTTTGTGTTGGAATTTCTGAATAAAAAAATTCATAGGCTATAACACACCAAAATCGATAAAATCTACCTTTACTCGCTTTGATGCTCGTTTGAACATGAAAATGCATCATTTTTCTCCTTGGCATGAATTTTTCCATTTCTAAGTTCTTAACGGACGTCCATGAAAAATTTTGGCCTTTTTATTTCGAGATTTTCGAATAAAAAATTCATGAGGTATAGCACATAAAAATCGATAAAATTTGTCATTGCATACTTTGAGCTCGTATGAACTTGAAAATGCACTATTTTTCTACACAAGATGAACTGATTCCATTTATAAGGTCTTAACGGACGTCAATGAAAAATTCCGGCAATTTTTGTTTTAGCATTTTCGGATAAAAATAAATCCATGGATGAAAATCGATAAAATATGTCTTTGCATGCTTTTGGGTTGTTTGAACTTTAAAATGTGCCAGTTTTCCATGCGGGATGAACTTATTCCATTTCTGAGGTCTTAGCGGATGTTCATGAAAATTTCCAGTCATTTTATTTCGGAATTTCTGGATCAAAAAAATCATGAGTTATAGCACACAAAAATCGGGATAATATGTATTTGCCATCTTTGGGGCTTGTTTGAATTTGAAAAAATGTACTATTTTCCCTGCAGGTTGAACTGATTCAATTTTTAAGGTCTTAATGAACGTCCATGAAAAATTTCAGTCATTTTGTTTCTGTATTTTCGGATGAAAAAATTTCATGGGCTATCAAAAATCAGTAAAATCTATCTTTGCTTGCTTTAAGGTTCATTTGAACTGTAAAATGAATTATTTTTCTCGCGGGATGAACTGGTTCCACTTCTTACGTCTTAATGGACGTCAATGAAAAATTTTGGCCATTTTGTTTTGGGATTACTTGAGCAAATTTTTTTTTATGGTTTATAGCACACGAAAATCGATAAAAGCAGTCTTTGCGTGCTTTGGGGCTCGTTTGAACTTGAAAATGCATCATTTATCCCCATGGGATGAACATATTCCATTTCTTTAGTCTTAAAGGACGTTCATGAAAACTTTCAACCATTTTATTTTAGGATTTATTAATAAAAAAAATTCATGGCTATAACACACAAATCGATAAAAATCTCTATTTCCCACTTTGTGGCTCGTTTTAACTTAAAAATGAATAAATTTTCCACGCGGGACGAACTAGTTCAATTTCTAAGGTCTTAACATGCACATATGAAAAATTGCTAGCCATTTTCTGCAGGCATTTCCGGATAAAAAAATTCATGGGTTGTAGCACATCAAAATCGTTAAAATATACCTTTGCCTGCTTTAGGGTTCGTTTGAACTAGAAAATTCACCATTCTTCTCCGCTGGACGTACTAGTTCCATTTGTAAGGTCTTAACGGACGTCCATGAAAAATTTTGGCCATTTTATTTTGGGATTTTCGGATTAAAAAAATTCATGGGCTATAGCACATGAAAATCGGTAAAATCTGTCATTATCTTCTTTGGGCTCGTTTGAACTTGAAAATGCACCAGTTTTCCCCATGGGATGAACTGTTTTCCTTTATGAGATCTTAATGGACGTCCATGAAAGATTTTGGCATTTTGTTTTGAAATTTTTGAATAAAAAAAATTAATGGGCTATAGCGCATGAAAATTGGTAAAATATATTTTTGCCTTCTTTGGGGCTCGTTTGAACTTGAAAATGCACCAGTTTTTTCCGTGGGATGAACTTGTTCATCTCTAAGGTCTTAACGGTCATCCATGAAAAATTTTGGTCATTTTGTTTTGGGATTTCTGGATTAAAAAAATCTATGTGCTATACCACACGAAAATCGGTAGAATCTGTCTTTGACTACTTTGGAATTCGTTTTAGCTTGTAAATGCACCATTTTTTTCTACGTGACAAATTGATTCCATTTCTAAGGTCATAAGGGACGTCAACGAAATTTTTTTTGGCCTTTTGTTTCAGGATTACCGTATCAAAAAAATTCTTTGGCTATAGCACACTAAAATCAGTAAAATCTTCCTTGACCTTCTTTGGGCCTCGTTTGATCTTAAAAATGCATCATTTTTCTCCACGAGAAAAATGGTTATATTTCTAAGGTATTAACAGACGTCCATGAAAAATTTCTGTCATTTTAGTTTGGTATTTTTTTATCAAAAAATCTATAGGCTATAGCACACGAAAATCGTTACAAATTTTCTTTGTCTGCTCTGAGCTTGTTTGAACTTCAAAATACACAATTTTTCTCTGCAGGACAAACTGGTTCCATTTCTAAACTTAACGGACATCCACGAAAAATTTAGGCTATTTACTTTCATGATTTTCAAATAAAAAGTAATTCATAGGCAATAGCACATGAAAATGGATAAAATCTGTTTTTGCCTTCTTTGGGGCTCATTGAAACTTGAAAATGCAATATTTTCCCCTCAGGACGAATCGGTTTATTTCTAAGGTCTTAATGGACGTTAATGAAAATTTTTAATCATTTTATTACGGGATTGTTGGATAAAAAAATCATAGGCTATAGCGTACAAAAATTGGTAAATCAGCTTTTGCCTACTTTGAGGCTCGTTTGAACTTCAAAATTGCACCATTTATCCCCTCTGGGTGAACTGTTTCTATTTCTAAGGTCTTTACGGACGTCCATGAAAACTTTCAACAATTATGTTTCAAAATTTTTGAAAATTTGTAAAATATGTCTTTGCCTGCTTTGTGATTCGTTTAAATTTGAAAATGCACTATTTTTCCTGCGGGATGAAATATATCAATTTCTAAGGTCTTAATGGACATCCATGAAAAAATTTGATCATTTTGTGTTGGGATTTCCGAATCAAAAATATCAATGGGCTATAGCACACCAAAATCAATAAAATCTATTCTTCCCTGCTTTGGTGCTCGTTTGAACATGAAAATGCACCATTTTTCTACGCGGCACAAACTGACTTGATTTCTAAGGTCTTATTGGACGCCCATGAAAATTTTTGGCCATTTTATTTTGGGATTTCTAGATTTTATAAAATCCATGAGCTATAGCACACGAAAATCGATAAAATATGCCATTGTCTGCCTTGGGGCTTGTTTGAACTTGAAAATGCACCATTTTTCTACACGAGATGAACTGGTTCCATTTATAAGGACTTAACAAACTTCAAAGAAAAATTTTGGCCATTTTTTTCAGCATTTCCAAATAAAAATAAATACATGGACGAAAATCAATAAAATTTGTCTTTGCCTGCTTTTCGGCTCGTTTGAACTTTAAAATGAGCAAATTCTCCTAGCGGGACAAACTTATTCAATTTCTGAGGTTTTAGCGTACGCCCATGAAAATTTTCAATCATTTTGTCTCGGGATTTCTGGATATAAAAAAAATCATGGACTATAGCACACAAAAATCGGTATAATCTGTCTTTTCCTTCTCTGGGGCTTGTTTGAATTTGAAAAATGCACTATTTTCCCTGCAGGACGAACTGATTCAATTTCTAAGGTCTTAATGGATGTCCATGAAAAATTACGGCCATTTTGTTCTGGTATCTTTGAATGAAAAAAATCATGGGTTATAGCACACAAAAATTAGTAAAATCGATCTTTGACTGCTTTAGGGTTCGTTTAAACTATAAAATACATCATTTTTCCCACGGGGATGAAGTGGTTCCACTTATTAAGTCTTAATGGACGTCAAATAAAAATTACAACTATTTTGTTTTAGGATTGCTTGAGCAAAACAAATTCATGGGCTATAGTACACAAAATTGATAAAATCTACATTTGCGTGTTTTGAGCTCGTTTGAACTTGAAAATGCACCATTTATCCCCACAAGATGAACTGATGCTTTTCTTTGGTCTTAAAGGATGTTCATGAAAATTTTCAGCCATTTTGTTTAAGGATTTCTGGATCAAAAAAATTAATGGGCTATAATACACTAAAATCAGTAAAAATTCTCTCTTTCCCTGCTTTGTAGCTAATTTTAACTAGAAAATGAATAAATTTTTCATACGAGACGAACTAGGTCAATTTCTAAGTTCTTAACATGCACCCATGAAAATTTTGGTCATTTTGTGGTGGGATTTCCTAATCAAAAAAATTCATGGGCTATAGCACACCTAAATCGTTAAAAACTACATTTGCCTGCTTTGGGGCTAGTTTGGACTTGAAAATTAACCATTCTTCTCCGCGGGACAAATTAGTTCCATTTCTTATGTCTTAACAGACAGCCATAAAAAATTTTGAACATTTAGTTTTGAGATTTTCGAATAAAAAATACATGGGACGAACTAATTCTATTTCTAAGGTCTTAACTGACCTCCATGAACTAATTCTATTTCGTGGGGTGAACTGTTCCATTACAAAGGTCTTAACGAACGTCCATGAAAAAAAATAATAGTCATTTTGTTATGAGATTTTTGGATCAAAAAATTAATGGGCTTATAGCACATGAAAATTGATAAAAATCTGTCTTTGCGTGCTTTGGGATCATTTGAACTTGAAAATGCATCATATTCCCCGCGGGACGAACTGGTTTCATGAAAAAATCCCGTCATTTTGGTTCAGAATTTCTAGATTAAATAAAATCAATGCGCTATAACACACAAAAATTGGTAAAATCTGTTTTTCCCTACTTTAGGGCTCGTTTGAAGTTCAAAATGTTCCAATTTTACCCGCGGGACAAATTGGTCCATTTCTTAGGTCTTAATAGACATCATAAATAATTTCCGCCAATTGTTTCAGGATATACGGATAAAAAAATCTTATGGGCTATAGAACAAGAAAATCGGTAAATCTGTCTTTGCCTGCTTTAAGGCTCATTTGAACTTGAAAATGCACCATTTATTCTCGCGGGATTAACTCGTTTCATTTCTAAGCTCTTAACATACATCCATGAAAAATTTCTGTCATTTTCTTTTGGAGTTCTAGACCAAAAAAATCTATGGGCTATAGCATATAAAAATCTGTAAAATCTTCCTTTGCGTGCTTTGGGGTTCATCTGAACTTGAAAGTGTACCATTTTTCCAGCGGGACGAACTGGTTTCATTTCTAATGTATTAACGAACGTCCATGAAAAATATCAGACATTTTGTTTTGGAATTTCTGATTAAAAGAAATTCCTGGTCTATAGCATACGAAAATTGATAAAATTTGTATTTGTCTGCTTTGTGGCTCGTTTGAACTTCAAATGCATCATTTTTTTCCGCGGGACAAATTGGTTCCATTTCTAAGGTCATAACTAATGCCCATAAACAATTATGATCATTTAGTTTCGAGAATTCTTGATCAAAAGAAGTCCATGGGGTATAGTAGACGAAAATCGATAAAATTTATCCTTGCCTTCTTTAGCGTTCGTTTGAACTAGAAAATGCACCATTTTTCCCCGCGGGACGAACTGGTTCCATTTCTAAGGTCTGAACGGACATCATTGAAAGATCTTGGTCATTTTGTTTCGAGATTATCGGATTCAAAAAAATTTATGGGCTATAGCACACAAAAATCAGTAAAATCTAACTTTGCCAGCTTTTTGGTTCGTTTAAACTTGAAAATACATCATTTTTCACTGCAGGACGAACTCATTCCATTTCTAAGGTCTTAATGGACGTCCGTAAAAACTTTTGACTTTTTTGTTTTGGGGTTTTCCGATATAAAAATTTATGGGCTATTACACACGAAAATCGATAAAATGCCTACTTTGGGGCTCATTTGAACTTTAAAATACATCATTTTTCCTCGCGGGACGGACTCGTTTCATTTCTAAGGTCTTAATGGACTTCCATGAAAAATTCTGATCATTTTATTTTGAGATTTACGGATCAAAAAAATATATGGGCTATATCACACCAGAATTAGTAAAATCTGTCTTTGCCTGCTTGGGCTCGTTCGTACTTGAAAATGTAACATTTTCCCCCAGGACGAACGGGTTTTATTTCTAAGGTCACAATGGACGTCTATGAATCGAAAATTATATTTTGAGATTTCTGGATTAAAAATCCATGCGCAATAGCATAGAAAAATCGGTAAAATATGTCTTTACCGACTTTGGGCTCATTTGAACTTAAAAATGCAATATTTTTACTCGCAAGACGAACTGTTTTTCTAAGGTCCTAACGACCGTCTATTAAATTTCGAGAATTTCGGATAAAAAATTCTCACAAGAAAATCAGTAAAATCTACCTTTGCCTGCTTTGGGGCTCGTTTGAACTTGAAAATGCACCATTTTTTCCCGTTGGTTAAACTGGTTCTATTTCTAAGGTCTTAACCGACGTCCATGAAAAATTTCTGTCATTTTATTTTTAGACATTCAGATAAAAAAATAAAATAAAAAAAATATGTTTTTGCGTGCTTGCTCGTTTGAACTTGAAAATGCAATGTTTTTCTTCGTGAAGCGAACTAATTCCATTTCTAAGGTTTTAACAGACATCCATGAAAAATTTCGGTCATTTACTTTTGAGATTTTTGGATAAAAAAATTACATGGGTTATAGCACATCAAAATAGATAAAATTTGTCTTTGCTTGTTTTAAGGCTCGTTTGAACTTGAAAATGCACTATATTTCCCGAGGGCGAAATGGTTCCGTTTCTATGGTCTTAACAGACGTACATGAAAAAATTTGGTCATTTAGTTTCGAAATTTCAAGATAAAAAATATGGGCTATAACACACGAAAATCGGTAGAATCTCTCTTTGCCTGTTTTGGGGCTCGCTTTAACTTCAAAAGTCACCATTTCACGCGGGATGAACTGGTTCCATTTTAAGGTGTTAACAAACGTCTATGAAAAATTTTAATCATTTTATTTTGGCATTTTCGGATTAAAAAAATTCATGGGCTATAGCACATGAAAATAGGTAAAATTTTGTCTTTGCCTGTTTTGGGGCTCCTTTGAACTTGAAAATGCACCATTTTTTCACGCATGTCGAACTGGTTCCATTTCTAAGGTCTTAACCGACGTCCACGAAAAGTTCTGTCATTTTGTTTCTACATTTTCGGATAAAAAAATCCATGGAGTATAGCACACAAAAAAACAATAAAATCTGTCTTTGTCTTCTTTGAGGCTCGTTTGAACTTGAAAATGCAATATTTTTCCTCGCGAAACGAACTGGTTCCATTTCTAAGGTCTTAACGGACATTCATAAAAAAAAAAATTGGATCATTTAGTTTTGTGATTTTTGGATAAAAAATTACATGGGCTAAGCAAATGAAAATCTATAAAATTTGTCTTTGCTTGTTTTAAGGCTCGTTTGAACTTGAAAATGCAATATATATTTCCCGAGGGCGAACTGATTCCATTTCTATGGTCTTAACGGACCTACGTGAAAAAATTTAACCATTTAGTTTCGTGATTTCAGGATCAAAAAATATATGGGCTATAGCACACGAACATCGATAAAATTTGTCTTTACCTCCTTTGGGGCTTGTTTGATAATTGTAAATGCACAATTTTTCTCCGTGAGACGAACTGGTTACATTTCTAAGGTTTTAGCAGACGTTCATGAAAAATTACAGTCATTTTGTTTTGAGATTTATTGAACAAAAAAATGCATGGGTTGTAGCACATTAAAATCAATAAAATCTTCCTTTGCCTTCTTTGAGACTCATTTGAACTTGAAGATGAGTCATTTTCCCTGTGAGATGAACTGGTTTATTTCTAAAGTCTTAACGGTCGTTCATGAAAAATTTTGTTAATTTTATTTTCGGGTTTCTGTATTAAAAAAAATTCAAGGGCTATAGCACACGAAAATCTGTAAAATCTTTCTTTGTCTACATTAGGGCTCGTTTGAACTTTGAAATGCACGATTTTTCCCTGTGGGACAAACTGGTTTCATTTTAAATGTCTTAAAGGACGTCCACCAAAAATTTTGGACATTTTATTTCAGAAATTCGAGATAAAAAAAATTCATGGGGTATAGTACACGAAAATCTGTTAAATCTATATTTACCTATTTTGAAGCTCGTTCGAACTTGAAAATGCCTCATTTTTTCCCGTGAGACGATCGGGTTCCATTTCTAAGGTATTAACGGATGTCCATGAAAAATTTGGGTCATTTTATTTCGGAAATTTTGGATAAAAAATCTATGGGCTATAGCACACGAAAAATTGTAAAATATGTCTTTGCCTACTTTGGAGCTCGTTTAAACTTGAAAAATATCTCATTTTTTCCAGTGGGACGATTTGGTTCCATTTCTAAGGTATTAAAGGATGTCCATGAAAATTTTCGGTCATTTTCTTTTAGAATTTTCGGATAAAAAAATACATGGGCTATAGCACACGAAAATTGATAAAATCTGTCGTTGCCAGCTTTGGGGCTCGTTTGAACTTGAAAATGCACCATTGTTCCTCGCGAGACGAACTGGTTCCATTTCTAAAGTCTTAACGGACGTCCAGGAAAAAATTTGGTCTTTTTATTTCAGGATTTTTTGGGGGAAAAATCATGGCTAGCTCACGAAAATCAGTAAAAATTTGCTTTGCCTTTTTTAGGCTCGTTTGAACTTGAAAATGCACCATTTTTTCCAACGGGACAAACTCGTTCCATTTCTAAGATCTTAACGGACGTCCATGAAAAATTTTAGCCATTTTGTTTCGGGAATTCTGGATAAAAAAATCATGGGCTTGCACACAAAAATTGGTAAAATCTGCATTTGTCTTCTATGGGGCTCGTTTGAATTTCAAAATGCACCACTTTTTTCCCGCGGGATGAACTGGTTCCATTTCTTAGGTCTTAATGGAAGTCCATAAGAAATTTTGACCATTTTTTTCTGGGATTTTAGGATCAAAAAATTTCATGGGCTATATCACACGATAATCGGTAAAAATTTGTCTTTGTCTGCCTTAGGGCTCGTTTGAACTTGAAAATGCACCTTTTTTTCGTGGAATGATTTGGTTCCATTTTTAAAGTCTTAACGGATGTCCATGAAAAATTTCAACCATTTTGTTTTGGTATTTTCAAATAAAAAATCTATGGGCTATAGCAACTGAAAATGGGTAAAATCTGTCTTTGCCTGCTTTGGGCTCATTTAAACTTGAAAAACATCATTTTTCTCGCGGCAATGCGCTCATTTTTTCCGCGGGATGAACAGGATACATTGCCAACGTCTTAACGAATGTCTCTGAAAAATTTTGGCAATTCCATTTCGTGAGTTTCGGATCACAAAAAATCCATAGACTATAGCACACGAAAATTGATAAAATATGCGTTTACTTGCTTTGGGGATTGTTTGAACTTGAAAATACGCTCGTTTTCCCTGTGGGACGAACTAAATACATTGTTAACGTCTTAATTAACGTCCATGAAAAATTTCGGCCATTTCGTTTCAAGAATTTCAAATCACAAAAATTTCATGGACTATAGCACATGAAAATTAATAAAATCTGCATTTACCTGATTTGGGGGTCGTTTGAACTTGAAAATGCGGTCATTTTACTCGCGGGACGAACCGGATACATTGCCAACGTCTTAACGGACGTCTATGAAAAATTTTGGCCATTTCATTCGGAAATTTCGAATCACAAAAATTTCATGGACCATAGCACATGAAAATCGATAAAATCTTCATTTCCCTGCTTTTTGGCTCGTTTGAAATGTAAAATGTGCTCGTTTTCCCCGCGAGACGAATTGGATACATTGTAAACGTCTTAATGGACGTTCATGAAATATTTCAGCCAATTCATTTTAGAAATTCCGGATCACAAATATTTCACGGACTATATCACACGAAAATTGACAGAATCTGCATTTTCATGCTTTGGGGCTTGTTTTAATTTGAAAATGCGCCTGTTTTCTCCGCGGAACGAGCGCTCAAAGAATTTTTAATACCATCAAATTATTTTTATTTTGTAGCAAATAACTTTTTTTATGTTTTCAAAAATAAAAATTTCACATATTATAAAATTCACATACTGTTGAAAAATGGGGGGGGGGGTGAAATTAGTATATTGTCCTCCATAGAGAGGGAGATAAAAGGATTAGAAAATTTTCAATTCTTGTAAAACTCGGGAAATTTAGTTGGTAAGTTGTTATACATGACTCAAATTTATTTTCATTTACATGATTTAAATTTGAGATTTTTAACTACAAAAATGAAAACAATAGAGGCAAAATATAAAAGACGGAGAAAGTGATAATGTTATTTAATTGTATTCACTTGTTTGATCTTTAATCGGTCGTTTACCTATCCCCTAAGCTCTATAAATAACATCATAGTATACTTACCGCAACATAAGATGTCTATTGTATCAATTCGTCTTTTTAAAAATGTGGGTCAATTTATGAGACTATATGATGATGTATGATGTATTCAATTTCAAACTTGAAAGTATATATATATAATGAAAAACTTATATATATTAAGAATTTTTCCAATTTTCAAGTTTTTCTAGTAAAATTTGAATCGTTATTTCATGTTAAATATAACTCTAATTTTTAAATATATCTTTCAATTTTAATCATAAAATTACTTTTTAAAATCTCAACCATGGCCAAACCATCTAAATCCCTAAACCTAACTCCCTCCTTTTGATTCCTCCTTGCAATTAAGTCTTTAAATATAATTAATTCTTTATACTACTATATTAAATTTAAATCAGATTTCATATAAATAAAGTCGATTTTTAATACACAAAAAAAGCACTTCACATTGCACATTAATCATCAAAGATGACTTCATGAATCAAATTAAAAGCACTTCAAATTGTTCATTAATAATCAGAAATATCTTCAAAACACTCAAAATTCAAAACATCTGATTGAAGATAAAATAAATTCTTTTTTAACATCTCATTACCACCTAAGTTGGTTGCATTTGATGAAAATATTAAATACTAGTACCACTATATTATTTAATTATACAATTAATAGATGGGACCTTCTGATATATTTTTTTCAGAACTAGTATTTAATTCACTTACTTATAAAATAGTATAACGTATATATATATATATATTACATATAAATAAATGTAGTATACCCCACCAACCCCCCTTTCTTTTCATGGGCCAATTTCTTTAGAATCATATGTTTTGAACAACAAACTGTCCACATTGCATTAAATGCATTCCACAATTAACAAATATAAAATTCACTTTAATTTTATATTTACTTATTCACAACCAAACACGAGCAATGACGGAATTAGAAATTTAATAAAATATATAAAAACAATTTTAAATTAAATGTATATTCATAATAGTTAGTATTTAATTTAGAGAAAATGCACAAGTACCCTCTTAACTTATGTCTGAAATCTCAGAGACATATTTATACTACAATAAGGTCTTATTACCTTTCTGAACTTATTTTATAAGTAATTTTCTATTCCTTTTCGGCCAACGTGGCACTAACTTGAGAAAAAAAATCAACTAGCTTTGGGCCCACAAGATAGTGTCACGTAGACCAAAAAGTGACAGAAAATTATTCATAAAATAAATTTAGAGGGTAATAGAACCTTAGTATAGTACTATAGTATTAAGTATGTCTCTAAAATTTCAAGTATAGATTAAGGGGGTAATCGTGCGTTATCCCTTTAATTTATATATATTACATAATTTTTTAATAAAGAATATACATTGAATCATTTTTTGCCTAAGGTAACTTCACTCATAAATATATTTTTAAAAGTCTCATACATTTTTACTCACCAACTATTCAAATTTGAATAGTTAGTTCTCTCCTCTCATTATTTTCATTTTATTCAAACAAAAGAACAAAAAAGAAAATAATGGAACTCTCTTGTAGACTTCATCTATCTATGATGGAGCTAAAATTTAAATTAAAAAATATCAAAATATAAAAGAGTAAATTACATAAAAGTTAAAAATAATAATATGCAATATATAATACATTTAAATTTATTTTTACCCAACTACTATATAGTACAATTCCTCAACGTATATATTATTTCGCCACTGACAATAACAACCTCCTCCTCTATTTTTTCATGGGTCTTACTCTTTTAATTGAATTTAAATTATACATTAATAATATCAAAAAATAATAAATATTGCGATAATGTATAAGCACCCTTTTAATTTATGTTCGAAATTTAGAGATATACTTATATTATATTAAGGTCCTATTATTTCCCTGAACTTATTTTATAAATATTTTATTCCTTTTGGGTCTACGTGGCATTATCTTATGGGCGCAATGTATGTTGACATTTTTTTTCAAACTAGTGTCACGTAGGCCGAAAAGGGTAGAAAATTATTTATAAAATAAGTTCAAGAATGTAATAGCACATTAATATAGTACAAGTGTGTCTCTGAGATTTCAAACATAGATTGAGAGGATACTATGCATTTCCTCTAAAATATTTGATAACTTTTAACTTGTAAAAACAAGGTTACTTAGTTGATATTTTTTATTAAATTATATACTAATAATTATTTAGTAATCTAATTATATAATATATTTTTTTTAATTGTCAATGCATAAAACTTAAACACCACAATAAACTATTTCCTCCGTCCGGTATTGTTTGTCATGGTTTTTATTTTTAGAGTTAAATTATAAAAATATTGACTAACATTTTAAGATGCATTTTTTTTATCATATTAATATGAAAAAAATTGTAATTTATAGTATTTTTCATATAGTTTTAGAATATCTAATTTTTTTGTTTAAAATATCGAATTAATATGATCTAATTTACCTTCAAAAATTAATCAAATTGACTTTTGATAAGCGCAACATGACAAACATTTCCGAACGGAGGGAGTGTACAGCATTAATTTCACTCACAACTATTCACAACCAACAATACTCCACATCCCAACATAGCTAGAAGAAGAAAAAAACAAACACCCCCCTAACCCCAACCCTAACTTCAACCAAATAAAATAAAATAAAATAAAAATAAAAGATCTCATAAATTTTTACCCACCATCACACCAACTATTCAAATTTCAAGAGTTAGTTCACTCCTCTCATTATTATTTTTTTCATTTCATTCAAACAAAACAAAACAAAAACAAGAAAAAAAGGTCAAATATGAAACTCTCTTCTCTCTTCAAGAACTCATCACAAAATTCTTCTACTACTTCTTCTCCATGGCCATGGTCATTACCAACTTGTGGAAAACCAAAAACACTTTCATTTAGATTAGAAAAGAATCAACACAACATTTACAACTCTACTTTTCATCTTGATGATATTAATGACACAACAAGTTGTAGCTTTGATGACTTCTTTAGTGAAATTGATGAAACAAGTTCTTCCTCTACAACAACTATCAATGGTCAAGATTGTATAGAGAAAGTGATTAAAGGGTTGAGATTAGAGAAAGAGAGGTTATTTTTTGAGCCAGAAGAAACAAGTTCAATTCTTGATTTTCAAGAAAACAAGAACATTAGTATTACTAGTAGTAATATTAATATTAATAATGTTGTTGATGAAGGTGATGTTATTAGTTTTGTTCCAATGGGGTTGGACTCAAATGATCCTTTTGTTGATTTTCGAAAATCAATGGAGGAAATGGTGGAGGCATATGAGATTAAAGATTGGGAAAATCTTGAAGAGTTATTGACTTGTTATTTAAAGGTCAATTGTAAAAGTAACCATGGTTATATTGTTGGTGCTTTTGTTGATTTATTAGTCAATCTTGCAACTTTTAGTGACAACAACAATAATAATAATGTTGGCGTTGATATTGGTGTTGGTGTTGGTGCTGGT
This sequence comes from Solanum chilense, assembly GCA_032847665.1. Lineage (NCBI taxonomy): Eukaryota > Viridiplantae > Streptophyta > Magnoliopsida > Solanales > Solanaceae > Solanum > Solanum chilense. Next base: position 2,603,251 of record CM064963.1, on the reverse strand, counting down.
GTTGATGAGTCTACGATAATAATGACAACGATCGATGAAGAACAACAATGTTTATCATCTTCAACAACAACAACAACAACGACAACAAATCATTCTTTCACATCTCCATTGTCATTTTGTTCTTCTTCTTGTTCTACTAGTTCATCTATTACTAGTACTAGTGCATGTTTGTCTTTGTTATTAGAAGAAGATGAGGTTATTCAAACAAAAAAACATTAATGTTGATAGCATTGTTTCATTATCTTTTGATTTTTGATTTTGGAACAAAGAAATTAGAAAAAAAAAAATTAAAATGTATATGTATACTAGTGGAGTAGTAGTTCTTTTTTCTTTTCTTTTTTGCTTCTATAAAAGTTGTTGTTGACTCACTTTTAATGTTTTTGGTCTTTTTTTAGTAGTAATAGTAGTAAATTTTTTGTTATTTTTTCTTGTTGGTGTAGTTAGCAAGTGCATAAAATTAATTGTAGTGTTATATTGATATTAAATTTTATTGCATAAGTATATTTTTAAATTTTATATTTGAGGTTTAATTTTTATTTTGGGGCCTGATTAATATGAATTTGTATTTGGAGTCTGATTTTAGGAGGAAAAACATTTTTTAAAAAAGGATGACTATATATAATTAACGTTTGAATTAGATATTTTAAATTAATTAAGAATAAATGCATATTTACTATTTCTATCATATCTAAATTCAAAATTATGATGTAGGAGAATATTAACGACCCTTGGTGACAGAGCTAGCGAACGGTCGATAAGTGACTTTGACTTCAGCTCATTAGTTCAGTTACTAATAAAGGGGTTAGAATTTAATAAATCAAGATCGAGACTTTATTACGCTTTTTATGTAGTCAGACAACCATTGAGTTTAATTCACGTATATCTAAAATATATTTTGTGTATATTTTACGTTTTTCAAACTTCATTTTATGGAATTAGTTTGAATATATCATTGAATGATTTTTTTTTACCAAATATGTAACAAAATTGTTCAATAAATGCTGAGCTGAAATTGAAATATATGTTGGTTGGGTAAATTTAATTTTTGAGGACTAAAGAGTTATCAAATGGTACAATAGACAACTCTACACTTCTTTTATGAATGTCACACAAATTATATTAACTTAGGTACACTGATGTTAGGCAAAAATTTATCGTCTATCGAGTATTTATATCAAGTCAATAAATATATAATTCAATGTCTTTTTGGTCTTTTTATTTGTTTAAATTATTGAATTATAATTTAACATTATATATACATATTCAACACATTTATAAGTTAAATATTGAGTTTTAACCAAAGTTACTAGTGTCACTTTTACATGTCTGTGGTTGATAATTAATTTATATTTTTACTTCATTAAATCTCATTAAATCTCATAACCATGACAAGATGAATTATTTTGCCGTAAATATTCTGTGAGGATAAGTATTTATTTTGATATTAATCACGACAAGATGAATTATTTTGACGTAAATACTCTGTGCAGATAAGTATATTGTAAACATATTGTAAGCCTTCGATAGATAACCTGACTTATTTTTTGTTACTTATCAGTTTCAATTTGTTTGTTTGACTTTGATTTAATATAGAGTTCAAAAATTAAGAAAAATTTTAAATCTTCTGATCTTAAAAACACGTAGAATTAAAAATGTATCAAAATATATTTTAATCTTATTGTCTTAAACAAAACAAGCAAAAAGTTAAAACTAAAAAATTTTCTAAAAAGAAATATAAGACAAAGGAATCGAACGTTGCGCCTAAGCTACTAATCTTATTATTTATGAACGATTATTTGAATTGACTTATTTTATGTATTTTTAAATAAGTTTGTATTATTTGAATAAAAATAATATAATATTATGATCAGATTTTGCAGAAATTTGCAGTTTACAACACATACATTAACTGCTGATCAAATAATGAAATACCAGATTTTTAAAAATTGGAAAGTCATTATCTTGATAGTTACAATACTACTGGGCCTGAATTTTTTGGAGTGGTCCTTTTTTTCTGCAAAAAAATTTATTATAAACATAAACCTAAATTTGTGAATAAAAAAAAAATACATAATCTAAGATTCATTTTTTTTTAATGTCCTTATATATGACTGGATTTGATTCCTTAAAGTTAAAATAAGTAATCAATATCGTTGGCCTCTATGATAGAATCAATCGAAAATATTTAAATTTTTTATATTAAAAAAATTTCTCGTACATCACATGCTATGACACATGATAACTCATGCATCACAATATTGTGTTGCAATATCGTGATGCGTGTTTAATCATTTTAAATGTTTAATGTATTCTTCGTTTGTACGATATTTTTATTTTAACGATCTAACCTTAGCACACAGAGGCGAACTTAGGATTTGAAAAATTTTGGGTGCACCAATATAAACATAGCTCAAATATAAAATAAAAAGGCTTAAGTACGATTTGAACCTGATCTAGAGGATGATATCTCTAGTTTCTACCAATTATACAAGAGCACTTCTATGTTTTTTATGGATGCACTATTAGTTATATCTTAATTTCTACCAGCTTTTCGAAATATATATATATATATATGATTTTTACAAAAGTTACCGGGTACACGTGCACCCCAACTGTATAGTGTGGCTCCACCCCTGTTAGCACATTCAATCGATGAATATGATTTGAAATATTTGAAATTATAAATACTTTGTTTCTCCTTCAACTTCGAATTATACTCTCATATTTTTTACTTTCAAAGTCTAATGAAATCGTGTCTTATTAGTTCATGATTAAACTAATTCAAATTCTCAAAAACAGGATTTTGACATCTCCATCATGTTACAAAATCAAGATTTTCATTAAAAAAAATTTAAAATATAAAAAAACAGATAAAAAAGAAGTGATTGAGGAATCGGAATTCAATAATCAATCATCTAGTATATTTCCATATATATAAACACTATTAATAACACTATGTCTCAATTACAAAATAAGTTAGAATCAACTATGTAAACCCTTTTATGCCCCTTATCTCCGACCCTCCTCTCCCCTCCCGGGTCAGGGACGGGGTAATCATCATTTATCATATATATACGCACCATTAGTAACTATGTCTCAGTTACAAAATAAGTCAGAATCAGCTATATTAAGCCCTTCTATGCCCCCAATCTCCGACCCTCCCCCCCCCCCTCCTGTGGCAGGGGCGGGAAAGGGGGGGGGGCTTGAATAATGAAAAACAATATGTTGGAGGGAAATTTTTGTTTTGTTTTAGGGTAGGGTTACCTTATCACTTCAATCCTCACTGGCTAAAGAATGGAGAAACAAACAAAGAAACCTTATGGGATTGAAAGGAAGAATGTCACTGCCACAAGATTAAACTCCATGTGTTCTTGTGGTCCTTATATAATTTTATACCATATTATATGGCTATTTATCATACCATGCCACTAGTTCCATTTGAGCAACTACCTATTACATAACCATCACGAGTTTTGGTGTTATGGTGAGACTGTATTGTTTCATTCTTGATAAAAAAAAAATCTTGAGTTTGAGTTGTTGATATATGGAGAAGACTATTGGGAGCGTCAACTCCTACTGGACCCTGGAGGGCGCGATCTGAATTTAGTCGAGGCTCAAAACAAGCTACCTATTATATGTGCATCTATTCCATTGGTAGAGTCAGAATTTTTATTTAAAAAGTTTAAAATATAAAAAAAAAAGGTCATGAAAATTCAGTATCTATTTTATAACTGCCTAGAGACATAAAAAATAATTTTTAAATCTTATACATATAATATAATTTTTCGCCAAAGTAAACCTCCTTCCACCAATATGGTTCCAACCTTTCATTGCATGAGTCAACTTGTGTAGCTTAACAACAAAAAATCATCAATAATTTTAACGAGCTATTTTAGTGGTAGATTATATGGACGATAAATTTTATAATTAATTTCAATTTATTTCTATAGAATATATACTTTCTCTGTTTGCTTTTAATTGTCATGATTTCTATTTATAGAGTCAGATTAAAAAAAACTTTGATTAACATTTTGAGATGTATTTTTCATCATATTGATATACAATTGCAACTTACAGTACTTTTTATATAGTTTTTGAATATCTAAACTTTTTGTTTAAAATATCGAACTAATGTAATCTAATTTAATTTTTAAAATCATTCAAATTAATTTTCAAAAAGCGCAATATTAATAAATAAAATTAGACAGATAGAAATATAAGAAAGGAATAGAAGAGTGAATAATAAATAATATATATTTTACACAATTTTTCATAAATATAAATCTAAAAAGGACCACAAAACCAACAATTTTTTTGGAAACAACTTTAGCATAATATACTCCACTATTTATGCTCTCTCTCCCAAAAATCGAGTACTTTATATATTATATAGCAATATGGAAATAAATAATAATAAATAAATAAAATACCAAAAAATTAAATATTGTCAACTATCCAACTTAACGTTACAAAATAATATTAAATATTATATATATACTTAAATATATATTATTGCTAATATAATTAAATGATGGCCTTAATCTCAGAGCCAATAAAGATTCTTTCTTCTGAGTGGTGAACCTTCTAATTAAACTTTGTGCTATTAACCATTTTTTTATATGGTAGTTTCACACTAATCAATAATAAATAAACGTAGAGTCTAATTTAATTATAAAATTATCTGAATCATATATTCTTCAACACATTTGAACACGGTATAGTTCCAGGACGTTGCTTGTATATGTAGACGTTGTTTGATTTCAGTTCGTAATAGTGAATGATCTGAATCTGATATCACGAAAAATGAATTTTGAGTCTGACTCAAGTCTCAACTATAAAAATTAATTTAAAGTTGAGGATCTGACTCTGACTCTAACTCTAACTTTGTGACATTAAGGGCATAGTTCATTTTGAATATTTTATTTTTTTTTAGCTAAAACAATTATTAAAATAAAACGAAAAGAATAAATAGGTAATGCTAAGTTAAATTTAAAATATATATATATATATATATATATATATATATATATATATAACATATTAATTTCATTTTAATCTTATCCATAATTATTTGTGGGGTTTCATAGAAGCATTTCTACATAAGCTATGCAGTATGTTTTTGTCTTATTTCAAGACAAGATATATCTATCTTTGTCTTTGTTTGTATTGTTATTCGAGAAAAAATAATTAATTTTGTGGCTGTAAAAAATAAGTATAATCTATATATTTAATTATAAACCTAAATAGTTTAAAAAATATGTGATTAACTTGATATATTGGATAAAATATTATGTTATATAAAATTTTTGAATCGTGCATAGATAATTTTGGTATAATTTAGTTATCAATTAGGAATTTTTGGGTTAAATTAAAATTATAATCATAGCCAAACATTAAACAAATCATATCCCAAAGTATTATTTTGTACTTTAGCTAAAATAATATAGAACAACACTAAAGTAGATTAATTAATACACAATTATCATCTATTTTAATAGAGACATAAATCTCGAATTTAACTCAATTTCAAAAATAAAATCCCGCAAATTTAAAATCGAACATCTGGAATATCCGTAGTATAAGACGGGGTCTAATAATGATAATAAACTAGAGGGAATCGGATTTTGATACTATGATAAAAGAAATAGACCGATATTAAACTTAATTTAATTCATGTAAAGATTTTCGAACCTAAAAAAAATAAACCACAATTTGATTAAAATTTAAAAGTTAAAAACCATTAAAAATAAGATAATTTGAATGTTGATCCCAGAAAATAAATTAAATCAATGGGCCTTTAATCTGCAGGCTGTAAACTGTCAATTAATCAGTAAGAAAATAATAATTAATTTTTATTATATTTAAAATTTCGAGGTTATCTTCTCTGTTAATTAATTAATGACCATTAATGAAAGTTTCATTTCCAAGAACAATTAAAAATATTCATTATAATGACCTAATAACACAAATGGTACAAAAATTGGTACCCCTTATTTTTATTTTTATTTTTATTTTTATTTTTAATTTGAAAATTTTGAAAATTATTTTGAATTTTATGATTTGTTGTATGGGCTAAAGCCCAATAAATATTATGTCATTCTTATATTCAAAATTTTGTATGGATTTAAATGTAGACCTCATAATATATTATGGACCCAATTAGTGGTAGATTGATGGTCAAATTTATAAAGGCCCATTTTCTAATATTATATAGCTTTGATTACATTTTTTTTGAGTCGATTATCTATCGAAAATATACCTCATAAAGGTAGAAGGAATGTTTATGTCCATTTTATTGTTTTTTAGATTCACTTGTGAGATTTTACTGGATATGTGTTATTGTGAAAAGTTATCCTATAATTCTTTGTAAAAACTCTTTTTAATTTTGTATTGTGTCGTTTGAAAGTATATTAATCATCGAGCATATGTTATATTCTTCGTTAGACGTTTGTTATCTTGTTGAAAGGGTCGTTGGAGCAATCGTTTTGGGCCTTCCACTACTATTTATTTGATTCGAGCGAGGAGGATGTTCCGTAAAATAGGTCGTTCGATATAAAAAGAATCATTTGTTTCTTTTATTTCCAACCATCTTTAATACTAAAACCATTACTCCCCATATTTTTAATTTATTTGCTATTTTTCTTCTTAGTTCGTTCATTTCTTAACAATTCCTTAATTCCATGTTTAAAATCACGTAATTAAATGACACTAAATACTTAAGATCAGAGGATTAAAGAGCACTTCACTAGATTCATCACATCTTTAATTTAAGAACAAACGATTTAAAAGTCTTCTTTAAACAATCATGTCAAGTCAAAATTAGACAAACAAATTGAATGTTAATCCCTACAATATAATTTATATCACTCGTGTTCTTTTATATAATCAGTTCCAAAAAATTGACACGATTTTTTATTTAATAACAAATTAATTTTAAAATATTCATTTTACTCTTAATGAGCTGATTTATAACCTAAATTGTTATGAATTATTTTAGACCACAAAATTTCAAAAATAAAACAAAACAAATCTCATATTCAGTCAAATTACATCATATAAATTAAAACGAAGAAATCAGTATTTTAAATAAAAAAATCTTGACAATGGTATCCCTATGACATGATTTCTAGGAAGATAACTTGCAAATAAGGACTTTAATAACTTGTTTTGGGAATTTGCAAGGAAAGAGACTTATGAATCTGAATCTGAGATATATGAACTGTCAAAATAATGCTACAAGTTTTCCTATATTTATGAGATTTTGCATTCAATGCTAATGTATATATGCAATCAAGGAATCCACCAATAACTTGTGACCACATGAATAGGGTGGTGTTAAAAGGGGGGACGATAGCATATTTAAAATTTGAAATTTATGAATTCGAAATGTTATTATATTTATCGACTCTTTTTTGTCGAGGTGGAAGAATTAAGATAAAATAGAGACAACATTAAATTTTGAAATTTATGAGTTCGAATGTTCTGCCCTAAATGCACCAATCGAGGCAGAGGAAATCGATTAATTTTCTATATATAAAAAAAATTAGTACTCATTTCGTCTCATCTGAATCAGATTAGAAACCATACAGTATGAATACAATTTTAGCTAGTCGCTTTAGTTTATTGATCGTAATAATTTGTAAATATATTCAATATCTAACAAGTATTTTATCGGTATTTTCTTATTAACTAAAGAGTATACACACAAGAAAATGCAAAATTGGCATGAAATATTTATGAAGGAAAAATACACATGTACCCCTTCAACCTATGCACAAAATCGCAAAGACACACTTATACTATACTAAGGTCCTATTATTCCCCTGAACTTATTTTATAAATAATTTTCTATACCTTTTCGGCCTACGTAATACTAGATTGAGAAAAAAAATCAATCAGTATTGGGCCCACAAGATAGTGTTACGTAGGCCTAAAAGGGTAGAAACTTATTAATAAAATAAATTTAGAAGTAATAGGACATTAATATAGTATAAGTGTGTCTTTAAAATTTCGAGCATAGGTTGATGAGATACTTGTGTATTATCCCATTTATGAAAGACAAATTCATCACAAAATTCTAATGTTTACAAACTTTGTGAGGAATTTATGGAAAAATTTAATTTATTATGCCATGGAAAAAGGTTTTTTTCTTTACTAGATGACTATTTTATATTATTCCATGACCATGGCAAAAGTTTCAAATAAAAAAAGTAGTTAATATTGCAAATCAAAACTTTACATCTCATTGGGCAAAATAATAGTTTGTACCCCCACTTTCCCCTAAAACAAATATAATAATCCATTTTATTTTATTTTTTGCTTTTAAATTTTTATATATGGAACTTACATTTTTATCAAATCTTTAATATGGGCCCTTGCTCTCCAATAAGGTGATTTGATAAGAACTCAATTGCTCCAACTATTAACTATCATTTTCATTTGTCAAATCTTGAAGACACTTTTTTAAAAAAAAGTTAAATAAAAAATCTTTAAGATTAATGTTATAAGCAATAAGTCCTTTAGAATTATTTTTCTTAAATGAATTTGACTTTTGAAGTAGAGAGTAAACTTGAGTCGAATGTAGACAGATCGAAAGAAGTCAAATAATATTTATTATTTTACTATAATTTAAATTCAAAACACATCAATTCAAATTACGTTATATAAATTAAAACAGATTGATTATAACTTTCATAAAGACCTAATTAATGTCTTTATCAAACCAAAAAATTGTTTGGATCTAAATTTTGCTCATTTCTCTTTCAAACACTTTTTATCATGTCCAAAATGTGTAGTTACTTTCCAGCCTATGTTTTTCTTAATTTTTCTATTTTCTGTCTCTTCTTATTTGGAGACAAATAATATTGTCTCCCATTAAGAAAACAACTAAATAAGAACTTAGATAATGTTTGTATTTTTGTCTACTTATCAACATACTGTTTATTCATCCCTAAATAATCATAGAACTCCACCTAAATATATGTGATAGAAGAATTTTTAATCAGAGATTTTGAATTTAAATATCGAAATAATTTTTTAAAAAAAATGAATTTTACGTAGTACGAATTTGAATTAACTAAGTCATTAAATATTGAATAATGTTATTTTTTAGATGAACTAAAATTTTTAACTATAGGAGTATTACTTTTCAATCTTATAGATTTGTGGAATTTATTTATGTTTATTGTAATTTTTAAAAAAGAAGAACCTAGATGCTAAATGACCTTTAGTAATCAACATGGATGGTAGCATGATAGTTATAAATAAAGTGGCGGAGTCGAGAATTTTATGAAAAATATGTTTAAAAAAAAGGTTGTTGTGTTAAGGATGTGTAAAAATAAATATTCGTTCATAATTATTAATATTTAACCTCAGTATACTATAAAAAAAAATTCGATAAAAAATGTGTATAAAATCACTGTTCACCTAAAATTGATGATCCTTCATCCTTAATTAGACGTCTGAAGTTTAAGGTCTTGAAATCGAAAAACCCTATTGGAAACTTTGTCTTAAAGAAAATGACTCTAACTTTATAGATATTTTAACTAACTAGGATAAGACTTTAGACACAATGCCACCAATCAAACTAAACCACATTTTAAAGTCTCAAACTTAATGCTCCAAACCAAAACCATTATTGCTAGTAAGTAGTTAAGAATCACAAGTTCATTGCCTTTATTATCTTTTTATTTATAAAAATATGGGACTCTAGTGTTTTGTCAATTAATCTTTAACAATAAGGTGATGTGATTAATGACTAAATTGCTCCAACAACTATCTTTTCAATGGAGTCACTTTCTATTTCTATGCACATTTGACATGATACCACTACTTGGAGATCTTAATGTTATAAAATTGTAATGAATTTTGATATTCATTTACTTATTTTGGTGTGTGTGGGGTTGGGGTGGGGTGGGGATAATAGCTATGTTAGGATCGAATCCATACACGCACACTTGATGAATGAATAACACAAGTACTTGCAAGAGAAAGAGATGAGAGATCTAGAGAGAGAAAGAGAAAAACCAATATTTCGTGGTAACACTCTGTGAGTAAACTTTCAAGGCGATGGATATATATATAAATAATTCAGATTTAATCGCGTAAACATTAATATATGACAGTATATCAAATATTAATTAGGCTCCACAACCTAACAAGCTATACTATAGTCACTATACTTTTATTTTAGAGCATAAGGCATCAAGCTATTTTTTATAACAAGAAAATCATTTAAATATTATTATCACAGAAAATCACTATTAATCAATTAGGAAAGTAAAATATTATTATCGCATAAAGTCACTATTAACCAATCAAAAAAGTTTCATCGAAATCTCAAAATGCAATACAAAAAACGATATAAGATGTAATAAACAAATTAAAACAGACGGAATAATAAAAATTGCGCCTCTAAATGACTTTTGGATTAGTTTTTAAAATAAAAAATATGTTAAAGCAATAATTAGAATTTTCAGTTTCATGAAAACTTATATAACAATACTTTAAGATTTTAATTTTTTACTAACCACTCTCCATTTTTGGACTTAGGTTTATATTAGTCCCTTAAAAATATTCCTAAGCAATTTTTGTCCTTTTAGGTTTCCTAAACCTTGGAGTATTTTATTTAGTTTTCATAAAAAAATTCACATATTTTATTTGTTAGATTTTTGGAGAACTATGGTTAATAATTTAACTCAAAAAATCACAAAAGTTACATTAAATTCTAAAATTATAACATTAAAAATTATATTGTATAGCTAGGTAAAAACATTATTTCTATATATTTATATTACATATTGACATTCTTTAACTTCTACATAATTTTATTATTTTTTATATATTTTTACAATCATTAATTAAAATTCTGACTCCATCACTATTTTTTAATCATCTATTTAGCATTAGACAATTCTACTTTTGTAGTCCCACATGTTTCCAATAAACTTGTTTTTGCCCCTACTAACTTTTTTCTCAAATAAAAATAACCACAATTTGAAAAAAACTATTTTCTTTTTTGTACAAACAAACTCTCCAATTTTTAGAAACAATTGAACCCAATTTTTTTTCATTTCTTTTTTCAAACACCTTTTATTAGGTCCAAATATTCAATTATTTTCAAGCTTTTGTACTTTCATGTTATTCTTTTGTCCTATCACTCTGTCTCTTTTTTGTTGTCAAATAAATAATGTCTTCCATTAAGAAAATAAAATAATATATAGTTAGTTTATGTGTCTACTTATCTACTAGCTAGGTATTTTTTCTTTCATCGTATAAGTTAGGGATAATTATGAATCTGAATTATAATATTTTAGATTACAAAATATATTTTGTACTAAATATAGTAATAGGTTATATTGTATATGTATATTATTTGTATGTATATATTAGGTATATTTTAATTATATTGATAAACTAATTAATCGAAAAATATATTCTTAATTTTAATTTTTAAGGCAATGAGAAAAGTCCAGCTAGAAAAGATATAGATATTTTGAAGTCCAATTATTAGGACAATTTGTTTTCTTTTCTTAAAATAATGGGGGAATGTTCAAATTAGTTTTTGAATTATTCTTTGTTAGTAATTGAAGCCAAATATGTGGCTTTTATTATTATAGGTTGGTTCAAATATATATATTTACAAATTAATTTAAGAAGGATTTTAATTAATGTGACTTTTATATTAGGAAAATATATTTATATTTGTAAAAATTATTAACAGTTAATTTGGGTATTACGCCTGATACATTGACTATTCGTCATTAGATTCCATAAAAAAAATTGGATTGACTTGTTGTAATCTTGTTGTTCATGTTTATTGTGAATATTAGTTCACGATGAGGACTAGAGACCTATGATATGTTTATGATTGTGGAAATTGGTCATATTTCATGTAACTAGAACTAACTGATAATTCTATTTATACACTTCGAATTTTGCGTATATTGATACTGCATTTGCTATTATTTTTTTTATTATATATGAGTCATATTTCTGATACTGCTTCGTAACCTCCAACGTGATCCTAGCGTTAACTAAATACAAGATAAAGCTACTTCTTTCGGATTATCTTAAAATCGTCTTGTTTTTAAAGTTAATTTCTAGATTGAGATTTTTGTTAGTTCTCTTATTTTTCTTCGTTTTTATTATTTATCGACATGTATTAATAATAAATTAATTTTTTATTAAAAATTAATATAAACATCACTCACGATAAATTAAAATCATTTTACAATTTAAAATATTTATTATTTTCATTCGATATTCAATATTCAATATTCTTACAGCTACAAATAAGTACAAGGGAGCTCGTGAACACTTTATTTTTCCAATGTGTAATGATTAACACTGTTGAAATAGCAAGTTGGTAGTTACAAAAAAAAAGATATTGAATAAAGACAATTCTGCATAATAATAATTACTGCCACCAAAAACATAATTTAATTTAAAAAATAAAAATAAAAATTGTACTTTAAGCAATTGAAAAAGCCTTAAAAGAAGAGGGTTGTTTTCTTGTGAAAATTAAAAACTTTTGTACTGAAAAAAGTTTTATTAAATATGACTATTATTTGCCTTGGTAAAGTAACCTATCACAATTCACATGACATTTTTGAGTAAATTTACTCTCCATATAATTTTATCGTAACGCTAAATGATAAAAAAATTTAGTAAGAAAAAATTTAAAAGTTTATGATTCTTTTATTCTAAAATAAATTGTTTTTTTTTATTTTTAATCAACGAGGTAAAAATGTTTTAAAAAAGTAAAATAGCATATATAAAGTATCATTCTTGTCAAATTCTGATCAATTTCTGACCAAAAGAATTTTTTCATATTTTTACTTGTCTATTTTGTTAAAAAAATTATTTTATTTAATTTTAAAAAATAAAAAGTAGTTTATTGTTTTATATTTACCATCAGAATATAATATTTTTCAATATGTTCTTAAAAAATTTAAATTTATAATATTTAAAGAATAAAAATGAACTAAGAGAGTATCTTAAATCTTGTTTGCTTTGAATTTGTGAAAATGGTACAATCACTTTAATGAATACAGGGTCCTTTATTATGACTAAGACTATGCATGTTTAATCACATTTAACACTCTCACTTTCTTTGAGATTTATTGTTAAGTATTATTTGATAATATATATATATATATATAATATAATAAAATTTAAATAATAATTAGTGTATAGGTTATATTTAAATTAATAATATAACTAGTAATAATCATCCAAATAAGTTAAGGATCCTTCAAAAATTAACCTCTTTTTAATAATCTCACGATATTGTAATCGCAGTATAATTTCGATCTCAATCTGTACTCTTCGGATGAACACTCTATAGTGAGTACTTTGTGTCGACGAGATGAACCCTTCACTGTGTAATAGTGTACATGAAATCTGAACCGCATTTAATAAGTTCTATGCGATAAATTTAATTCAAAAGATGTTGAAGAAGATTCGATCCCAGAGTATTTACCTATTATTTGATAATACGCATAGTATGATAAAATTTAAATAATAATTAATACATACGTGATATTCAAACTAATAATACAATACAGTTAGTAACAACCATCCAAACAAGTTACGAATCCTTCAAAAATGAACTTTTTAAAATAATCCAGGATAATATGTAATCACAGTACAATCTCCATCACAATCTACATTCTTTGAATGAGCACTCTATAGTGAGTTCTTCGTGTGAGCCAGATAAACCCTCCGTTGTACAAATTATACATGAAATCTGAACCGTATTAAGTAAGCCCTACACGATAGATTCAACTCAAAAGATGTTAAAAAGATTTTTCGACCTCAAATTATTTACGTAAATAATCACCTTTCAAACTAACTGAATCATTCGACGGACTAAAAATAACTTTTTCTAACTTTTTAGTGGGGTGGGGGGGGTGAGGGGGGGGTATTTTCACATGTCAAGGCAGGGGAACAATCAAGAGGGGATGACCACATTTTAGTTTTAATGATAATTAAATTGTTTGTATATGTACAAACTTCCAAACCTCACATAAAACCCTATTTACCACTCTCATTTAATTGCATTTAAAACAATTGTCTTTTTTTGTTACTATTTTATATATTTATACTCATATTTTATGGTCCATTTTCCAAATTATTTTATTTTATTTTATATTTTCCAAATCCCAATGTATATATTTCCCCACCATAAGAGGACTGCAGCTCCAAACCCATGAAGGATCTTTGACCAAAGTATATTTTATATTATATAGTTTTTTTATTTATATTTATAGAATAGAATAGAAGAATAGAAGCATCAAATTTCAGAGTATTACTCATCTTTGTTCCCTTTATATATATAAATATAATAATAAACAATTAAAATTCATTATTAATATTTTGATCCAAATTATGGAGGGAAAAAATCACTTTTAAAGTCAAAATAGGCTCCCTAAAATCGCGTCTACGATTTAAAATAATTGTTTGAAATTAATTGTATATCTGAAGTTTGAAGTTTGCTTGTCTGTATAAATGATCCTTCGATAGAAGGTTCACACGATAAAATATTACCTTAGTAATAGAGTGCCTCGATGTTAATTGTATCGTTACATATTAACTATAAAAAATCTCATACAAGTCACAGAAATAATGAAATATGCTAATCGAAATATTGATTTTTAAAGTAAAATTAAATTAAAATTGTATTGTATCTTTTTATTTATATTTTATATTATTTCACAACCATGATTTGCATAAAAAGTAGTACATGTCTTTTTTTAAAAGTAGCACCTTTACTTGGACAAAATAAAAGTTACTTTTTTGAAATAAAACATTTATTCCAATTTACATATTTTTATTTAGAACAATTTATATTTTAAATTTTAAAAAAAAATTAACCAGAATGATATTTTATCCATGCTATTTTACTTTTAAAATATTTTTATCCTTTTTAACTTTAATATATTTTAACTAACAAAAAAAGATTAATTTTCAAAAAACAAATAATATAATTAATTGAAATGCAGATATTTTTTATCCAAACCTAAAGGCATAATTTACTGAATTTCAACTATTTTGCCTAAAATTCAGCAACTGAATTTAATATTATTATTATTTAAATTTCATTATATAAATTCTCTCCAAATGAAGTGACATGTAAACTCAATTTTTTCTAAAAATAATTAAAATCCGGTTATTTTCGATTTACATAATCTTCAAAAATAAAAATAATCTTAATATCAACCTCATCGAATGCACGATATTTATAACCGATAATATTATACATATATATAGTAAAACTCAAAAAATTTGACTAAAATAAAAACAAAATGATACAAAAAAAAAAAGAAAAATAAAAGTAATCTTAATATCAATCTCATCGAGTGCACCATATCTATGACAGATAATGTTATACATATATATATATATATAGTAGAACTCGAAAATTTTGACTAAAATAAAAACAAAATGATGCAAAAAAAAAAAAAAAGTACATTACTAATAATAATAGATTACAATTTTCACAGCATTTTTAATCACCCCTTTCACTAACAAAATACAACTTAATTAAATCAAAAAGGCTGTGAAAATAGAACCCCTTTTTTTTCCTCCTAATTCTAAAAATTCAAACAAAAAAAAAATACTTCAAAAAAAAAAAAAAAACTTACTATAATTAAACTAATTCTAGAAAACCCATTTTATATTACTAAATATTTATGGGTCTTCAAAACTCTTCGATATTACGATATTTTTGAAGAGTTTGAACATAATATTAACACCGACTAGAGTTACGAAAAAAAGAAAAAAAGTCACGTGACTATAACCTAATGGTCACGTGAGTATCACCTATAAGTCACGTGACTTCCGCCATGCAAGAACGGCGAGCTAGCTCCGGCGACTCCTGGCCGGAGAGAAAAAACCCCATTCCAGATCTCAGTAAAAGCCCTAACGATAATCCCATGATAATACGGAGAATTCAACTGCAAAAAGCAATTCAAAAGCTCTTTCAAATCGTCTTTAGAGTAAATCTCTTTTTCCAAAATCATCTGAAGCATTGATTGACGGAAATCCAAATACGGGTCGTCGGAGTCTTTTTCAACGGCGACGCTTTCCCCGCCGATTCGGCCGAATCCTTGAACGGCTTTTGAGGTTTTGAAATCGGAAGATTCGTTGGTTGTAGAATCGGAATTAGGCGAGAAAGTCGTCGTCGTTGTATCCCATGAACTGCAAGAGGAGTAATTTGAGTAATTTTTGTTTTGGGTCTGAGATTTTGGGGATTTACGGGGTTTTGGGTGGAAAATGCTGGAGAGTTTTGGACGGATGCAACTACTGCTGCAGCCGAGTTTAACGGTGACGTTACTGAGAATGATTCTTCTCCGGTGAGTTGACATTGCCGGAAAATGTAAAAGTTGCAGAGATTTTTTTTTTAAAAGCTGATGAGAGAGTGAGGAAGAAGAAGTGAGGAGAAAGTTATATATAAATGGTTCATGTGGGGGTAAATGGGTAGAGAAATAACGGATAACTAATTTCGAAATTAATTTTTCTAAAAATAAATATATATATATATATATATATATTAAAATTTTCGTAACAACTCGGAAATAACTTTTTTCTTTTTTGGTTTTTCATTCGATATTCGGAGTTTATGTTAGAGCCTCGACTGAATCTGGATCGCGCACTACGGGAAAATAACTTTTTTTTTTGTTTTTCATTCGATATTTGGAGTTCATGTTAGAGTCTCGATTAAATCTGGATCGCACACTACAGGGAAATAATTTTTTTTTGGGTTTTTCATTCGATATTCGGAGTTTATGTTAGAGCCTCGACTAAATCTGGATCGCGCACTGCGAGGTCCTTTCCAGGGTGGCGCTTCCACCACGATTTTTTTCATACTCAGGAATCGAACACGAGATTTCTGATTAAAGGTGAAACGTTATCACCAATGTAACATAATCCATGTTAGTTCAGAAATAACTTATATTGTATTTTAATTAGAGGTTACGGGTTTAACTCTTTATGAGTACGTAATTATTTTCGTAAGGGAGTGTTTTACCCTTTTAATTTGAAACTTTATTTTGCGTGAAATTTAAATTTAATTGAATTTTAATATGAATATCAGACTTCGAACGGATTAAAAAGAAAAAGGAGAAGGTATCTTCATGTTGATGATAGCGTAACAGGTAGTTGAATCAACCAATTGATGACAGTATTTATATTAAGGTTACCCAATTATATATATATATATATATATATATATATATATATATATATATATATATATATACTTTCTGTAAAAAATTATCAGTAATTAATATTTATATTAAGTCAATAAAAATATGAGAGGCATAAAGATGATTTTATATACTGTTTAAAAGTAATGATTAATTAATTAATTAATATTTTTCCTTTATTATTATCATAGCATAAATTATAATGAATTTTTTTTTGAGATATATAATATTTGGCATCATATAATTGCAAAGACAGAGAGAATTAAGATTATTTTATATGTGTATATTGACGAAATTTAATTTTCTCTTTCGTCTTCGAAAATCGTTCTTTTTTAACTGTAAAAACTTATTTAAATTTCTCTTCCTACTTTTATTTTCTGATAAAAACAATATTTTCTTTGACGAATAGCGTATAAACTTTTGAAATTCGATCCGCTAAAAAAAGTGAAGCTATAAATTATTTCCTACTAAGTGAAATAAAAATTTCATTTATTTTTAAAGTTATTTTTTTGAGAAATTAAAAAGGAAGTGAGTATAAAATAATATATAAAATAAAGGTATTTTAATTTTTACGATAGTGTAACAGCTAGTTGACTTAACTTATTGATGACAGCCTATTTAGGGTTACCCATTTTTCATAATCCTTTTTCTCGTTTAAATTTAATCGTCGTTTTAATTTTTTTCACGCTAATTAAAAAAAGTAATTATCGTTTTAATATTTTTTTATGCTCATTAAAAAAATGATAGATGATTTATTGGCTATATTTCTAGATTGAACATTTGTGAAAAAATATCTTATTTGGATTATTTCATCTCACATTTAATATAAGATATTAAATTCATCATTTTAGTATAAATGATTAAATGAAACTATTTAAGAAGTTAACTAATGCCTCAAATCAAAAATGAAATTCAAAAATTCCAAAATATAATTAAAAATAATTGTTAGGTTTTACGTTTTCAAAATAATATTTATTTTGAAACAATTTTTTTAAGTTAAAGTGATTGTTATTTTATAAATATTTGCCTTGAAATTTTGATTATAGAAAAGTTTTTAAATAAACAAGTATAACTAAAAAAAAATTAATATATTTTATGTTATTAATTTAACTAACTAAAAGACAAATAAAGTAATTTAATAAAAATTAATCGAAACGTTCAATTAAAATAACAAACTTAGTTATTGATTGATACACACAAGTAGATATTATTTAAATGAAATTATTATTATTAATTAATATGCAAGTGAGATTAATTAAGGTAAATAAAATATATAGTGCATGAATGAGTAATTAAATTATTAAAAATCTGACAAATACAGAAGGTATAATGATCTAAGATTCATTAAAATAAATAAAATGATAAGCCATTGATTTTCTGCCAACCATTTAGATTTAATTACATGTGGTGTGAGCTTCCTACTAGTTTACACATGTGTTTTAAGCCTCAAATATATAAAATATAATTTTATTTCGTGTTCTGTTCGGTCGGAATAGATAGTTCAATTTCTTCCCTTAAAATCGTATTTAAGAATTTCTTACCTCATACACGATAAGTGATAATGAGAAAGGGCGTGCAGCGACTTGTTGAATATATTGGTAATTCTTAGAGATTTTATCTCTGATGACAGCTTTTTAGTTAGTAATAAAATTGGAAACGGGTATTCCATCTATTTTGATTATGATCAGATTTTTGAGATTGATAAAGACTACTCTTTTATGAGTGAACTAGATTTCTTTCTCGAACTAAGTTTCACGTGGACTATTACACGGTCCATGTGTCTTCTACTTGAATTAAGTTTCACGTGAAATATTACCACGATCCAATAATCAATATTTTAATCAGATTCACTATGTAATCGAACGTTAATGATCATTAAAAAATTTATAGATAAATTTTATTTATGTGTTTGTCCATCTCCAAGCTACTGTTAGTGTGTTAGAGGTAATAATTAATGAGTCCCGCGATATCACTCTGTCATTATCATAAAAATGTTACTGAACTTGTAGCTCTGATATCAACGATTGACTTACTATTAATATTGTGTAGTATTGTTTGTTGGCTTAAATTCATATAGTTTTCTTCAAAATATATCAAAGTTAATTATATTCATACACTTTATATGTAATTTCTAAATCATTTTAATTATCAATTTAAAATTTTATTCACACATTCAAAATAAAAAATAAAAATTGCTTTTTGGATTTAATTTAACTTACTACAATAGATTGCTAAGATATGCTTTTTCTTTTTTCAGAAATGAGATTTTTTGCCATTTTAAATATTATTAGAAAATGTCGTTTTATCATCCAAAAAAAAAAAGAGGTCTTTTTCAGAGCATTTATATGAAAAAATGAGGTTTTCTTATAAAAAAAATAAACCACAAAATTAAAATAAATCATAAGTGACTTAAAAAATAAGTTCTCTCTGTATTTTCAGGTTAATATAGTGAAAAAGTAAGAACATAGATATGTTTTCGAAGTCAAGAGCCTATTAGACTTTGTATTAAATATTACTCCCTCATTTGTTTATTTTCACTTTATGCGATGATATTTGAGACACTTTTAACGATAGAAAGAATTTATAATTTAAAATAAGTTATATAAGATATAATGAAGCTAAAATCATGATGTAGAGAATAAAATTACTAATTTAAAGTTTTTTTTTCAATAAAAAACTATAACAAAATAATGAAACAAGCACTGTAATTTCATTTTTTTTGACAAAAAACTTATTGTTAAAGTAAAATAAAATCTTGTTAATTAAATTTTATTATGTAAGTTATATAAATTGAGGTGAAAATATTTATAAATTAATTATGGTTTAGTAATAAGAATGTACTTTTTTTTTTTACCATGATTAAGTTATAAGTAATTTTTTTTTATTAATAAATATTTTTTGGTGTTTGGTTTAAGTGAAAAATATTAATCTCATATAGAAAAAGAAAGAGAATATGTATGTTAAAGGTTAAATAAATGAAAGCAAGGACCACATATGGATATTATTAAATAATAATAGTTTTTGTACTTTTTAATCAAAAAGCCTTTAATAGAGGATGTGATGAGTCGATATGGAGGAAATCGAACAAAATAATTAAGTCGATAAAAACTCATGAGAGTCATCAACCTATTAACCTACACATACCAGATGGTGTACATTGAGCGAAAGCTAATTTTGACTTTAAATCCAATGAATAAATCTTCTTCGATGAAGAAAGCGTTATAATCAACCTCAATTATCTAGTTTCAATATATGGTAAGCACTTCGATTAATTATATCGCGTTAGTTAATTTTGAGCCTTGTTAAGTGCAAAATCATCATTATTAAGAAGTTCTTTGCTAATGTGGATTAATTTTTTTAAAAAATATTTATCAATATTTTAGGGGTTTTTGTTGGGGGTGGGGGTGTTATGGGATGGGAAATGAGGAATGAATTACAAGTTAATGAATCGAACTTGCACTAACAAGACAGGAATTCAGATAATCAACTAATTAAATTACTGATTAGATTTATCATTTTATCACGGTGGTTTAGTATATGCATACAAAACATATTGAGATTTTGAAATTATGGAAAAAAATTACTTTATTTACAATCTTATTAATTATTCTATTAGAATTAAAGAGAAATATCTACAAAAATACAATAAGATATCAGATTCAAACGTTCTAACCTTTATAAAAATTCTTTAAGCTCTAGTTAAATAGGATAAAATTATATTTTTTAAAACTCCATTACAACGTAAATACTAAACATCGAATAAAAAAATAAAATAATATTAATAAAGATTTATCCACTTGCTAACCAACTAGGTCATGAATTCAAATTAAAGACAAAAGAATTAAGAAAATGAATAAAGCATTAAAGTAAATTCAGAGATTTCTTGTATTTCATGACAAATCTATAAACTTTAGGGGCAGTCAAGGGTAGGCCACAACTCATAAATACAAATAGTAAACTCTCTGATAAAATAGTACAATTGGGTGGCTTTTTAAAAAAAATATGTAATGATTGAGAAGCTAAAGAAACCCTAGTTAAGTTAGAATAGTATGTTATGATACGAGTTTAAGTTATATATATATCGTTAATATGAAATAATATAACAAATATTTATAGATAGAGTCAGAATTTTAATGTTACGTATTTTGAATTTTAGAAATATGAATTCAAAAGTATGAGCATAGTTTTTAAGTATTTTTTTTACTTTGTTTGAAGTTTATGAAATTAGAGTTGAAGATAGGGTTGTGTTTAATTATATTATTTGTAAAAAAATATTTAAAATAGGGTTCATACTGAAAAAATAATAGAAAAACATGTTATAAGCTGTTTTTCAAATTTGAAACATAGAATTTTGAAATTTTTCATGGCCAACATGATTTTAAAATTTAAATACATTATTCGAACAAAAGCTATTCATTTTGATCGAACTCGTACTTAAATATCTGCCCTCGCTTAATTTGAATCTATCTTATTTTCGTGCTTACAAATTTCACATTTTAAGAAGACTAATTTACATATAGATGTTATTAGGTTGACTCAATTATCATCTTTTTGCGAGTTTTACACATCAATTATCAATTGTTTATTTTTTACTAAACTATTAGGGAAAATGCATTAATATTCCTCAATCTATGTCCGAAATTTTAGAGACACGTTTTACTATATTAAGGTCCTATTACCCGATGAACTTATTGTATAAATAATTTTCTACCCCTTTTCGGCCTACGTGACACTAGCTTGAAAAAATGTCAACGGCCCACAAAATAATGTCACGTAAGACAAAAAAGGATAGAAAATTATTTATAAAATAAGTTCAGGGGTAATAAAACTTTAGTATAGTATAAGTGTGTCTCTGAGATTTTGGACATAGGTTGAGGAGGTACTTGTGCATTTTCCAAATTATTAATTGACAGTTGAAGTGTTTTTTAGTGCATAGATAGTAATAATTCAAGTAGAAAAAAATAACAACTGATAGTTGGTATATAAAGCTCGTATAAAAATAATAATTCCGATATATTTTTTCGACTTTGATAAAAAAAAAATACCTTTTTCCCCTCTGAGAAATAGGTGGACAGACTCTTTTGTACAAATTTATTTTTGGCTGCAAACAATTATTACAAAAATTTAATTTTTTTTTGATGATAAAAGAGGGTCACTTTGCAACCATAATTTACATGTCAATTCATGTTAAAAAGAAAACAAGTTTCATCATTGCAATGGGGGCTCACACCCCACTTCATTGGTATCTGCAGCCATTGCTACAAATAACATTACCAATCAATGGCAAAGAAAAAACGCAAATATACCTCGAACTATCGTAAATGATATGCAGATATTCATCATCATACTTTTGGAACATTGATGACCCTGTCGTCCAAAAAAGTGAAGCATATGTGTTCTTCACTCTAGCGAAAGACTAAATAAGGACACGTGACATTTACGATAGTTCGAAGGTATTTTTATCATTTCTCTCTTAGAAAAATAACTGATATTTTTTTTTAAAAAAAAGTTTAAATTGTGATTGAAAATGTATATAATACTACAATAAACTTAGTGTAACTCCACAAGTGAAGTAGAATGTATGAAAAGTATAGAGGTTGTCGTCTTTCGACTTTTGCTTTAAAAAAAATAGTCCAAAGTAAAATTAAAAGAAATAATATAAATGAAGATAATCGTTACAGAATTTTATAGACGAGCGAACATATCGTATCGTCCTAAATAATAGTCATAACAAACCATAACAATAATCAAAGTATAAGAATATCACAAATAATAATTAAACTCAAAGAAGTACAAGAGTAGTAGTAGTACTAATAGGCAAGACAACTCCACCTACATTGATTAGTTAAGTTATTCTTTACTTTTATAGCTTTAAAGGGTCGTTAGGTTGAAAACAAGTTAGCGCACGATAAGTTATTCCACCATATATATATAGAATAACTCGTCCCCCCTTACTATAAAATGGTGAGATAAATAATCCAAAAATACCTGATACCTCCAACCTAACGTGAGATAAAATAATTCTACCTTTAGTTCTGAAATTATTATACTTCATACCTCACACCAAACAACTCTTAACGATGATGGTGTTTGAGGTACCATTAGTATATTTCTTGAATATTTTGCTTACCAAGACTTCAGCTGATGGAAAAAAAAAACCCTAACATTTTCTGTTTCTGCCCAAATTTGATGTCGAATCTTGCATGATTCTCATCGACTTCATTGACTGTTAAGACGAGCCCTCGAATGCAAGCAAGGTTCGAGACTCTTACTCGATCGTCACGGACGAAAGTGCACAAATAACCACTTGAAGGAACAATGTTTAAGACATAACCAAAAATTATACTTAGCTCTCTCAAAACCAACTTCAGTTCCTTGGAGTAGAAATTGAACACTTATCATTGTTGTCTTTGATACAATATATAATATAAATTTCATAAAAATCAAACATTCTCTTGAAATAATGATCTGAATATTGTTGAACCAGAAACAATCGATCACATATTAGCTCGATTTTATTGACTGCCTGAAGGCGTTTCCAGAAAGAGATAACGTCTACTCGGAGTCTATTTTTGAGAAATAATTCTTGATTAAGCCAGAAACATGCTTAGCTACCCATAATGAGCCAGCCTCTGTGCAAGAAAAAGCATGAGTAAAATTCTCTTTTTCTACTGCTACAACAGCACCTGGTACCTTATTGGAGATCTGTAAGAACAAAAGTGTTTATTAGATCAAATATCAAGCAAGTGATTAGAAAATAACAGCGTATACGGGCAGCTTTCAGTTTATATATTTCGTGACAGAGATACGTAGACGTTATATCTAGGCAACTCAAGTAGACAACTCGAGCCTCACGGTGCACCTGAACAAGCCTGATATGATATCAAAGGCAACTCAACTAGACTGCACACATTCACTCCATCACATTTGGGACATCGAAAATAGGATATGCATACTTTACTTAGTAGTGTAAATCTCATATTCTTCATTTCAACTCACAGCTTCACTTTGACTTGTATACTTTGTCAATATCTAATTTCACTAAAAAATGAGTTAATCACTTCCTAGTTCTTCGAGAATTGATCATTGACAATGGTTTCTAATAAGATAATCAAGTCGTGGCAAGAGTCCACATCCCTTTTTTTTATATTTATAACCGTGATGTCTGGGCCAACTTGTCGCACCTCGATTAAGTAAACGGGTACCGGCTACCTCCCACCAGCACATGTATCCAGTAACTCTACCGATCATGATTGAATAGATAGGAAGAAATCACCAAGTGTTTTTGCCTCTGCTAGGATTTGAACTCAACCAACTTTCATTGACCACGAAGCTATACCCTTAGGTGCAATAAGATGATCAAGTTGTTGTGGGAATTTACATTCTTCAGCAACATCAATGGAATTTACAACTAGATACATCTATTTTGTTAATTTCAAGTTCATAATGTTATGTAGGGATCATTATACTGTAAAATGTTAAACAATGAATAAACTGATTTTACAAAATGCAGTAATTTCGACCATATTGTAGAATTGAAATAGAAATTCTAGATATTATCTCCTTCTAGAAACTCATTAAATTGATTCTTACAGTCTTCAACTATGCATGAGCTCAAAAGAGCCAGACTCACAGCTTGCACAGCAGATTTAAAATGATAAAGCATGAGAATTTTTAAGAATGCTGGTCATAGCCGGATCTAACGTTAACGTGACATCATGGAAACGGTAAATCTTTGTAGTTTCACATTGCAAATATAAAAGGGAAAAATCTTCTCAATCAAATAAACAGTCAAACAGTATTTACCTCTTCATAAAGATCTAAGGGACCCCAGTGATCGTCGACTCCAAACAAAAATGCCATCTGACTTTTCTTTTCCCTCATAAATGACCAATCAGGTACCTCAGAAAGCTAATACAGAAGGAGAAAGAACGCATAATTAGGATAGACAGAGAAAACTTCTACGGAAGATTTACCAATATGCATGGTTTTGGGGCAGTTGAAAATTAATGTTTTTCTATGGGAGAATCCTGCCGTAGACTGTGGTCCAAGCTATTAGTGTGACATACATGATATATGCAGCTGTCGTGCAACAAAAAACACATGGTTTTTTCACCCTTTATATGAAAAATTACAGTCAATAGCTTCCATAACCACCATTATCTTTAATAAGAATATTTTGCATGAAAAATGTGCAAAATATGCACTACTTTGGAGGATTCAACATGTGGAACTTAAAACCAACTTGAAAGTAGGTCGCACTGGATCAAATAATGAATACCCTTGGATCAATATATATCACGTAAAAGGATAAATTTACCTTTTCAAATTCGGTCATTGCCATGTATAGCATGTTCTGAACGGTATGGTACTGAAAAGCATATTGCAGTGGGCAACAACGATTAGTATCTAAACTAAAAAAAAGATATAGATGTGTGACTTTAAAATATCAAGTACCACAAAGAACAAAAAAACAATTGTTTCTTGATGAAAACTGCAATGAAACCAATAGACAAAAAGAGGTTATTGATATTGTACTTCGTTTTGAACAGTTGCCCTCAAGATCACAGCGAGTAGAACTAGAAGCAAACTGCAGCCATCTAGTTACATAATTCTTCAGTAACTAGGTAATCTACAAGAAGCCATCATAAGACACCAAAACAGTGGGCTGAAATATGGAGGATTTCCAAATAACAGTGGGTTTATACATGGATCTACCAAGAGTGTACTTTTTTACCCTAGTTATGATGAGTTAACCAATAGAATACGAGATTGGTGTGTACTGTTCGGACATAAAACTGTGTTAATGGACAGCTATTAGGAGAGTCGATCAAAATCTTGAAGGACAGAGGATGAATCTAGAGCATTAAGATTTTAGGAAGAGTAGATAGTAAATATGAATAGCAGGTTTAGACTTCAGTTAACATGAAACGAAATTAGAGTGAGACTAGATGAGATTGCAGTTTCCAAAATGCAGACTATTTATATATTTGGGCTAAGGCTCTAGAGAAATGCATTGGTAGATGAAAATGTAAAATATAGAATTAAAATAGAATGGCTAAAATAGAGGAGTCCTACCAGAAAATTATATGATAGGAGGATACCTACTAAAGTTGTAGACACAGTAAATTTGATATTCTAATCCCCAACATATCCACAAGATGAGTTACTTAGAAATAAGGAGACATAACAATGCACATATTTGTCAATAAGTACAAATTGCACATGGAGAGGTAAATAATAAGTTGTTCTACGAGATTGTTTGGTTGTGTCTGTTGTGGACCTCCAATTGCACGGTCCGTAAGTGTGACAACAGTATGACCAGAAGTTTTGAATGGGGACAAAGTAGATCTAAAAACACATGGAGGAAGTCTCAAAAGACCAACAATTTCTACTTTCTAGGAATCCGTATGAACCAAGCAAAAAAAAAAAAAAAGGAGCAACGTGTCTTTATATGTGACACCAAATAGTCGAATTGAGGTTAGTCATTATAAGAACACTTGTTTGACAACAGTTATATAAGTTTGGTAAGAAATATTATAAGAGCCTAAGGATATATGTGAGATTTTGAAAATCATTGTCCTAAAAGAAATTAGAAGATAGAGGAATGAAATGAACACAAATGGATACTGATTAAGGATTCCTATAGCTGATTTAAACTAATCCGAAACTGAAGTGTAATTATTCTCGTAAAAATTAGGACTTGGCCATGTTTGCCTACATAATGTATTTCACCTTTGATGGCTTTGAGAGGGGAAAAAAGAGGCATGGTTTGCTTGCCATCAAAATTGACGTGGTTTGGCTTTTCGTAATTGTTTTGGTAAGAGCTTTGACTTGGCATTTTGGGAAAGAATTGACTTACAGATCAACTTGGCAAGTAGAACTCATCACTCATTTATGCTAAACAGAAGTGAGTAACTGGTTGATCTAATACTTCAGATATGATTACCACCAGCGAGAAAGAGAATCATAAGAAATTGATCCTCACCCTGAGGACATGTGAACAAAGAGCCTCCACTGCAGCTGGGGACCAGGAATTTCCCACAGAGTTTTTCACCAGAATCCTGGAGATCCAGACTGGTAACAATCCCAGAATTGCTACAATTGAACTAAAGCCTGTAGATAAGGTGCGAGATCTACAGAAGTTATAACCAAAGAACATCAGTTTTGTCACAGTAATTGCATGAGGAAAACAATGCCCAAGCTAATATCACACACAAACAGGAAAGAAATGATAATATACTCAAAATCAAAAGTGTCCCTCGATTTGTTTATTGGATATTTCTGATAGATGCCACGAATTAAATCCGAGATAAATAAATTAGAAATTGCTCAAACTCTAAATGTACAACTTCAGTTCGGAGAGCTTCTTAAAACAAGAAAAACAGAGGCAAGGATCAGTTGCAATCAGAAAAATGGACATACAAACTAGAACAATAGAAGTTACATGTTGAAAAATAAAAACTACAGCCACTTAGTTGGAAATGCTAATCAAGTCATACGATCTGCAAAGAGAATTTAATAATTTAGAGCTAAAAGCAATCTGATTGCACATGCTCGTTACTCAAAGTACATAATATAATATTAATGGATTCTACAAATTTTTCATTGAGGATTGAAAACAAAGGTATAGAACTGATGTAAGAGAAACAAAGTACTCGCTGGTCCCAAAATGGACAGGAAGGGAGTACAAAGCTCTCACTTAGCATAGAGAACAGAAAATGGAAAAAAGAACAAGAGATTTACGCTGCAATCTTCTTAATAATAGATTGTGTTGAAGACTTGGTATTTACAGCTAGAAATGGATACAAGCAAATGCAGTATGCCACCTAGAAACCAAAATAGAAGTATCAGAATGACAATTAGAATTTTGATATAAAGAGGCATGGTAGTGAAAAAAGATTATACATAATATAAAGAAGGCATTCTCATCACCTTTCCTTGGAATCTTTTAAAAATGTCTAGAGATATGTATGATCCAATAGAATGACCAACCTAAGAACGGAGATCAAAATCAGCCAATAGCATAAGTTAATATTACAACACATGAAACTTCTAACACAGCCAGAAACTGAGAATCTGAATATCTACCAGTACTATAGGAACTTCAACATCCTGAAGTTCATGCTCTATGAAGTTCATCTGGAAAAAAGATTTGAAACAAATTAAATCAAGAATGCAGATTGATATAGACCATTGTTTTGAAAGGAACTTTTATGGCGATTCCTGGGACGCAAACTGGAGTGGGCATACGAAAAGACATACTGGGGGGATAGCGAGCTGTAAGTTCTGTTGGGAGCATCCCTACTAAGCAAGGCACATGACGTACCACAAGAAGAAGGCTCACGCCTTTTGGAACTTATAAAAATAGATGTAATTTACACAATCCCATTGTTTTTTTCTAAATCCCTCTTTGTTAATACTCAAATTCTTCCCACACCAAAGACTAGATATCTGATAGATGACTTTAATAGAGCTAAAGCAAAAGCAACCTACGAACTCCAAAGTAGGATACTATTTACAAATCCTATTCCTATTCCTTGTTCGAAATTGCACAAATCCTATTCCTACTATAATATTAATTATTGAAATGTAAAACTGAATACTGATGGGACTTATGCCCTGTGGATTACGCATTGCTCCATGCCCTCAAACACCGATATAGACGTTGAACTTCCTTCTGAGGAAGAATAGACGAAGCTAATCCAATAATGAGTATGAGTAAAAACTGCTCTTGACTACATCCTTTAGCCACAAAATGAATGGTAATTTCAACGTTCCATTAATATAGATATAGCACTAATGAGGAAATATTAGTGCTATTGGCACCCTAACCATAAAAGAATTGCTAACGATATGCTTTTCACCGTCCCATCTGCCACACCCCCTCCCCGAAAAAGAAAGGATTTCTTTTTTAAAAAAATTCTAAAATGTGGTAAGAAAATTACCTTGTGATCTGTTTGTTCTTGCAGTGAGAACAGCCTTCCATGCTCCCAATTCTAGCAATTGGAACAAATCATACAACTATGTTAGCCATGCAGTTGTTGGAGTATTAGTGCCAGCTGAAAGTGTAAAACAAGATATTAACATACACCAACGAATATTCATCTTTAAAGACTATCGAGTCAGTCTATGACAAATCTTAGTTCAATCAAACTGTGAACTAAAATTAAGGGTTAGAAGGAGTAAAGATAACAGAAAGGAAGAACAAACACCAGAGGCCCTTACAGCAACTCAAAACTGAGACTCCATTTTATCAAATGGATATCACATGTTCCAAATAGAATGATGTGTGCAACCTAACTTGCACAGCAATACCAAAGCTTCATTACGACTTAGCTCACTGCATCCTTTTTAATAGACGGTCTTTTAGTTCCACATAGAGTCATATTGAATGCTAATGGAGTTCAGAAGTAGTAAGATACCATGTTAGTCTTTCGATGCTTGTATTTAAGAAGAGGTTCCAGTTCACGATGATCCCTTGTCATGGATAGAAGAACAGTTGGTGTACACATATCTGAAAGACATGAGAGTATATATATACATGATAGACATGTCTCATTGGTCTCCAGTCTTTTAGTTCAAATATTCTTGAATTGACCACTTATACATATTAATTAGGGTACTTTTTAGGTTTTGTAACTATTCCTACTTTTTTCTCCTGCAAAAGAAACTGTCTTTTATGAAATATAAATACTTGGCAAAGACTAGGAATCTAAACCTGTTGTCCTATGAATTTTATCCCAAGAAGCAGGAATAAAGCTTAGGAATATAGAATTAAGAGAAAAAGTTATAGTAGGAATTGAACAATGCAAAAATGTATTTAACCAAGTTTCTTTCATACTTTATACAACTTCAACGCGCCAACCTCAATTTTTAAAACCTTATGGATAGACTATCTGCATATGATCCTCCTAACTCCCCTTTGCTAAAGGAGCTTCATAAACTCCAGCAAAGTTTCAGTAACCCGTAGGTTGTGAATGCGCGTACAATTGTTCCTGGTATATATCTGATTAAAGGGTTATGGGACTATGCGGTAAGGGTAGGGGCAACTTTTTGCTAATTTGTAAAGTTTTGATGAATCCAAGTGAAGCTCTCATTCCCATATTGCACCCGTTTGAATCAGAAAAGTAGCCATTGTAACATGGTACTCAAAAGAATAAGGAGGTGGTGAAGAAAGGTACTAGGCAATGAAGGGGATGACAAATCATAGAGGTAAGCAACAAATACATGCTGTTTGCAGTTCAAAGGTTATTGCGATAGTCAAAATGTTTTTATGTCTTGAAATAATGCTTAATTCATTAAGAACATGGGAACTGAAGAAAATGAGGGTGATCTTAGACAATATAAGCAAACTTAAGCTGAGTAGGGAGGTTGTGAACCAGCTGCCAGTATTCAAATTGATGTTGGCCTAAAGGCGTTACCTTTTCTGTTTGAGCAATGTGTGAGATTGCTGAAAGAAACAAAACGAAAAATGGAACAATTAGTACAAAAGTTCATATTTTAAAACCACAAATGAGTATTTCTAGCTGATCAGGAATCTCGCTATTCAAGATGTGAAACTGTATCTTGCCTGTCACAGATGCAGTTCCATCCAGCAGAACATAGAGTGATTCCAGAAAATCAAGATAAAATGAGATAACACCTGCAGCAGTATACATAGTTTATTTACCGTAACACTTCATTAACACGTACAAAAACATAGATTCAGTGGCTTACAAACTATAACAACCTGGATTTCCAGGAATAAACAAAACATGAAACTTCGGGTCCTTGGCATGAATTTCCAGCAGATCCATCTTATAACTGACCCAGCATTACATGCACAAGATGAGAGACTACCCTCAATAATAAACACTAACAACATGATTTGATCTTCAATCAGCAGCTCATTTCTCATAAGTAAAAGGCAATTGGATAGCAAGTAAAATACCAATCAGTTCGATATCATAGTAACCCATGAGAGTACCAAAATGCTATCTCAGCTATCCTACCTTACTACTCGATCCGTTCCACTTTGTTTGGCACTATTTCCGTACTAGTCCATTCCAAAAATAAAAAAATAAAAGATAGCACTCTTATATTCCTAAAAAGGATGAAACTACTATAAACAAGAACTTTTAAAATAGAAAATATTTTTAAAATGCTTCAAGAATTCCTAAAAAAAAAAAAAATGAACTCTTTACTCTCAACTACTACATATAAAAGCACCCTATGTGGCCTAGCGATCCATGAAAGTGGGTTGAGCACCATGAGGTCACAAATTCAAATCCCATTTAAGAGAAAACACTAGTTGAGGTGCGCGCAAACCAGCCTGGACACTACAGTTACCAAAAATAAAGACTATTACATATAAAAAGATATGCACAAAACATAAAGAATGATAATTTCTACACCAAAAGACTAGATTTTTAAAATAAAAACTCACTAGACACAATGACAAATGTGCTTCAAACTGAAACTCCAATAATCGAGTCTGTTGTGACTTGTGAACCAAACTGACTCTGACACTCTGTAAGGGCCTATGGGCTACTAGAGTCTTTTATTTGGAATCTCATTTGTTAAAAAGGACTAGAAGTTAGAAGTATGGTTAGACAATTATGTTGAAGCTTTGGCTGTCAGTTATCTCATCCCCTTTCACTGTTCTAGTATCTCTTCTTTTATGTTAATCTCTCCTTATTTAGTGCGTTCTTACTACGTTGTGCGCATTATAGTTGTAACTTGTATTTAACGATAAATATATATTATAATAGTGCTTGTGTTGAATTCGAGTTTGTTTCAGAGACTATATTAGCAATGTCTAATGTCTATTTACCCCTATCTATCTCATCACATTCACGAATACAGCTAGACAGACTCGAACCCCGAAAAATTACATTTTGCATATATATATATATATAAGCTCAAAATTAGTTCTTCGTGTGCTTACTTCTTTATATTATGAAAAATCCTGATTCCGCAACTATATCACATTAACCCATCTCACTAACAATATAAATTAAACAAATTTAGAATCAAAAACACAGCTGAGAGTGCAATAATACCCTGAAACGTTACAAAGCCGAAAATTTGCACGCTTTCTTGTATCAATTAGACTCAAATTTTCAGAACCCATTTGTGAATTTCTGCACTTTGATGAAATTCTTCTCCTGAAAATTAAAAAACCCAGAAAAAAATCATTAATCATCGAATATATATCCAAAAAAATACGAATCTGATGTCTATTTACATAGTTTACAAAAAACAAAAATGGATATCAAATCTAACAAAAAAAGGTAAAATTATTTTGGGGTTTTTGCAGAGAATCTGTAGAACCTGGAGAAGTAAGAGAGAGTTCGAGTAATGGTAGAAAGATGATGAGCAAAAACCATGGATTTTACCTGAGGATTTTGTTCGAACTCAAAGAAAGTGTTTCTAATTTTTTATCATTTGTTTTCGGAGACTCGATTAATAATTTCATATCAAATACGTTTAAATATATGTATTTTTATTATCGGGTTACGTTAAAATTGGGAGAGAGTCGGAGTAACACTTTTCGGATACATGTGAATGAACTAAAATACATGTATGTTTGGACCAAATATTGGGAGAGAGACGAGCAGAGGCGAGAGTAGAGAGAGTCAAATACGCACCTAATTTTGATCTTATGTATACGTTATACATGTATTGCGATGGGCTAGATATATGTATTTGAAGTTCGAAATCTGGTACGTAAACATGACATTTAACTTGACGTCAGTTAGTAACTATGACTTTGATGTGCACTAGCAGACACTTAAACTATTATGAAATTTAACAAATAGACGCATTCGTCCTACGTGACACCTTACATGACAATTTTGTGTCATATGTGGCATCCAAAGCGTATTTATGTCATGTAAGACACGTGTGTACTTGTTCAATTTTATACGAGTTTAGGTGTTTATTTGTACACTTTCAAAGTTGTAGGAAATAGTTGTCCACTGAAACTAAGTATATGATATATTTATGTATTATGTCTATTAAAATTCGAGTAATTCACTTCTTAACTGGTAGAAATTTCGTAAGCTTAGCCTACATGCACCCTATGTCCCGAAATACGAGTTAGATAAAGTTGAGAGATTCATTTAAACCTTTTTCAATACAAAATCATCACGTTTATATATAATTAAAATTAATTTTTTGAAATATATAGCAGATATTGAACTTCTTTTAATTTTTTTAAATATTTACTTAAAATTATGATTTTATTTCACATTAAATATCTATATTACAATTTAATTAATCTGAATTCGTGCATTGCTTGACTTAGTTGAGGATATCGTTCCTCTCACCTGTCATTCTCCAAACTCCAAACAACTTTTATTTTTCTTATATTACAAATTTCTATCTTACTAAATGCATGTCTCATTTTTGTATTTTTTGAATTTATCTTGATTTTCAAAAAAGAAAAAGATTTTATGATTTTTACTAAAGATATATATAATTTATTAAAAAAAAATAATTTTTGTGTGATATTTTTACTAAAGGTAGTTTAGATCAAATTGATGTCTATAATATATATACTTGAATAAAACATGATTTTTCCAATTTTGCTCAACATATTCTTTGCGAAATGTTATATGTAAAAAAAGCTTAATTTGTTAGTTTGAAAACTCGCTTTGTGAATTGTACCAATCTTAGTTGCGTGGACTTTTCACTTTTGTTATCGTATTTGTCTCTGATTTTGTAAAAATGTACTATTTTTAGTGAATCTGACACACACTCTTAACATTTTTGAAAAGTTCGAACAACATAGGTATCAATATATATCAATATATATATCACAAAGTGAATATCATGAATCCCATTCATAATATTATTATTTTTTATTAAAAAAAAAAGTATAAAAAGTACACAAGTTCTAGCTTCATTATTTAAACTATATTAAAAAAAGAAAAGTATAAAAAGCAAGTTTGTCTTTGGAAGGAAAAAAGCAAACAAAAATTAAAGGAGTTAATTTAATATTAAGTTGATGAATCAACATTCAATTTTTGAAACCTAGCTTCATTATTTAAACTATATAATATATGGGAATTGTTAATCTATTATATGTTTTCTAATTCTCCAATTATTTATTGTCAACGTATTAAAATCGAAGACTTTTTCAAAAATGCATAGAAAGGGAATAGACGGTTATCTCAAAAATTTATATAGTATATGCAGATTCTTATACTTCATATTGTCAAATTTAAGACGACGGAAAAAAAACTTTTTTTTCAAATAAAATATTAATATAAATTTAACTCGACGCAATCTAACGATAAATCCAATATCAATATGCCTTAGGATGAATTATTGAACAGAGTGGCCTCCTATGTTACAAATAATTACTTTAGTTTTTTTCTTTTAATTAATCCATCTTAACTCATTAATAATCCAATATGTTTTTCTAAAAAAGCAGAGTTTTTATGTTAAGCATCAAAATCAATTATTGTTTATTATTTCATTTTGGCCTTCTAATTAAGTGATTAATTCTCCTTTTTTTTAATCGATAATGATCGATCTGCTGCATCATATTTTTTGATAATGTACGTGACAAGAAACTTCAAATGACTTAATTATACTTTGGTCTAAATTATATACTTTATTCTAGGGTCAATGATGAAATATCAAATAGATATATTATTTTGAATTTGTGGTATATGAACCATGTAAATGAACCTAATAAATGAGTCTATAAGAAAATCAAGTCTACTAGAAGGGGAAGCCTAGCTTCGACCAATATAGGTCACGAGTTCGAATTCTGAAAGTAATTATTAATATTTGTTTAGATTATGTTTACTATATCACACCTTAAGCATTTTTTTTCGAATTTAGCTAACGTGAAATATCTTGTGCATCAGAATGCCTTTTATACTGAGTCACGATTAAGTCCTAGTTTAGGCGAAGGAAGTATGACTGTCTTAACAATAATTGAAAGTCAATTCACTCATTCTAATTTATATGACATATTTTTTGCTTTATCGTTTCAAAAGAATATTATTTTATATTTTAAAATAATTAAATTACTCATATTTATCCTGCAATAACTTTTATAACCACACAAATGTTACAATATAATTAAGGCTACTTACAAAGTTTTATAATCATATAAATGCTATAGCATTTTTTAGACCATGAACTTTTTTTTCGCGTGATTCAAACTATCTCACGTAAACTAAAACGAAAAAAAGTGTTTAACGTTTTTTCTTCTTGTTTTTTTCTATTATTTTATCCATGCATGAAAGAGGGTTCACCTAACATAACTAACTTTACTTTATTTTCTAAATAATCTTAATTAATAAACAAATTAGGTGATCAAGAGATGATAGAAGCATGCATTTTCTTAATTCATAAAAATATCTAAAATTGACCTTTATTTCGTATATAGTATGGTTTACTATTTTAGAAAATTCAAGATAAACCTAATTTTTTTAACATTATCAATTATTCTTTAAGACTACAAATATCTTATAAATGAGATATGTCACATAAATATTTACGAAGTGAGACTATATCTTAATTAAGATATAAATAGAGGATAGAATAGTTTTTTTTTAAAAAAAATTATAATTATACGATAAATAATTTAAGAAGCAAGAAACATAAAAATATAGGTCTTGTGGTCAACCATTTACGTGTATGCCAAGCAAAAAAAGACTAGCTTGTGTATAAAGACACAAGTCCATAAAGCAATGTGATGAGAAAAAAAATAATGATCTTTCCGATTTGTAATTTAAAAATCTATGAAGAAATTAATGTATCATTTTATGCAGAATAGAATATAGAATAAAATGATATTCTTATAATTGATATTCGTATAATTCTAACCAACTATCAAACGATTTCTTAGTGACTGATCAATTGCTTAGAATGGAAAACGAATAAAAATAAAAGAATTTAAGTTACATACGTAAAAATATAATTATTATTTTTTATTAATTGAAAATAACAAATTAAAACACCTATTAGCTAAAATTAGTAAGTCTTTTTAACAAACTCTAACCCCAAATTGTTATATAATTTAAGTATTGCAAGCTTTTCCAACCTTTAATTCCTTAATTTTTTCTATAAATGACCCAAAAAAGATGTGTTTGTGAATTGTGATTATCTTTTGAGAGTTTTAGTACACGTAACTATCTAACAAATTCGAACTTTAATATAAATATCGAACATCAGATGAAAAATAAAAAAT
The DNA here is from genome assembly GCA_032847665.1 of Solanum chilense. Lineage (NCBI taxonomy): Eukaryota > Viridiplantae > Streptophyta > Magnoliopsida > Solanales > Solanaceae > Solanum > Solanum chilense. The sequence goes on along the minus strand of CM064963.1, from coordinate 2,566,846 downwards.
AAAAAATAAAAAATCAAATTACGTTTATAATAAAAAGTATTTTTTTTTTTTAAAAAAATAACTTTATCCGTTATATAATTAGTATATATTCTAAATGTATATCGACGCTAGGCAAGTGAATTTTTTTGACGATGGATTGAAAATGTTAAGATCCATTTTCTTTCCACCTTGCGGAAAAACTATTATAATCAATATAATTAAGGGCTTCTATTTTCACGAGATAAGATAAGACCTTTGTACTCGCTATACACACTATTTCTTAATTAATTCTTTAAGAATCTCCATTCATGTATGATGTATCAAAGCTAAAACTACTTAATTATCTCATAATGGAGATCATGATACCCACTGATCATTTTAAATTATAATTAGAATAGGATAAAAAGTACACTAGTTATCTACCTCTATCTTAAATATAAAGCATGTTTTTTAAATTAAAAATAATAATAAATATACGATAATTGAATATGCTTTAATTTCGATTATAATAACTGCACATTAAGAAATTTTGTACTTACTATATATCAAAAATAACTTTAATATTTTCAAAATTCAAACTCGAGCTTGATAATTAAGGATCAAAAAGGTAGTTTACTACCTCACTACAACCTTAATTAATTTGTTGGTTAAAACATAAGAAAGAGTATGTTTGTCTTTAAATAGGAAAATTAAAAGAAGGTATTTATGGATAGGAAGTGGATGGATTAAAGTTTATATTAAATAATAATAATAATAAAAAAAATTGTTATGTATGGACAAAACTACCAAGTTGATATGAAGAAGCAAACTCATTTTGTATATTTTGGTTCTAATAAAGAGGAAAAAAATTATTGAATAATTGTTTCTTCTTATCCTAAAAGTATATGAATTAAAGATATTAATCCAATTTGTCTTTATTATTACAATTCTTTTCTTTTAACCCCATCTTAATTTAAAATTCAACATGCTTTTATTAGTGACAAAGATACAACTTATTTTAACACACTAATATCAAAATAATTATCTTTTTTCGCTTAGTCTTCGTTAATTTCTATTATAATTCTAACTATAATTAGGATTCAAAAAATGTCGAATATGAAAGTTCTGATAAGATTTTTTAAGACAGATGGAATAAGGGTCAAAAGAGGAACTAAAATTTGTTTAAAAGGATAGTGTAAGCTACAAGGTAATTAGATCCATATATTTGTACATAATTAAAATAATGTGACATGAAGCTTCCTATGGCTCATAATTAGTCCAAATCATTGATTAATTAATTTAATTACTTCTAGGATCTATAAAATATAAAAATAATATATCAAAGTCCTACACACTTAAGAGGTCAAATTTGCAACAAAGAAAATTAATTTGGGTAATATTTGATGCAGTCAATTGAGACAAACTTTGAATCTAGAACATATGTAAACTATATATATAGTTACATTCATGATGATCTATTAAATGATATTTATATTAAATTAATAATTTTTTTAAAAAATATTATTAATCTATTTTTTTAATCTCCTTAAATGTGTGTGGGGAACATAATTATGTCACATGAAACTTCCAAAAGGTTGATAAAACCAACCATAGGCTAATTTTATTATTTGTGAGTCAATTAAACATTAAAAAATAAATGTTGTGGTCAATTTGATCAAAGAAGATATATGAAAGTATTTATAAAATCCCTTGCTAGATAAGGAAAAAAAAACAACATCAAACATAAGTTGTTAACCGCGATACATGAATGGTCGAGATTCCTTCGTCTTTAATCAGAAATTTTAAATTCGAATTTTGAGAATAAAAATAAACTTATATCTTCAGATTTGGACTTTGCAATGCGAAAATTTAGATTTGATTGGACTTCAATACTGATATTATACGAAAATCTAAATAAGAAATAATAAAACATTGAAATCAAGCAAATGTAATTGCTAGCCAATTGAGACAAAACATTGAGTCCAAAACATTATAATAATTAAGCAAAGAATTTTCAATTAAACCCTTCATTTCTCCATTGATTCTTTTCTATTGAACTTCTTTTCATTTCTTATTTTTAAAATTTTCAACTCTATTTTTCTATAAAACCTCAACCTAAAACTTTCATACACATTCAAATGTAATTACATAAAATTAATTATAATAAAGTGATAGATTAATATGAAAAAGGGCAGTAAAATTATTATATGGTTTTCATTACTTCCAAAAAAAAATTCAATTTGAGCTATAAATTTATCAAAAATTTCTTTATTTTCACAAGATACCGATAAAACTGAATATACATCTTTTTCTATAAACTCAACTTATGAAATACTACCGAATATATTATTATTATTTATTATTATTATTATTATTATTATTATTATTATTATTATTATTATTATTAATCGATAGTTAAAATAAAGATAATTATAAATAAATTATAAAATATTAGTTGTAGATTTTGACCTTTTTATCTTTGAATATAAATAATAAATATTATCAAAATTATCCCATGACTCCACGAGAGTTTCAACCGCTAAACTCGCCGTTTGAAAATAAATAATAATAAAAAAAAGAATCCCAAGAAATCCTCTTTCACTCAATTTCTTGTAAAATAAATGAGAAAATAAAAAAAGTATTTTTTAAAAAGAAAACAAATAAAAAAACTGATTTTCTTTTATCAAAAACAAAACAGAAATATAAAAATATAATAGAAGGCGTCCCTCCTAAGAAATCGTCAAATGCCTTTCTCTTCTAAGTTTTACTTTATCCAAAACCCTCACTCACCTTTTTTGGTTAAGAGTCGTGGTGACGTAGTAAATATTTTTTATTATTAAAAATATCAAAATATTTGATTCATATTGTAAATTTGTGATGTGAAGTTTGAATATATATTTTTTATTTTTAATTAAAAAAATTTAAATATCAAGATGTTCAATAGAAGTCATAGATTATAGTAAAATAGTTTTTCATTATACTATTTTGAGATGTCCAGTAATATGCATGTATTACGATATTAATTTATCATTTTCATTAATAATAGTCATTTCTTTATTACTTTTTTCAAAATATTATATTTATTACATATAAAGATTGATATAATAAAATCACTTTTTTATTCAGAGTTTCTTAAAATATTTATAAAGTCAATAGAAAACAAATATTATTAGATAGTGAGTAAGTAAAATTTTGATTTTATTCAAAAGATTTGGCTATCAAGGTACTTATTAAGGATTGTGATAAATAATAAATATCCTTCATTTTTAATCATAAATTTTAAAAGACAAGATACTTCCTAAAAGATATGATGATGTAATAAGTATTTTTTTCATTTTTAATCAGTATTTTTGAATTTCAAGATACCCAAATAGAGATTATGATTAAAAAAAAAAGTTCTTTACTTTTAATTAAAATATCTTATATAATAAATTTGTTGAATAAGAATCATAACAATAACAATATATTTAATAGTAAAATCTTATTAAGTAGAAATTCTGGGAAAATAGAATATATACCTACTTTATCGCTATTTCAAAAAAGATAGATCGATATTTTCATAAGATTCTCGACTTAACTATATGAGACTCAAGTTAAAAAAGAAGAAAACATCGTTACGTTTATAATCATCAAACGGTTGCATAAGAAATCACTTTTATTAGAGAACGTTTACTTGAAAAAAAAAAAAGGTCTACCCCACCCACCCCAACCAGATCATTATATATATATATATATATATATATATAAACCTTACACATTCCAATAATAACAAATACTACGAAATTGTTCTCTTCATCTTCCTCTTCTTTCACGTAACCCTTGTTATATATATTCTTTTTTTTTCAGAATTTAAGATCCTTTATTTGCACAAAAGAAACTATATTATAAAAAAATAAAATTATAAATTTGAATCCCTTCATATTATTAAACCCCTTTGAATCATTTATCTCATAGGTAAAAGATTGCAACTTCTTTTGGTTAATTAGTTTCTGAGTTTTTTCTCCCATTTTTTTTAGTTTCAAGATTCAATTTTTATTGTTTTTTCTTTCAGATTTTTTACTGAAGGTTGAGTTTTTTTTTGTGTTATTTTTTGTATTCCCTTTTAGTTTTTGGGTTTTGGGTTTCTCACATTTGCAGTTCAGCAAGTTTTTTTTTTTTTTTTCAAGATTCAATTTTTATGGGTATTTCTTATAATTTATGCTAATGGGTTGATTTTTTTAAAATTATTTTTTTAGGTATTTTGAAGATCTCAAGTTTTTCTTTGTGGTGATTTTAGCTTTTGGGTTTCTCTCATTTGAGTTTAACAATATTTTTTTACACAGTTTGATCAAGATTTGATTTTTATGGGTATTTCTTGTAATTTTTGCTGATGTGTTGATTTTTTTTGTTGTTTTTTTTTAGGTATTTTGAAGAACCCAAGTTTTTGTTTTTGGTAATTTAGCTTTTGGGTATCTCCCATTTTGAGTTGAGCAAAAAAAAAAAGTAATAATTTACATTATGATCAAAGATTCAATTTCTATGTGTATATTTCTTATAAATTTGAGTTTTTCTGTTTAGGTATTTTGAAGAAAAGATGTTGGGAGAACTCATCACCAGCAGTTTAGTGTATGTGATTTTTTGTTTTCTTTGTTTTTAAGTATTGCTTTTGATGATTCCTTATGTTTTTGTCTTTTGAGTTTTTTTGGGCTTTTTTGCTTTTTGTTTTGTATGTGTGGGGTTTATTAGTGTGTTTTTTGATTTTTGCTTTGTGATTATTTTGTTTTTTTGACAGATTGGTTCTTGGATATGCATATCCTGCTTTTGAATGTTATAAGACTATTGAGAATAGCAGAGTTGAAATTGAAGAACTCAGATTTTGGTGCCAATATTGGTAAATAACTTTGTTTTTTTACTTTTTCGTTAGTTTGACTTGATGCAGAATTTTACGTCGGTGTATGGGGTTATGAGTTTCTTGGAACTTGTAGTTTTGAATATGTGTAATAGCTATATATATAAGTTTCTTAAGCTCCCTCTATCCGCAAGGTTCGGGTCCCGGGGAAGGGTCCGCGACAAGGTTCTATCCTTATCTTGCATTTTATGTTAGAGTCTGTATTCAAGGCTTGAATGATCACGTAGAGTATGTCGTAATAAAGAAATAGTGTCAAATAAAGTGAAACGGATAAATTATTATTTTTGGATTATGTTGGGGGTGGGGTGGGGGGTTGTTAGTTGAGGTCATAAGGCTGGCAAACGGACCGGTTTTTGGCCGGTCCGGTCCGGTTCCAATCCGGTTCCCGTACCGGTCCGTCCGGTACCGGTTGAACCGGTAAGGAACCGGTTTTTTAGTATACAGGACCGGTTCCCGATTTTTTATCCGGTTACACCGGTTCGGTAAGAACCGGTTCCGGTCCGGTCCGGTCCGGTAAGAACCGGTTTAGCCGGTTTTTTTAATTATTTTTTTTATATTTTTAATGTTACCGATTTTTACACTATAAATATACCATTTTTTTTCATTTTAAATCACAAATTCAATACTTATACAATCTTATACAATCTCTCAAAGTCTCAAACTCTCAATTATAAATTTCTCATAAATTATTAGTGATGATGGCATGGAAGCAATTGAAGAAGAACGACAAATGTCAATTCCAAAAAATCTTTCTTTTCAAATGATACAAAATTTACAAAAAGAAATTAAAAAGAAATGGAATTGTTAGTATAATAATTACTTATTTACTATTCAATTCCTCCTAAATTATGTACTCTTATTCTCTTTCTAATATTTGTAATGTATAATTTATTTATTTGAATAAATATACGGCTATTCGCCTTGATTTTTTCTTTTATAATATAGTCTCTTCTATTTAATTCATGTCATTTTATAAATTTAATTTTTAATTATTTTAATAAAAGTTTATATTAAAACTTTAAATTCAATATAAACTTTAAAGTTTAAATTTAATTTCAAACTTTAAATTCAATATAAAGTTTAAAAAACTTTAAATTCAATTTCAAACTTAAGTTCAATAAAAAACTTTAAATTCAATTTGAAACTTTAAATTCAATATAAACTTTAAAGTATAAATTTAATTTCAAACTTATATATAAACTTTAAAGTTTTCAATTGAAGTTTTAAAATATAAATAATTAAAATAACTAAAAAAAAGATTAAAAAAAAATGGAAAAACCGGTAAGACCCGGTTCCAAACCGGTTACTAACGGACCGGGCGGAACATGGAGACTTTTCCGGTAAAACCGGTCCGGTAAAATCCGGTACCGGTAAGAAAATTCGGTAAAAAAAATCCGGTACCGATCCGGTTACCGATAAAACCGGTCCTGTTGACCCGGTCCTGTCCGTTTGCCAGTCTTAGTTGAGGAGGGGTGGGTGGGAGAGTTGAACCATCAAGAAAGCAAAGTTGTCAAAAAGGGATTTGTAGAAATGATTGGTATTGAGTAGTTTTTTGACATGTTCAAGCTTTTTGATTAATTAAAAGAAGTCTTATTAAACTTCTAATCAAATTATTTTCTTTTGATTAACTTTAGGTCAACCAATGTTAATCAAAAGTCTATTCTTTTAGTCCATATAATTGATAGAGTAGTTAGCAATTTACAACTCCACATATGAAAATGACATATAAAAAAAAAGAAGTATTAATGAGATTCTAGAAAGTAAATGGTAACATACTTTGGTCTTATTGGAACTTTATTCCTTTCTTGACTTGGTCCTTGTCTTACATTAGAAGGGACATTACGTTGTTCGGATCGTCTAATATTGTTGTATCAGTGTTGGATCCTTAATAGATGCTTAGCCTTATAGGATCCGACACACATTTTGACTATATTTCTAGAGAGTCTGAGTAACATAGAGCAATGTTGAGTTTTTTGGGGTTGGCAAGGGAGAGTCAACCATTTTGCTACATGTTTTCTTCTTATTGAACCGTTTCGATTGGTTCTAATTTGTTTTTTTTTCTTCTTGTTCAGGATTATTGTGGCACTTTTGAGAATATTTGAGAGCTTTGGTGATGTATTCATGACATGGTATGAACTCAATAAACTTCTAGGTTCATCTGATACATAAAATCTAAGAATATGCTCAAACTCTAAATGTCGACGCGTTTTTGTCATATTCTCCAAAAGAAGAAGACGTGACACACACCCGTCGACATTTTAAAAGAGTTTGAGAAACATAGTATGAAACTTCAATTCACATTCTTATTTTTTAAAAAAATTATAATCAAACTCATACTTATTTCGTGGAAGACTCATTCATATCATTAGGTTGTATGCTTGTGTTTGGAGAATTTGCATAGACTTCTAGGCCTTCCATTTGCTAGCCTCTCAAAAAATGTTATCGCGGTCATGTCAGATCCTCTAAAATGAAGTATTTTTTGTGAATCATAATACATCCACCGACTTTCTTGAAGAGTCCGAACAACATAGCATGAAATTTCAATCCACGTTCTTATCAATTACGAGTAAGACTCATTGATATGATGATATCACTAGGTTATATACGCCTTTGTGGTCTGCAATTTGCATAGACTTCAAAGGCCTTCCATTTGATACATGAAACCTACATTGCGTTAAGACTTCCCAAAATGTCATCTTATTCTATGTCAGATCCTCCGAAAATGCACTACTTTCAAAGGATTTGATGCACATCCATTGTCATTTATGAAGAGTCCTAAGAACATAGCATGAAACTACATCTTACGTTTCATCATAAGAAAAGATTTGACCGGTATCACTAGACTGTAAGCCTTACGATGTTCGATTTGCATTTGACATACCATTTTTGTGTTGTTTATTTCAGGCTACCAATGTACAGTGAAGCAAAATTGGCACTTATAATATACTTATGGTATCCAAAAACAAAGGGAACAAGATACATATATGATACATTATTGAAACCATATGTATCAAGGCATGAACCAGATATTGACAGAGGTTTTCTAGAGTTCAGAACAAGGGCATTTGATTTGGCTATTTATTACTGGCAAAATTGCACTGAATTGGGACAAGCTAAGTTCTTTCAATTGCTTGATTTTGCTTCTCCTTCTAGAAGAGATTCACATCTTATCTCTGAGGTACTTTCTCTCCCTACGTATTTTCTTCGAAACAACCTCTTACTGAAATGTAGAATAAGACCGAGTATAACAAACCCTTGTAGTCTTGTCCTTTTCGGGATACCCTGCATAAGCTTAGTGGACTAAACGGTATAAGCTTAGTGGACTAAACTATCTATAATAGACCCTTGTAGTCTAGTTCTTTTGTGGACCCCGTGCATAAGCTTAGGGCATCAAACTGTCTTTTTAGAAACACGACTTATTTTTTTCATTTCGTGATTGTTATGTGTGGGGACAAGTCCTTTCTTAAAAAATTTAGAGTTATTTGACGTATATTTTCTTCAAAAACAACCTTCGCCAAAATGCAGAGTAAGACGATCTATAATGGTTTTCCCCTTTTCTTGATCCCACGCATAAGCTTAGTACACCAGACGTCCTTTTAGGAAAATCAACGTATTTTCTTGTTTTTGTCGAAGATTTTGGGTGTGGATTAGTCCTTTTTCAAAATTTTCAAAATATAGGACCTTTTGAAATCGAATTCCATATTGGGCTCTAGGAAATCTACTTATTGGGCCTAGAAATCATATTGGGCCGGCCCAACATCCATACATTTACATGATACCGTCTTTTCATATTTCTTAAATTTTGTATTCAGACAAATTACTTCACGATTTACTTCACATAAATTGAAACGATGGAAATAACTTATTTAGCAACGAAGCTTTCACATTAAGTTACTAGAAACTATATAATAATGAGACAAATCTTGCACGTTTAAATTTCATAGATTGTCTAATTTTCTATTTTCCACTATACATAATTCATAAATAAAAAACAATCATACAATTTAATTTAAAAAAATAAACAATACTAACAAAATTAAATTCACAAATAATTCCTCACCGTTCCTTTATTTTTTCCACTTCATTTTCCCACTATCACTATCATAATCTATTTACTCATTTCCTCGTTACTTCCTCTATTTCAAATATCTTACGAAGGTGTTTGACTAAGCTTATAAATAAGAAACGAGTCACGATCTATAATATTTACGTGATTATAAAAAATTTGACTAATTCTTGCAGCAAAGAAATGGTACTGACCATTCTCGCCGATCGCCACCACCTTCGGCCCCACCGTCACCATCATCGTCGTCATCATCGTCATTCGGGTTCTTTCGGAGAAGTAAGCCATCATCCGATCGGAGGCAACCACCACCACCATCACCACGATCAGATAGAAGGCAACCACAATCTCCGCGGTCTTACTCCTCTCACCGGTCCATATACTAAACCTAGTAACACATTTGTACATTGTAATTTGTATATAATCAAAAATGACAACAACAAAAAAAAAATCAGTTCGATTTTAAGTATTTTTTTATTGATTTTTTTTCCTTTTTCTTATGGTTTATACATATAGAAAAATGAAATTCGTTATACAATTTTTTTTTAATCGAACTTCAATATGAGTATATGTTCGGATTATTTGTATTTGTTGTTATCTGGAGCTCCGGATCCGAATAGCACGAAGTATCCAATCAACAGCTCTACTCAAAGGAGCAAAAATGCACCGATCAACGAATTCGATTACTCCGGCAACGGGATTGTTAACCGGAAATCGAAACCAGAGACGGCTAAATAAGCTCCGTCCGGATGAATCCGGCGAAGTCGACATCGGCTGAAGATAAGCCCAGGCGGCTTGCTTCACAAGTCGATTCCGTATTGAAATCTCGGAACCTGATTGGCCGTTACTAGCCGTAGCCATAGGCCGGGGAGAATTAACAGTTGCCGGCGGTAATAGATCTCTTAGAGAAGTATACGATACAGGTTTAATTGAGAAAAGCTCAAAATCATCGCTTACCGAATTCGTCAACGAAGACGAAGCCGATGACGTGACGGTTGCTGTAATAGTTGATGCTGATGATTGAAGAGGTAAACTGAGCTTTGTAGGTAGCGTAACGGAGTTGCGGCGACGAAGGAGAGGATTTTCCGGTGCGGCGGCGGTTGGCTCAACGACGGCCATAGATGAGGGTAGTGAGAGAAAGTTCTAGAGAGAGAAAGAGAGAGACAGTAGTCAATAAGGGAGGCGTGTTTACGCTGAGTGGGTTGGCTTTATATATAAAAATTAGAGAGAATTTTGAAAATAGAAAAATATTTATTATAATTTATAAGGTATTTATTAGAAAAAAATTTTAACAAATTAAGAAAATATACTAAAATTTATTAATCGAATAAAAATAAATATTTTTACACAAAGAATGATCGAGTTTAGGATAAAAAATTAGTAGGTAATCAGTATTGTCTGATTTCTTATTCGCCAATTTTATTACTTTAAGTTATTTTATTTATCTCGATTATCATATTGCCTTGTTGTTGGCACTGCTCTCGTCTATATTGTTACTATTATATATTTTTTTTATATTTAATTTTGATATGTTTTACTTGAATTAATTATTCATCAGAAAAATAACTCTAACTTCACAGTGGCGGAACCGCCAATCGAACCCCCTTCGGCGAAAAATTATATTTATTATTTTGATATGGTTAAAATAATTTTTTAGGTATATAGATGTCAAACCCCCTTCGATTACTTCATGTGTCTATTTTTTCAGATTATAAACCCCCTTATCAAAAATTTTAGCTCCGCCTCAGTTCAAGAGAGAAAATGCATACACATCATCCTTTCTCGTATCCCAATTACTCCATAATGTAATTTCTCTATTCTTATTTAGTTGTGGTCGTTTTAAGTTTCACGTTCCTTAAGTAATCAAGTAAATTTATTATTATCCATTTATTAGTGCTTTTTTATAGTCGAGTTTTTCAATAAATAAAGGCGAATCATCAATATTTTTATATTTTATAACATTGGACAAACGTATACTTTCAAAAGTAAAATAGAAAAAATATTATGCATTTATTTTTTAAAATGACTTTTTTTCTTTTTCAAAATAATTAACTCCTTTTAAAAAACTAAACCTTATAAATCGTGAATTTGAATTAATCAGAATTCTAATCGATTACAAAATGCTACATGAATATATATATATATATATATATATATATATATATATATATATATATATATATATATATATATATATATATATATATAAGTTAATTAATCAAAGCATATAAAATTGATTTTATTTTTTATTAGAGAAAAAATTGTGTGTATAAGAAAAGCATGGTGATAGTGGGAGTAATTTTTTAAATTATATTTTTTGTTTGTTGGAGTAACGCAATTATTGACGTATATTGTCATTGTCTTTTTGTCTTTCTTTATTATTAATTATTTTTCTTTAAGGAATGTTTTCAAATAAATGAATTCTCATTTATGACATATTTTTATGTTATTGATTTCAATTATGGCAAGTTTATTGACTAATTTTCATTATTTGTCCACTTAGAACCATTTACGTAATTGAATTAGATAATATAATTAATCTAATCTTAAAATTAAATATAGAACCATTATAATGATATGAGCAAAAATTTAAACTAAAATTAGCTGGAGAAAGTATATACATAGACATTTAAATTGGTATAAAGTGAATAAACGACACATTAGTTTTACGCACACGATAATTTTGTGTCTTATATGACGTTTTATGTGTATTACGTCACGTAAAATATGTATATTTACTTGTTCAATTTGTATAAGTGTAAGCAGTGGCAGATTCAGGTTTTCGATTTAGGGGTTCGGGAAAAAAGAGAGTAGTGCTTTAGATTTGAGGTTTGAACCCCTCAATCACTGAGTCAACCTCTAATCTTATATTCAACAGGTTCAAAATCAATATATAAACATAAATAATCTTTAAAATACTTTAAATATACAATGTAATTTTTTATCGAGAGGGTTCGAGTGAACCCCTTTGGCAGACTCTAGGTCCTCCCCCCCTCCCCTCCCCATCCCACAGTTGAAATCAAGTTAAACGACATATTTTAGTATCCAAAGAGAGGAGTTTGAATTCGAAATTTATGGACTCAATAACTCTTTTAAGTTAATGTGCTCTAAATTGATATTTTTTATGTACAAAATAAATTTCTTATAGAAAAATATAAAATTTTGATTAAAATTATTAGGTTTTATCACTACGATACGATATACTCTCTAGAAAAAAAAAGAATTTAATCGATTATTGAAAAAGACAAAAATAAATTATGTGATTCATTTGAGTTTAGTCTTTATCATATTCTAACAATTTTGTTTTGAGTAACCAACTTTTAAAAGTGATGGTGAATTAACGTGTATTTTATAAGTTATTAAATTAAAAAAATATTGTCTGTTTGTTAAAGATAATCATTATTTTATTTTAGTCAAAGAAAAAAATATGTGTTTTATTGGTATTAAAAAATGCTAATTATAATGATTAAGCTAAGGATAATGACGTAGCATCTACATGATTATAAAAAGGAAAAAGTACAAATATACTTTTTAAACTATCGTAAATGGTATGCAGTTACTCTTTGACATATTTCTGGGGCATTGGTGTCCCTGCCGTTCAAAAACTAGAGCATATATGTACCTCACTCTAACGGAAGACTAAATACAGACACGTGAAGCAATCTTATCCGTAGATAAATTTCGGGTTGATGGATAAGATTATGACACGTGTATGTCTATTAGTATAAAGGGTATATATGATCTAATTTTTCGACGGCAGGGGTACAAATGTCCTAAAAGTATGACGAAGGATGTTTATATACCATTTACAATAGATAGGAGGTATATTTATCCTCTTTCCCTTATATATGTGTGCAGACCTACAATTTTTCTAGTAATTGTTTGTTGATCATTACGATATTCTATTGTTAGGTAAAATAAAATGAAAGGAATAATTTTTATTAATTTAAGAATTTTAGGGGATGAATTATTAATTCTTTTAGCATGTCGACATAAATAATAGTAATGACCAACAAAGAAAAATTTATCTCGATACGGATAAATTTTACCCGTTAAAAACATTAGACAAATCACATTTTTGGATAAATACGTCTTTGTTTTTAACAATTCAATACGATTCGATAAGTTGTATAAAAATAATACTAAATAAGGTGTTTATATTAAAATGAGGTTGATATTATAATGTTGGTATTATTTAGTTTTATAGGTATTATTTCTTATGCATTACTTGATTTAATGCACTGAAATTAACATATGTTTCATAATTTATTTTAAAGAGATATTTTTTTTATAAATGTACCCTCCACAAATATTGTGAAAAAAGATTGGAGGAGCAGTTGTGTGTTTTTAATCATGCTAATGTATATATTAAAATTTCTTAATATTGTTAATATTATGATTTATCATGTATTAGTTATACATAATATAATATCAAATAAAGTATATAAAATAGTAGTAATACACAAAGTAAATGGAATTGTTTTTATTTTTGAAATTGTTTTTAGAAGTACTAATATTTTATCTTTTAAGCTATAAAGTTAAGTGAGTTTGAAAAGTCATAAATTGGATTTGAATGTAATTACAAGTAAATGAAATAATTGTATGATTTGATATGTTCCCTTCCAACTAATTAATTAATTAATACTTATTTACTTGTAAGCCATTTTTTTTTATTGATTGATGGCAAGTCTTGGTCCACTAAAGTGCATGTTTTTAACCACTTATTTATTTTAATAATTAAATTGGTATGAATTATCTGAGTCTTATTGACATTGCGGTTGGAAGTCAACAAATACTTATTTTGAAAAAAAAAAGTTTTAAATTTTTTTAAAAATATAACTATTTGGCAAATTTGTAAAACTATTTTTAAATGAAAGCAGAAACTGTTTTTCTGTTATTAGCATTTGACGATAAGCTAAAAATTTCAAGATTGATATATCTCTTTTATATATATAATTGTGGAATAAATATTTGAAATTCTATTTTTAAAATTTTTAACTTATTTTAGTTACTAAATTTACTATTAAACTCATGTATTTAAATATTCCTTAATACAAAACATAAAATGTAATAAAAAATACTGAATTCATCTAAAAACATACTTAATATTTTAACTCAGTGACAATGGTCCTCTCTTGACCACGTATATATATGATTATTGGAATTTTTAACTTATTTTAGATGGCCTTAAGTTTATTTGAATCTGGCATCCGGCCTAGAAAAACCATTCATCTCATAGTGTAATGACTCCCCACAAATAATCGATTTGGCAGTTAAATATTCTTAGACGAAAATAGATTTTTAAGATTGATCATTACGTGTCATCACCTCTCTTCTATCCTTCATATTCAAGTAAGGTGTTATTGGAAAACGATAATATTTTTTGACTAAAGATAAATTTAAAATAACAGGCAATTAATTAATTCAAAGGCAAAAAGCCAAGATTTAAACTTATAAGAATTTCATGATTTATAACGCGTACTGACAAGACAAAGCTACTGAATTACAAATATTTTAACGGTTTTTGTTATGATAATCAAAATTTTATATTACAAAGACATATAAATTAAAGTTGAGATTAAAAGTACTGAATTATTAGAGCATTTTTAAGATTACTTTTTCTGTTAGGTTAATTACTTTAAGTTACTTTGTGTTCCATTAAAAAAAACTTTTAAATATGTGGTGGTCATTAGTCACATACCAACAAATTCTTTATTAATGGCTTAATTAACAAGCAGTAGTTATTTAATTTTTTTTATTTTTTGGGTCCAAAACTAAAAAATCACTTTTTAATTAAAATCACCTAGCTAAATTATACTATTTTTAGTTAATAGTTTAAAGATTGATGTAAAAAAAAATTATGAAATTTTGGCTCTCAACAAGTGTTCTAAAAAGGCAATTGAATTTCAACCTACATATATCTTCTGAGTCAAATCTTATCGTAATTTTAAGTCTATCTCATCTACTTTCATAGATTTCGATCACAATAACGTTGTACATGAATCAATGTATTTATAGGTCACATGTACTGTCTCGAATATGATCATTTCTAATCTTGTCTAGCTTCGTATAAATCGAAGTCCTAGGGACAAAAAAGTAAATTACTTTTTTCTCAAAACAATAATTTATCCTAATTAAGGACTTGTAAATAGTAATAACTGTACCTGCAGAATCATATGCTTAAGAACTGAGCATCAAAAGAACACTCCAATATTGTGCTATTTCAAGCCAAAATTGCACCAAAGTGTATAATAAAAATGACATAAAAATATAATCTGATGTACCTGTTTTTGTTTATGAAGAAGAATTTTATAAATACGCGACGTTTCGTTCCCATACTTTCAACTCAATCTGTTGCAGCACCTTCTGTGCAGCTCTGTTTGGTTACAAGTATAATAAAACCATGTCAAAGGGGTCAAGCAGATTCCGCAACTGTACAAAGTCTCAATCTTTTTGGCTTTGAGTAGTAAGTAAACCGTCCAGAGCCCTTCTAAAGGGCGAAACAGCAAGAAAGGAGAAGGTGAATTCTTGTTTCCGACTAAATAGACTGGAAATTTTCCAAGTTCAGCTTATTCGCGAGAGCCTGTATCATCTTGGTGGTACGTTCATTGGATCTGGTACGTCAGCATTAGTAGATGGAGGTGTGTGTGCCCGTGGGGTACCTAGATCATCTATTCCAAAATCACGGAGCAAGGTTTCCCCATCCCATTCAACTGTAGCTATTACGGAAGTTAAGAGAAACGGGGATTTAACAAAAAGATCTATGAATCGAAGAAACCTTATACGAAAAGGATACAATCTGTCTTCCACATATCTGTGATGCTAACATTTGCATCTGATAAGAGCCAGTAATCTGAGTCATTCTGCAACAAACACAAAGCATATATAACTTCAAATTTAGCGTAAGAACGAAGGAATTCAATTTTATTTTCGTGAATCTATAAAGTGACGAGTCATAAAGCAATATATTAGTGCATTTTCTACCACACGGCAACTCTTAGTAGCCGTAAATCTGTCAATGACTAGAACATATGACCATGAGTTCAGATTTTTACTATTTTATTTTCGTGAATCTATGAAGTGTCAAGTCATTAAGCAATATATTAGTGCATTTTCTCCACGCGGCAACACTTAGTAGCCATAAATCTGTCATGACTAGAGCATATGACCATGAGTTCAGATTTTACCATGTAGTTGGTGACCTTCTTATTGTGTATATGCAGTAATGACATTGACTTTTGAAACAGGAATTGAAGAGCGAGGTTTATTGATTGCCTTGTTTGGTGCGTAAGCATATCTAGCTTAGACCGCATCATCTTGTTAATAAGACCAAGTTCTAGAGAAGCACACTTACATCAACATCTGAAGGGAGAATCTTCATCATTCCACCATTGTATTCCTGTGAAGTACCAAGATCAGAACTCAATTGATCAACATTGTGTGTTTGTCCTTCGTTCTCGGTAACACTGTTTGAAACAGTTGATATCTCCATGGTAGGATAATCCTTTGAGCCTGAACTTGAAGCAACTGGGATGGTCGTTGGAGGTTCAACACCATTCATCTCCTCAAACTTCTCCTCAAATTGACTAATCAAAACGGAAAATACCAGATAGGAGAGTCAGATGAGCTTTTCCGGAAGTTAGAAATACGAAATAAGGAAATAGCGACCAGGACAGATTAATGGCTCTACAAGCCGATGATACCTGACAAGGTAGACATCAATGGGACCCATTGTGCTTCTGAGTATAATTCTATATCTCCTCTGTGGGTAGTCCACGGCCTGTGGATGAGACATGTTATTTCACCTCTGAGATATGTAAGACGTTATCTCATATTCGCTTCCGTTCTCTACTTACCTCATCGGGATCTGGGACTTCCAGGGTGGTGCCATGAGGAGCTTTAACTGCTATTAGAGTCTCATTCTGCCGTGATTAAAGAGTATAAACTAATTCATAGGTTCTTTGAGTAGATCACTCCAAAAATACAATGGTTATAAAGAAAACACATAAATGACAAAGTGAACCTGAAAACAAGGTAGGCTCTTGATATCTTCTTCAGTTACAAAAAGCCACCTAATTCAGAGTTGAAATTGTCGTCAACAAACAGCGAAAGATCAAATCTAGGTTACAAATATGTAGTTAGGACAGGTACAAGAAGTTACCTTTGGTTGTTTTCGTCTTCACTCAAATCCCTCAACTTTTCTTGCATTTCTCTGCAATTATCCAAACATCAGCACAATGACATAGTTCAAGAAAGAAGCACAGACATTTGACTCTGACAAACCACAGACCTAATCCGCTCATCCAGTCTTCGCTCCTCCATTGAAAGTCTGTCAGTTTCGGCCTGCAAAATTGCAAGCTACTTACTAGAAAGTTCAATTTTTGGATAATACATTACTTCAAAGTGAAGTTCTCATACAACTAGAGTTCTATTCAAGCGCTGAAAACTAGTCTAACAGTGGATATCTATCATAACATAGATGAAGACACTATCTTAGCGATCAAATAGTTAAGGAGGCATATACGAATACCTTTAAAATGGAAGCATCATTATCCACTTCTCCAGGTTTAGAAGATTCAACACCCCTAAGGAGTGATTATGGAATTTTCACATCAGTATAGCTTCGGATGTTTAACAGATCACTGCAAGAAGTGTCTAAGAAGAAATATGTGTTTATATCCAAGCAAAGCTAGCTTACTTCCATTGTATTCTGTTCTTGAGCTTCTTTTCAATAAGACCAATTCCTTCAAGCACATTTGTTATATCGTAGATCCTTCTTTTCTGCACCTGTATGATCCAAAAATTATAATCAGAGTTTAACAATGCAATGAGAAAACTTCTAGCTAAATGATATATTACCTCCAAAGTGTCAGCAGCCTGGTTAAGATCAAGCATACCATCTTCAGCATGCTTGATCAGGTTGATAAATTTCTTGGTTAAAAGACCTGAACAGAAGACAGTGATTCAATTTTGGGTTTATTCCACCATAAACTCGCGTTTTCCATAAAAAACTTTTACAACAAATCAATCCCTGGGCAAAAAATCATGGAATACCCAATGAACTGTCGTAGCGACAGCTTGCAGGTGTAAGCGGAGAAGGAGAACCTGCAAAATTGCAATCCACAAGTTAATTAAGACCATATAAACCAGTGCAACCAAGACACTACAGACCGTTTTCTAAAATAACCTTTAGATAGATGCAGAGGGAATAAAATTTGAACATTTACTTGTATCCAGTTACAACCGAGACATAAAAAATTAGACACAAGCCTCACCAGCATTATAGACAGGAGTTTGAGGTCCAGATTTATTATTTTTTGTGGCTCTTGACCGTCCATGTGCTCTTCCCCCTTTTCCAGACACAGGCGTTCCAAGTGGACTATTGGCCACATCTGCATACCCGGAATTAGCAGTCCAGTCACTGGACTCAACCTCTTTAATATAGCCTGTCTTCCGCTTTAGTGCCTACAGGGGCATTAAGTGTGCAAAGTAGAAATAAGTGATCAACAAGTAAAACATAGCAAACTGATGAACAATTACGACTAAACTCTGAATTTTCCCTGGGATAAATTAGAGTACATAGAATCAAAAAATTCTTGACTTTGGCACATAATTATCAAACTATAAACAACAAGGGTTGGACAGCTGTATAAGAGAGCTCCCTCCGGGCAGGCTCAGGGAAGGTGACTGTAGACAGCCAACCTCTTTATGGAGAGGCTGGTTCAAAGACACAAGCACTAAACCTTTTACACCTAAAATAATGAACCTATAGAAGGAAAGCCATAACAACAGAGCTTCAGTTTAATGTAGCTAGTGCTAACTAATTAGAGAACACAAACAAGTCCCAATTGTTACTTAAACAAAGGAATTAATTCTGAAGATGAACCAACAATAAAAATCCTCCCACTCAATCTTCTCTAGTTACCAATAGGACTCAAAACATGAATGATACCAATCATATCCACATACAAAAAGAAAATGGCATTCAGGTTTCATAAGGTTTATCAGATCAACAAAGCTACATTACATGTTCAACTATGTAACCAAATTGGTTGTCACGTGTGCAAACACGAATGACAGAACAGTATAAATCACAACCAACTCACTTCGACTCATTAACTCCTTTTTACCAAATTTAGCCAGCAGTGTCTGGATGTTTCAGGCTTTCAGCTAACAAGAGGCAAATGACCTCCGGGGAAATCAAAAATGAAAAACCGGAGGCAGCTTAACATCTTAACCCAACAAAAACCAATTAGCTATATACCAAATACCATGGTTATTCAAGTAAATCCATTAACTTAACCAACCCAATACCAGGTTCCAACCACAATATTTAGCCTTAAAAGTTATTCACACAATGAAATACAAATATTGCAGATCAACAAAATCGCAAGTAACCACAAAATGCACAAAACAGCAACAATTTAACTCGAAATTACACTTCTTTAACGACGTATAATCAAACCCCATAATATATCTTTCTTCAAAATATCTAATTCATGTCTCTACTAATCAATCCCAGTTATAATCTGAAGTTCCATTTCAAAAGGCAAGACACACTACTAGAGTCCAACATCAATCCCAATTAAAAAAATTCCATAAACGACAATCTTAGTTCAAACAAGAATGCTAGTAACCACAAAATGCACAAAAACAGCAACAATTGAACTCAAAATTACACCTTTTTAGCTACGTTAAATCAAACCCCACAAGATATATACCTTCGAAATCTCTAATTCACGTCTCCACTACTCTATCCCACCTCTAATTTGAAGTTCCCATATTTCAAAATGCAAAACTCACTAATAGAATCTAACAGCAATCCTCAACAATTACACTATTAGCTCAAACAAGAATACTAGTTACCGCAAAATGCACAAAAACAGCAACAATTGGACTCAAAATTACATCTTTTTAGCTACATTTAACCACACCCCACAAGATATCTTTCTTCAGAACATCTAATTCAAGTCTCAACTACTTAATCCATACTTTAATCTAAAGTTCCCATATTCTAAAACACAAAAACCCACTACACAGAATCAAACAGCAATCCTAAACAACTACACTATTAGCTCAAACAAGAATGCTAGTTACAGCAAAATGCACAAAAACAGCAACAATTCAACTCAAAATTACATCTTTTTAGCTACATTTAATCAAACCCCACAAGATATCTTTCTTCAAAACATCTAATTTCAAGTCTCAACTACTTAATCTAAAGTTCCCATATTTCAAAACACAAAAACCCACTAAACAGAATCAAACAGCAATCCCCAAAAAATAAAAACACTAATAACTCAAACAAGAATCCAACAAACTCACAGGAGACTTAACCACAATAGCTTCAGGCTGCAAACTAGCAGACCCAATTCTAGAATCAACACCAGGTATAGAAAATCGGTGGTAATCCTCAGGTTTAACAAAAGGTGGCCTCATAGAAGCAAAGGGTAAGTATCTTTTGATCGGATGAGAGATCTGACTCCTCCCCCCACCGTTTACAACGGCGGATGATGACTGAGCAGTGGGTGGCGCCGCCCCACCAGTGGATGCACTAGAACCTGTCATTTTTTCCCTAGTTTTGTAATCAAAAGATACCCTTTGAACTCAAGATTTTGGGATTGTTGAAGAGAAGGGTTCTGAGGGGATGGGGTGGGGGTGGGGTAGGGGTAAGGGGGTGGGGGTGGGGTGGGTAGGGGGTAAGGGTTTCTCTGTGAAAGGCAAAAAGGAGAAAACGAGGGAAGGGAGGGAATTTTGGTTTTTGTATATATGTGGAGGGAAGAGAAAATGTTAATGTTTTGTTTTTATTCATTTTGGTCCATATGAATACTTATTATTTGCAATTTGACCCTTTTATTGGTAAAAAATTACTATTTTATTTTAATTTTTTGGGGGCGATAAAATGATGGAGGTCGAGAATTAGGGTAGAAAGTTACATCGAAGAAACATGATTCTAGTAGGTAGGGGTGGGCGTTCGCCGTTCGTCGTTCGGTTTTTTGGTTTGCAGTTTTGAAAAAGTGTGCAGTGAATACCAAACCAAACTTAGTTCGATTCGGTTCGTTTTTTTCAATTAAAAATGACTTTAGAATAAATGTGGGTAAAATGAAAAAGGTGTGAGATATTTAAGAAAATTTAAAACTATGTTAAGTGATTGATGTTTCTCGTCAATATGGAACAGTTATTGTACTTAAATATTGTGTCACGCTGCTGCTCGAGGAAGACAGGGATGAAGACGAATTTTTTACGTAATGTATATGATAAAAATATGTTTGAATTTCTCTATCTTTCAATATTTATGTCCACCCTAATAATAGGAGTACCTTCTTTTGTTTGCAGTTTTGAAAAAGTATGCACTGAATACCGAACCAAACTAGTCTGATTCAGTTCGTTTTTTTCAATTTGTTTTTAAAATGATTTTTTCGATGAGAATGAAGAATATAAAACGAGGGTAAAATAAAAAAAAGTGTGAGATATTTAAAAAACTTTAAAACTATGCTAAATGATGATGTGTCTCGTCAATATGAAACAGTTATTGTACGTAATTATTGTGTCACTCTGCTGCTCGAGGAGGACAAGGATGAAAACGGATTTCTTACGTAACGTACATCGATAAAAATACATTTAAATTCCTCTATTTTTCAATATTTATGCCCACCCTAATAGTAGGAGCAACTTTTCTACTCCCATCTTATACTTATCACTACTATTATTCCTATATTTTTTTATGATCTTATTATTCTTGTTTTAGATACTTCTCTTTTTTGCATTGTTATTATCGTAGATTCTATTAAAAAATATTTTTCTTTAGTTGAGGGTTTATCCGAAACCTATCTACCTTACGTGAAACGAGAGTAAAGTTTGCTTATAATTTATCCTTCATAATCCTTATGTCGCACTTTTTAGGTCACACTGAATATATTATTGTTGTTGTTCCGATAATAGAAGCTATAATTCATCTCTTTCCAAATGATGCATCTCATTTTTTCGATGCTACGAAATTTTAAGATTTATATACAATTTTAAAAGAGGATAAAATCGTTTCATTTCGAATGACATGAAGGGTAGTGTTGGTGATCGACACACACGAAACGATATTTTTGAAGAGTCCAAGCAACATAGCCCGAGTAGTATACACAGGCAGAAACCACAACATAGACAGTACAGCCTGTGAGATGCTGAAGAGATTACCCAAAAAGTAGATCACTACATCCTGTTAAGTTTTATTTCATACGTCTGACGTAACGTAGAAAAAAGACAACTCGATGCACAAAGCATCCTGCATTCACGAAGGATCCGGGGAAGGGCTGGTATGATGCAGAATCAAGTTAAAATTTCACAGTAAGTAAGTCAGGAGATCACAACACTACTCTCAAGTACTCACCAATCACCAATCAAAGACGATAACGTTATTGCTACAGAGAAACCAGAGAGGATTATAATGCCAGTACTGAGAAAATCGTTAACTAAACAACAACCACAACATAAGTGGTGGAATCTCACAAGAGTGGTCTGAGGAAGGTAGAATGTACGCAGACCTTACCATTACCTCGTGGAGGTAGAGAGGTTGTTTCCAAAGGACCCTCGAAAAATCTTTAACTAAAACAAACATTAATCACATTATGAATATCAGAAGACAAGTCCTAGGCCAAATATAGCATATGTCAAGGCACACTGAACATCAGGTTAATGTACTCTCCAAATTGTATGATCATATCACAACTTACATCGACTATATGAAACAAGGACAGTATGATAAGCAATCGATGCAGCAAAGTTCTAGCCTCTAGATGCTACAAATATTTAGAATGATCATTGATTCTTCAAGTTTCCTATGATAGTGCAACATTAGTAGGACCAAGAAGGCGGGGAATGATAGAAATCAATACGATTTTCAATACTGGTTCACCAAGTATACCAATAAATATCTATCAACTTGTTCGTCATCAACATAACCTCGTAGTTTTATTATAGATATCTTACACTCGCTAACTGAATCTGCTTCTCACAGATGTAGAAGGCCAAGACTAGAGGAAAATGTTTTTCTCCAATGACCAATATCAATGAAAATTTCTTCCTAATAGCAAAAGGATTTAATCAGAGAAATGTTGGAATGGCAAATGATGAATTGCTCCGTTCTATTACATGGAAAAGTATATAAGATATCTACTTCACGATACTCGTGAGAGAAGGGATGGATTGTAATGGAAAGCAACGCATTGTCCTAGCATCTTACACATTATCAGCAATTACTCCAAAATTTATCAAGGAATATCATGCATCTCGATTCTGTGCTTATTGTGTTGCTAGTTTCTACATGTACAATGATAATGCAGTTCACACACTACTGCATACCAAGCAGAAACACAACAAACGAGCAAAATTTAATCGAACTGGAACACCATCAGCCATACAAAAACTCTCCCCTTTTTACTTACCACATAGTCAATTAACTTGATTCTACGGTATAGTTATAAGCACTCTGGACTTTGCATTCAGCAACCTGTGTTCGACTCATATTAGGAACGACTTTATCAATCAATACTTTACTTATCACATATTCAAGCAAGCCACATTAGGTACCGCAACTTCAATGCATACAAACTAGTTTTTACACGTACAATGGCATCAAATATCCAAATGGATACTCGCATACAGATAGTGCAGTACACACACTGCTGCATATTAGAAAGCAGAAACACAACAGAAAAGCAAATTTAATCAAACTGGAACATCATCGGCCATACAAAAATCTCTCCCTTTTGCTTACTTACATAAGTCAATTAACTTGACTCCACAGTATAGTGATTAGCACTCTGGACTTTGCATTCAACAACCTGTGTTCGACTCATATTAGGAACAACCTTATCAATCAATACTTTACTTATCACATATTCAAGCAAGCCACATTAGGTACCGCAACTTCAATGCATACAAAAAAAACTAGTTTTTACATGTACAATGGCATCAAATATCCAAATGAATACTCGCAGACCGCAGACGGATAGTGAAGTACACACACTGCTGCATATTATTAGCAAGCAGAAACACCACAAACAAGCATATTTAATCAAACTGGAACGCCATCAGCCATACACAAAACCGCGCCCCCTTTTGCTTACCACATAGCCAATTAACTTGACTCAACAGTATAGTGATTAGCACTCTGGACTCCGCATTCAGCAACCTGTGTTCGACTTATATTATGAACGACCTTATCAATCAATACTTTACTTACCACATATTCAAGCAAGCACATTAGTTACCGCAACTTAAATGCATCGAGACTAGCATATAACAATTACGTTTTGATCGCAAGCAAGTTGAGATCAGCTGTGAATCCTCACTTACCATGTAGCTAACAAGATTCTATAGCATTAGGAAACAAGTAATGATCATCAACATATATTTTTTATAAACAAAATGGGGGCAATATGGTTCAAGTTCAATCTATGTTTACATTATATGATCAAAATTTGTACACCAAAAGGGAGATTGTCTCACCGGCATAGACGAGCTACAACAAACTTCCAACCTATCACGAAATCGCGATTCGTGGGACTTCAACATCACAGGCAATGACAAGCACACACCTTTCTCAACACACATCTTGTGCCTTGGCTTTATCCTATTCTCTAAACTAAACGAGAAATACTGAGGAAACACAATCAATTCCTTCAACTCCCTTCCCATTTCCACCACAAAGTAATCGAATTTCGGCTCCAAATTCTCCTCTATACTGTAACAAAACAATGAAGGAAACCTCCTAAACATCACTTTTGCATCTCTCCTCGAAAACCCAATTCTCTGTAAGTAATCCAATCGAGGTATAAACTTAGTCTCCACTGAACAAGATAGCAAAGTCGCACATTTCGAAACATCTTCAATACCAATAGTACTCTGTAAGAAGTAAAGGGTCGGTCGGAGATTCTTTTCTACACACTTTGTGAGTAGCCGGGGTCGTCTACGGAGAACACCCGGAAGTTTTTCTCCGGTAACAAGAGCTTCCCGGAGTAAAAAAGTGACGGCGGGACGGAGGGTGGTTGAAATTCCGGCGGTTAAAATTTCTGGGCACATGTGTAAAACCCTCCGAACATCAAGTATGGTGAGATTAACAGAGTAAAGGAATTCAATAACCGATTTGAGGTCAGATAAAGAGGAAGAGACAATAAGGGGTTGTGAAGAAAGGCAATGTAAAGAGTCTACACCAAGTGAATCCAAAAAAAGAAGCTTTTCTTGAAGATGGAAGTTTTGGGGTGTGGGTGTGGGTGGGGTAGTGGAGATAAGGGTGGGTGGTTTTGGGTGTTGAGGGTATGAAATAGTGGAGGATTTGAAGGATTTGGGAGGAGAAATGGAGGATTTAGGAAGTGAAAAAGAAGAAGAAGATGAAAAATGGAGAGTTTCTTGCATGGTGAGTTCACTCACATGGTGATTTTCTGGTTGTTTGAGATGAAAAAATGGAGGATTTTGGGGCGGGGTGGGGTGGGGTGGGGGTGGGGGTGGGGGAGGGAATTTGTATCAGTGGTGAGGAAGATGGAAAGGGATAAGGGGATGATGTGAGTGAGATGACATTTCTTGGATATGTTTTCCTTTGTGTTATCTTGAAAATTGCTAGAGAATTAATATTTCTATATCTAAATTTGTGGTAAGACTTGCAAAAATAAACGTTGTTATGTAAAATTACACTAAATTTATAGTGGTTGTTGGTTTAGAAAGAAGAACGAGGGGCAATTGTTTGGATTAAGGTTGTGTATCGATCGGTTCAGTTTGATTTGATTTTAAAGTTTATCGATTTGATATATTGATTATCGGTTTGTAGACAGACTAAATTGTTATAGAATCAATAAGATTACACTAAATTTATAGTTGTTGGTTTACAAAGAAGAATGAGGGGTAATTACTTATATCAGGGTTGCGTATTGGTTCAGTTTGATTCAATTTTGAAGTTTATCGATTTGACCTATTGGTTATTGATTTATAGACAGCTACATCGTTATAGAACCAATAAGATGATAAGTCTATCGTTTATTGAACTTTATCGATTCAGTTATCGATTGAGCTGTTAAGATTTGACACAAAAAAATTATACTAAGAATCACTTAAAACCAAGGTGACAAACCAAATGAACCGTGCATATGAGATGATAGATTGCATTTTGCTCAAAAGTATTATTGAAAATCACTTAGAAACAATGTAACAAACCATATGAACCATGCACATGAGTTAGCAAATTGCATCTTGTTCAAAAGCAAACACTAATATATTATAGAATAATTGAGAGTTTGAGACCGCCAAAAAGAGTCAAAAACTTTATATATATTTATTAATTCACTATCGCATATTAGTTAACCTGTCTAAGAGAAAATATCAAATCATTAAAAATTGACAATCCAATAATATAATATAATAAAATCATTATCGAGACCGCTAAGTCAACCATTTTCAATAAATAAAATAAAATAAATTGATTCAATTTTGAACACCCTAAATTGAATAATGTATATTTGACCCAATGGGCTAAGGTTTAAGGCCCAATTGTATTACACCCGATCACCTTGAAAATAGATGGGCTTAATTTTTTTAGGGGGAATTTTATAAGGGAAAATTACGCGGATAAGCACATTTATACTATTTAATTATTTATCATAGCTATAATTTGCTATAATTATCACTCGCGACTAACATTATACATTTATTACGTGGGCTGACTTCGAGTTTGTATAATTAGTCATATTTGTATATGTATAATTCGCCAGGATATACAATTAAAGATGTATACAATTTTTTAGCCTATATACATGTACAATTCATCTTTCTCCCACTCTCTACCCTCTCTCGCTCGCCTCTCTCCTCCCTTTCTTAATCTCGTTCGCCTCTCTCCTTCCTCTCCCAATCTCGCTTGCCATTTATACAAATGTATATGTATAATATATAGTTATATATAATTATATACATATACAATTCACCTCTCTCCCACTCTCTGCCCTCGCTCGCTCACCTCTCGATCTCGCTTGCTTCTCTCCACTCTCTCCCAGACTCGCTCGCTTCTCTCCATATCTCTTTTGCCATATATAAAATTACATATTTATAATATACAATTATCTAACCAATATACATATACAATTCACCTTTTTCCATTCTTTTCCCTCTCTCTCGCCTCTCTCCTCTCTTTCCTCCAAATAATATGTAGCTACAAATTGTAATTATCAAACTATAGTTATGGAGAGTAATTAATTATTTTTAAGTGCTTATATATGAAAGTTTCTCATTTTATAAGTATCAGAGAGAATAATCTTAATAAGCATTGATTACGTTTCATAACTATTCTTTATTTGCTATGTGTGTTTCCTTTTGTATAATTCGCTTGTCAAATATACAAATAGGATAATCATTTACAAATTTTGTATTTATGCCGTTAGAATTTTCCAGAACTTATAGAAATCAAACGTATCAACAAATCATCTACAAACAAGATAATTATATACAGATTCAAAATTTATATAATTGTGAACTTTTCATAACGTATACAAATCAAATGTATCAGCAAATCGTATACAATAGGGCAAGCATATACAAGTTATGAATTTATACAACTAAGATTTTTTCATAACTTATACAAATCAAATGCAACAACAAAAATCACATATATACTAAAAATATATTTGATGAATATAAATGAATCTAATGTGTATATATCTCTGGTAGACAAAAATATATATATACAGTTAAATGTATTTGTTAATTATTGTAACTTATAATATATTTTACGTATTTTATAAATATATAAAATTTATTTTAATTGAAGATTTTATATCAAAATTCTCGATCAGAAGTAAATATATTGACTTTCAAAAATTGAAATGTTTTACATAAAGTAAAATGAAGATAATATTAATTTTTTTCTTGAATATTAATTATTTCTAAGAATAGCTAAAAGTGAATGAAAGAAGTATATTCATTCTTCATCACGTATGCGTGGTATAAAATCACCTTTTTAGAGAGTAAATTTCTTAAATTTGGGTTAAAAGTAGATATCAAATATCAAAATTTAAAATTTCAATTCAGTAAACGACAAATTAAACTTTAATTTAATACGATATTCAATAATATCTTATTAAAATTATAGTCGATTATATTACAAAGATAATAATATTTCTTCAATTATTTTATTTAATGATGTGGAGTCAAAATATTATAAAAGACAAACAAGATAAAAAACATTAGGAAAAATAATTTAATACAACTAAAACACATATGCATTTGATTCTTTGAACTTGTACTAAAGAGTAATCGATATGTTGATATATGATTTTCACCGACTATATAATTTGCTATTCATGAAATATCAAATACCAAATGGTACTAATGTCTCATATCAAACACAAACACGAACATCATAATACTAAAATTTTACTCTCGAATATCATACTAAATATCGAATTACCTAATACCAAATCTTACTAACGTCTCATACCGAATACAAACCAAAACACCTTAATACGAAAATTTTACTCTCAAATACCATTCTAAATATCGAATTACAGAATATTAAATTATCACAAAATTCGATTCGATAACTTAGTTTTTGGTATTTTAAACTATCCCTAACTTACCCCAAATACGAAATTTCTTGATACGAATTCGGATTTAGTCGGACTTTGTTTACGGGACACGGAAACCAAAAAAAAAAAGAAAAAGGGAGGGTATATATATCTATTTTCAGTGTATCACTCTTTTGTCACACACAAATTCTACTGCTACTGTTTCTTCCTCCATTTTCAATGGCTTCCATTGTTACTTCTACTGCTCTTCTTTCTTCATCAAACCCTAGGGTTTTTGCTTCTGCTTCTGCTTCTTCTGCTTTGCTCAAATTGCCTTCGTTTTCTCAGTCAGCAATTGTTCCTTCTTCTTCATCTTTCAATGGACTCCGCAGCTGCAACACTTCAGTTTCTCGTATCAACAAATCCCGATCCTTCGTCGTTCGTGCCTCTGTAAGCTTACATCTGAAACCCCTTTTGTTTGCATATTTGTTTTGAGTAGTTTAATGGGAAAAAGTTAGCTATGATCGATCAATTGAGCTACTAAGAGTTTTCCGTTTGTTTATGATTAGTTATCTCTAGCATTTCCCAGTTTGTTTTTGTTA
Organism: Solanum chilense; assembly: GCA_032847665.1. Taxonomy (NCBI): domain Eukaryota; kingdom Viridiplantae; phylum Streptophyta; class Magnoliopsida; order Solanales; family Solanaceae; genus Solanum; species Solanum chilense. The sequence continues at coordinate 2,537,797 of CM064963.1, read as the reverse complement.
TTGTATGAGTGAATCTACATTCAGGGTTTTGAATCTGCATTTGCGAGGTAGGTTAAGGTCTGTGTACACTCTAATTTTGGTACGAGTGCTGCTTGGGTGTATGGGATAGGCAACTTGTGATTTGTGCATTAGGTGCAAGAGCTTGGGGATTACTGGTTATTGTAAAGATTGTTTTTTGTTTTGTTTTTTTGGTATAGTGGAGTTGAGTATTGGAGTTCAATGTGGTTTCGTTTTATTTGCTATATAAAATCATCTATGTGCGTATCACAAGTGTGTTCATATGTCAAATATTAAGATTATGCTTCTATATATCATGTTATCAGTTTGTTTTCAAAAGTTCTTAGTGCTTGAATTATTTGTTTTGGATATACTGAATTGAACTGTAGTTGGATTTCTATGCTATTTTTCGTGCTTTTATAGGACATATTTAGTGAACTCTTTAATTGGCAATATAGAATTCTCTGCACTTGGATCCTACTTGCACAGATTCACAACAGAACTATATCTTATGTACAGGGTGAATTAGTTACATCCTGGCTCTGCAGGTTTCGTCTTTTTGAAAAGGGTCGAGAGATTACATAACGTTGAGTCTTCACCTCTCCCTTGCCTCGCAAGAACGTTATTAAACTAGAAGAGAACAAATTCTAGGCATGTCTTTCTAAATGAAAGATGATAGATCACTTAGATAACTAATTAGACATAATCCAATCAACTATTGGTGTTTTAGATAGATATTAAAATCTTCATGTGTGTCTGTACTTTTATATGATAAAAATAGATAAACTACTTTAGAAGACCAAGTTAAATAAACACACACTCCTATTTCCTATTGTAGAGTGTTGAAATCCCATTTACCCAACAATTTGTTTTTTGCTTTACTTTGTATAAAGGTGTATTTCCTTGTTTATGGATAGTGATTCATCTCTTTAATGTCATTTCTTGTTACTTCTCCCAACAGAGTGAACTCCCTCTTGTTGGAAATAAAGCACCAGATTTTGAGGCTGAGGCTGTTTTTGATCAAGAGTTCATCAAGGTAATATATTGGTGTTAAATGAATTAACAGTGTTAAATTATTAATTGTTAGTCCAAGATCCTCCCCTCTGTGTGTGTATGTGTCTATGTGCATGTGTTTCGCTTTTCTGCTTATCAAATTAAGAGGTTTCACCTTTTTTTCTTTTCGACTTCCTCCTTTTTCATTCATCATAAGGACCTGCCACTTCTTCATTAAAGGAGAAAAATAATTATCCGCCATGCTGCAAAAGTTTGTATCTTGCTTTTAGGACATGTTCTATTAATGAACACCTGATTCTTTTGATTGACAAAAGAGTAAAGATTACTTCATGAAGGCATTTTACTTGTTAGCTAACCTTTTTGTACAGCAATTAGTGAAGGAATTAGGATATGAAAAGAACAGAGTGCAGCAGAAGTTCAATATACAAAGTTTTTTTTGTGCATTTTAGGTTTATTTTAGACTTTGAAACAATGTTTTCCTAAACTAGAACTGCTCTTTTCCTTCCTTCATCCCTTAAATAACTGTAAGGCGTTCCTTTAAACATCCAGTCACTTTGGGTGGTTTTCTTGGGCTATTTATAATTGAAGTATATTTTCTCTGCAGGTCAAACTTTCTGAGTATATTGGGAAGAAATACGTGATTCTCTTTTTCTACCCTCTGGACTTCACTTTTGTTTGCCCGACAGGTCCGCTTGTCCCTAATATCACTCAGCTTCTAGCTTCAATTATAATATATTTAACTGATTATGGTGATTTCTTAATGTATTTTTTTGATATAATCTTTCCTTCTACTATAGAGATTACTGCTTTCAGCGATCGTTATGAAGAATTTAAGAACGTGAACACAGAAATATTGGGTGTCTCGATAGACAGTGTGGTATGTCTTTCTTTCGTTCAAAATTTTCCTGTAGTAGTTGATTTGTTACTTGGAAAGCGTACCTAAATGGTCTGTGCCTTGTTGCATTGTGCTGCTGCTCTTCTACAGCCCCTTTCACTTATTTAGAAAAGCCCTTTTCACTTGTTTTGAACTTTGTGCACTGTGCTCTTAGATGAAGAAGTGACATAAAATTAGCTTTAGAGATTTTCGAGGGTATATATAAATAGTTCAGGAAACAGTTGAATAAAGATAAACACGAAAACTATATATTGAACTACAGGCGACAAGTGAAATGTCATCTGGGCACATTACAAAAGAAATTGTAGTTGGAAAAAATATCATCTTGACTAAGAAAGTGAATACATATGTGAAAGATCAAAAAAAGGGCAGCCCGGTGCACTAAGATCCCGCTACGTGCAGGGTGGAGAGAAGGGGCGGACCATAAGGGTGTATTGTATACAACCTTACCATGCATTTCTGCAAGAGGCTATTTCCCTAGTGGTAAGAGTGCAAAATGTGATGTGTGGATAGGCGAATATTAAGAATTCGAATGCTAATGCAAACAAGAAGAATAAGTGAATAAAAGTAATTTAGTTAGCAATACTAATAGGATATACTTATAGATCAAGATATCACATATGCTTGAAGAATGGTCTTTAGTACAAGGCACAAGTTAATACGAGTTATTCAATTGTACTGATTTTTGTCATTGGTCATGTTAGCATAATTTTTCCTAACATTGTTGATCTCATGTATTCTTGTAGTTCTCTCACCTTGCCTGGGTCCAAACTGATAGGAAGACTGGTGGTCTTGGTGATCTGAATTATCCATTAGTTTCAGATGTGACAAAGTCAATTTCAAAATCTTACAATGTGCTGATACCTGATCAGGTATGATTGTTGCTGTTTCATACTGCATAGGTAGCTTTTAGAATTATTTGTTGATATTTTTCTGGCATATGCCTCTCATTTTGTTGTCTACGTTTTTAAATTACGAGATAAACAAGTGAGAAATTTTGTAGTTTGGGGAGAGTACTTTGGATGCAGTGACACAAGCAATCAAGCACATAAACATGTTGCATAAGTGCTTTATGTTGGATTTGTGTGTACTTTTCTCCATTTCATTCGACTACAGACAGTGTTTTTTGTTGCTATCATCACCTTAGAATCCGTTCAACCTCATAACCATGAATTTCATAGCTGTCAACCGTGGTCTTTATGATTTATTCCGAGACTGAATGGAAAGCACCTTCATCATATGAAGCGGAATCAGCTCCCTGATTTTTTTTTTCTTATGTTGTTTTAGGGAATTGCGTTGAGAGGACTGTTTATCATTGACAAGGAAGGAGTTATTCAACACTCCACCATTAATAACCTTGCAATTGGTCGAAGCGTTGATGAAACATTGAGAACACTTCAGGTAATAAACACATCGCGACCCCAATATCATCACTCTCATTAGACTATCTGCTGCTTAGATCGTAAATAACTATTTTGGTCTTTCGCGATAGGCATTGCAATATGTTCAGGAGAACCCAGATGAGGTATGCCCAGCCGGGTGGAAGCCTGGTGACAAGTCAATGAAACCAGATCCTAAAGGCAGCAAAGAATACTTTGCATCCATATAAGTCGATGAGATGATGGCTGCAATATGTCTATATATCGTAGAGTTCTGTAACTTTTTTCTCTCGACCTACCTGCTTCGAGTTTTGAGCATTTTTCTGAATATTGTATGCCCAAAATCTTCTACATATTCTGAACTTAGATCATAGATTGATAATGACAGCTTGTAAAAGGATGGTTCTCAAAACTTCTATGTTTGAAATTAGTCACTTGTGTCTAGATTCAAGTGTGTTTTGTATGTGAATTGTGACAGTTGGTTTAGTCTTTTTGTCTCAACCTTTATGGACACATACATTAGCAACTTGTGCATACAAGACCGACTTGATGAATTAGTTATAGTCGAGGTGTGCACAAACTGGTTGATACTATGTACAATAGATATACAACTTTTTACATCTTTGCATCTTTTTCTCAATAGATGTACTAATAAGCTCTGTCAAGTTCATGTAACAATTTCACTATAACATCAACTACAAATAAAGTCTTGAAGGTGTATCTCTTCCCATAGAAACATGTCAATGGGATGAAAACAAGAATCATAATGAAAAATGCATTGACAACTACACGAACAGCAACGTTGTGCTCTACCATACAAGTATAAGAATCGTACACCATAGGGGAGACCTATCAATGATGTTGAAGACGATCAAGATTCAATGGAACTTATCGTACACCATAGGGGAGACCTATCAATGATGTTGAAGACGATCAAGATTCAATAAAACTTATCATACACCATAGGGGAGACCTATCAATGATGTTGAAGACGATCAAGATTCAATGGAACATACACCATAGGGGAGACCTATCAATGATGTTGAAGACGATCAAGATTCAATGGAACTAATCATACACCATAGGGGAGACCTATCAATGATGTTGAAGACGATCAAGATTCACTATAACTTATTGTCGATGTTACATGGGAAGATTACATAATCGACTTTGTCTCATGGTACATTAGCAAGCAATCGACATCCAAGTATATATTGAACCATAGGGTCACTAGTGATGTAGGCTTGTTTCATTCTAGTCTTGGAACAACAATCAACAGTAGTGAACCTAACAATTCAATAGATTTCAAGCATCTCAGAAGTCAGATGTCAAATCTTACCAGAAAACACCTCAGTTTCTTCAAAGGGTAAATCTTTTTACCATTCTGAATCGACCCTTTTAAGCTCTTCTGCGGTTTTGAACATGAAGCTCGTAGTGTACAGATGTCTGTATCCTTCGCGTAATATGCAGTCAAACAGCATCAATGTAGTAGAGCATCCCTCCTCACTGATATCTCATATCATAATGTCTTGTCCTGACTATGATGGCTACCCCAACGTCTTCGACGAGCTCTCCTCTTTCTCCCATCCAGTTGTGTCTTAACTTTTTCTTTCAAGTCTCTTTCCCCACGCCTCTTGTACATCTTGAAAGTCATATTTCTCTCTTCAGCCATTTTCCGCGCTTTTTCTGTAATCTCTGCAGCAATCTCTCTATTATACAGCTTCCTTAGACCTTTCATAAGCTTGGCGAATGTGTCAGGCTGAGGCATCAATCCAGCATCCATCATATCTAAACAGTATGCACAAGCCTCTTTCACATGTCCATTTGAAAACAATGCGTGAATCCAAATGGTCCACGCAGACACATTAAGCTCACATCCTTTAGTCGTTATGCAACTCCAGACATCTTTACATAGTTCAAGCTTTTCTGCTCGTAGAAGCGAATTCAATAGGTCCTTTAGAGTACCATATTGAGGAGCAGACAGAAGACCTCTTCCAATCATTTCTTTGAAGTGATCACACGCTTCTATTAGACGACCTTGTTCAACAAAACCATTAATCATAATGATAAAGGTGTCAACCCCCGGACTGATCCCATTTGCTTCTATTTGGTTCCATACTCGTACACCTTCATCGATTTCCCCCAATCTACACGCTAAGCGGATCACTATACTATAGATGCTATGGTCAGGAGGTATACCGATCTTTTCCATTTCCTTCATAAGTTCCAAACACTCTTCCAACTCTTCCTTCTTCTCATGAGCCAACATTATATGCAAATAAGTAGTCTGATTCGGGTTATACCCTTTCTGCAGCATATCATCCAAAAGTTCATAACCCTTTTCAATCTTTCCCCACTTACAAAATCCACTTATCAAAGTAGTATACGTCACGACATCAGCTTCACATCCACTTCTCTCCATATCCAAGAATACCCGCATAGCTTCCTCCATCTTGTCCTGCAAACAAAGTGCCTGAATTACTATCGTAAACGAAGTTTCATTAGGATTACAACCTTTTCTTCTCATCTCCTGCAACAGATCAAATGCATCAGCCATTTTCCTAGATACTGCATAACCATTGAGCAAATTGTTATAAACCACGATATCAGGCTCAAAACCTGCCTCCCTCATTTTCATCAACACAACTTTCGCCTCTATAAGCTTACCTTCTTTACACCAACCATACAACAACGACGTAAAATGCTTAATCGTAGGGCTAAACCTAAACCTCATTTCATCAAACAATGCAGCTGCCTCTTTCACACTACCATTTTTACACAAAGCATCCAACAAACACCCAAAGACATACTCATCTGGCTCAACACCATATTTAGGCATTTCATCTAATACTTCAATTGCTTTCTTTACCATCCTCCCCGACGCGAATCTCCTCATCAACACAATAAACACTTCTGGTGTCAAAAACTGAGGATTCTCTATCCTCATCTCTTCAACAAGTGCCCATACAGTACCAAACTGTCTCATTTTCCCTAAAATCTTTATCATTGCTTTATAAGCATCATGACTATGCCTATAACCAGGTTGCTTTGACACCCATACAAAAAATCTATACCCTAAATTCCCAGCATCACCACAACGATTCAAAACACGTTCAGTTAACCCTGAGCGAGCTACAACACCAGATTCTAACAAAGCAAGTTCAAGTTTAGGAACCCTTGAGTGAAATTTTCTTAAAATTCTATAAACTTTTTCTACATCAGCTGAAAATTCATCATGATTTTTGTTCAAAGAGCTCAAAAGGGTCGATTCAGAATGGTAAAAAGATTTACCCTTTGAAGAAACAATGGCGTTTTCCGGCGAGAAATCCAGTGAATAAGCTGCACGAAAGCTCAGTGATGAACGCAAGAGAGTGACAGTTTTCAACATTTAGAGACTTCCAAAATTTGGTTTTCCGAACTGGGTTTTGGATTTGGTTGAGATTATCGAGAGTTTTGCGATTTTCCAGATGAACACGGTGGTTCACGGCGGAGGAAGGTGGCGATCGACGGAGCTACGGTGGTTTGGTGTATTATGGTTGGGCCAAGATAATATAACTAATTTTTGAAGAGAGCCCAACTTAATAATTGGCCCAATTTAGTTGGGCTTTAAATGGTGAACTATGGCCCAAACAAAATCATTTGAATGGTTTAGCCATATATCAAACAAAAAACGGAATAAACTACCTTATTAGACATACATTTCATATATACTTTACATACCAATTACGTATCTTGTCGTTCATTAAGAATTTTTATCATATATTGAGGAAGATACACCTAGATACATGTATTTTTGTCGCCAGATACAGTAAGATAGGGAGAGAGATGAGCGAGACGAGGAGGAAGGCGAGTGAGATAGTCATGTATCTGAGATACATAGGAAAGTAGCAAGCGAGATGGGAGGGAGGGGAGTGAGATTTGTTATGTATCTCGAATACATGCAAATCTACTTATATATATATATATATTTCATATATACCATGTATACCAATTCTATCTGTATTTTTATATGATTATGTATCTTATCGTTCATTAATTTTTTTAATATATATTGAGGAAGATACACCTAGATACATGTACTTTTGTCACCAGATACACTAAGTTAGGGAGAGACACGAGCGAAATGGGGAGGAAGACGAACGAGATAGTTATATATCCCAGATACATAAAAGAGCGAGATGAGAGGGAGATGAGGAAGGGGAGTGAGATTTGTCATGTATCCCACATACAAGTGAATCTACTTAGATATAATGTATCTAGAATAAATTACATATAATTTTAACCAGTGTATCCCGAAATGCATGTATCTAGACGTATTTGAACGAATCAAATCTGATGAGATTTGTAATATTGCAAACTAGAGTATATCTAAGTACTAAATTTATTTATTTTTAATAACTAATTTACTATTTTAGGTAAAGAAGAGAATTCTTTTTGTGATGACAATTTTTTTTGTCACTTAGTGTAGTAAATTATCAAAACATTTGGTCAAAATTTTCAAATATATTACTGTTCTATTTATATATTAAAATAATATTAAGTATAAGATCAATTAAACGTTTTTTTTTAAGGATAGAATAAAACCCTTAATAAATTCCAAAATATTTATTTCTTAATATGAATTTTATTCTAACTTCTTTTTTACTTTTATGATACTTCTAAAATGCAAAAGAAAAAGAAAAAGTTATATGCACGATAGCTTCTCATGTTCCATTTCTTATTATTGCTAAATTCGAATTAATCAAAATATTAATGTTAATATCAGACACGAAATAAAAAAAACGGTTCCCTAATTGAGGATCTTAGTTTTGATAACAAAATATCTAATAGATACATTAATGTTGCTCACATGTATATACCCACCCATTGTGGTCATTATTATGTTGACCAATTGTCTAATATCCTTAATCAAGATGCTTAAATAATTAATTATCATATAGTAAATGTTAGGAAATAAAATATATTTATTTATATAATAATCAAATCATTATAAGTAACTACAAAAAGAATTCCAAATTAATTGATAACCTTATTAAAAATAAGAACTCACATGTAATCACAAGTTAAAATATATCTATAGTATATCTTATATGGTCAATGCATATTACATAAATACTTTATAATATATTGATATGATTGATTATGAAAATTAAGTATCTAAAATATGATGAGATCAATAAGAGTTTCATTATTAATATTTAATATTTAATAAAAATATTAGTTTTTGTAGATTTGCTCAAGAAAAAAGAGACAAAATTGTTTGCTTCCATTTATATACACTTAAAATATTTTGGATCTTATTTATGGATCAATTTTAAATGTTAGACAATTTTGGGGACAACACCTACTAAATAATTTTAAAGCCATGACAAAACTAAAGTTTAAAAATATATTAAAAATTAGATTTGTCTCAACATTGTGTATATTAATCATGTGAATACAAATCGAAGGACTCTTAAAATAAAAATTTTTAAATTTTGCGTATCATGTTAGTCTATATCCTAATGTATCGAAGAGCTAATATTCAGAATGTTCTTGATTAATAAAAAACAGACAATCGAGGAAATGGAGAAATGATATGGTTAATACTTTTTCTTTGCAATGATCGGTTGACATAAATATATCCTAAATTCTTTTAAGCAACAAAAAAAATATATATACAATATATATATATATATATATATATATATATATATATATATATATATAATGTTACATATATTTTTATTTTTGTTTTAAAAAAATGCAACATAACATGGAATACAATGATTTAGTTATAGAAGAACAATCAATTAATTTTGAATTGTGCTTCCAAAGTCCCCAACAAAGAATACAATATTACAAGGTCTTTTATAAGTTATTTTTTCCTTTGATTAGAATGGAATCAAGAATCCAAATAATGCCTATTTTATTTTTATTTTTATTTTAAAAAGATGGATCATATATGTTTCTTTTAAAGAAAAAAGATAATGATTGTATATTGACTTTTTTAAAAAAATAAAAATATTGATCCTATTTAGTTCTTATTCCTATTTCCTTCAAACATTTTCTCACATATCCTTCGTCATACTTTTGAAATATCGGTGCCCCTATCGTCCAAAAACTAGAGCATATATACCCTTTATACTAACGAACATACACGTGTCATAATCTTATTCGTCGATCCAACATTTATTATATATCAGATCAACAAATAAGATTGCACCATTGTCCCTATTTAGTCTTCCATTAGAGTGAAGGACGTATATGCTCTAGTTTTTATACGACAGATGCATCAATGTTCCAATAGTTTGACTGAGGATATCGTTTAAGGGTATATTTGTCCTTTGTCCCTTATAATTAACAATAATGATCTTAATAATAAGACAAACAAAGTACTATAGCATAAATTATTAATCATTAATCATTAGCAATATAGTACAATAATTGAATATTACAATCTTGATTAGCACAAGACGTGTGTAATGGGCCAGGCCCACCTTTCTATCCGTTGGACTGGCAGTTAAACTGTCACTATCTAAAGCCCAATATATGGGCCCATTATCTCATAATTAACGGGTCCTAGGCCCAACAAGTTTGGCAATTTCAACAGATTTAATGGTTGATGTTGCTTCATTCATTTAAAAAAATGTCAATGATACCTATTTTCACGATAACGAAAGTTGCTTTGGAATAATAAGTACTCATTTAATCTTCACAAAAAATCTCGAGTTCTATGTATGGAATCGTCTTTGCTAAGAAGCATTTTACTGTTCAATGTGATACCTTTCAATGTAAAGCTTGATTTCATCATGATCCCGATGGAACCACCTTATGATCGGAGGGTCATCCAAACCCCTTTTGGCGAAAAATTATACTATTTATATATGATTAAAATATTTTTTTATACATATGTAGTAAATGTTGAATCATGTTTGACTAGTACGCATGTCTATTTCTTCAAACTTTAAATTTCCTGGTGAAAATATTAGGTTCGCCACTAATCGTGGTATCAAACACCGAATAACAAATCAAAAACAGAATTCTTGATTAACGGTTGATATTGCTTTATTCCAAAAATGATGTCACACCCTAAGGCGAAACACATGATTACATAATTTTGCACCAACAAGACATATAGTGGAATAGTCAGTAATTACTCATTCAATCTTAGCCGAAAATTCTCGAGATTAAGTCTCCATAAATAAGTCATCCTTTTACGTAAATATGAATCAAGATTTCGTTATACCTCAATACGAATATCAAGAGAAAAAAACAAAAAAAAAATCACATGTATTTTCTTTCTTCTATAAATATATATTTATATAAAATATAAAATCATGTTAACATGAATACATTTAAGGCAAATAAATTGCCTCTCCATAAAGGGACACACTAATAATAAACATACACAAAAAACATAAACTAAAAACCCTATTATAAAATCTACAAAAACAAAAAACAAGAAAATTAAACATATATTTTCTTCATATTTCCTTTTTTCTTTTTTTCCAAAATATGTATGTTGCAATTTTAAGCCATCAACCCCACAAAAAAATAAAAAACATTTTTCTTCCAACAAAAACCCTTAGCAACATCACTATATATATACTATATAATATAATATAATATTATATTTATATACCAAAGTTCCCAAAATAAAAACATATTTTATTTAATTAAGTAGTGTAATTAAATCTTTGAATTTCTTCATCCCATATCAAATTTGATGTAATTTCATCAGTCTCTGGAATATGTTCCTGTGAATTAACAAAAAATAAAAAATAAAAAAATAAATATTCTTCCTTAAAGCTAAAAATGAAAGTTGATCATAGTTTAAAATTCAAAAAAATGTTAGAAAAAATTATTAAATAATTCCGAGATATTTATATATCTATAAATCAATATGTTAAAAAAAACTTTAATTTTAGTGATTTCTAAATAAGATTATATGACACTTTATATATATATATAATTATTAATAAAATATAGTGTTTAATTAATTAAATTAAATTAAATTAAATTACCTCAAGTTGTTTAACTAATTGTTGAGCTGTTTGAGCAGACACAATAATTTTACGAGCTATTGGTGAAATAAAGCCTTCATCCATTGCCTTATCAAGAAAACTCAACAAAGAATTATAGTATCCCTCCACATTCAATAGCCCAACCTGCGTTACGAGTTTGACAGAACTCAATAATTTAAATCAAAATTCAAAAAGTTAAAATTTCGACGAGTGAAGTTTCGACTTATAACTTAAAACTTATGAAGCTAGACACAAACACTACTTGAATAAAAATAAACGACAGATAAATTTTGTAGATAAACAGTAAAATCTGTTGTTAATCTTAAACATATTTGACGATGAATACATTCTTTTTAGTAGTGAAAAGATTTCTAGACTTTTATCGATTGAGTTAACTTTGAATAATAACTCTATAATAATTATTTTGACCGTTCGATCAAAAATATTTTTAGTATTTTATAGAATAGTATGTAGATAGTATTTATAATTATCAAAGCCTTAAATACCCTTTCATTTGATTAAGATTTTCCCTTTTTTTTTTTTATTATTATTTTAATAATATTGTCATAATAAAGCATGATTAACGATTAATAGAGATTAGAACTCACATGACATAAGTTTTATCTTTCCATGTGAACCAAATTTTAAGGACCATGTGATTTGATACTTCCTTAACCTACTTTTAAATTTTGATTTAAGTATTGTTGACTTTGAAATGAAAAAAAAAAAAAATCTCACAAATAATAATAATAATAATATATTTATTTTTATTACAAGTGCTTAAGAATGTGAAAAGATGGTATGTTGAGAAACATGGTGACACAACATGTCAAGATCCATATTTTCAATTCTCAAGTTGAGTTAAAAATAAGGCATATGAGTTGAAAATCTTGAAAGTTTGAAATGTTTGTATATAATCACCACAACAACGACATATTCAGTATATTCACACGTGCCTAGTCTGAAAAGAATGATTTGTCCGCAATTTTCGTTCTCAAGTACAAATTTGAAAAAGAAAAACATCGAAATGAAAAATAGAATAATATCAACAATAAATAATACGATAGCGTCGACACTTTTTTATTTCTTTTGGAGAATGATTGCATGGAGAATAATTTTAGTCAAAAGGGATAAATTTTCATGCTATGACCAACTTTAGAAAGCAAATTTTCACCAAATTTCTTGATTTACTTTTGAAATTTATTTGTAAAGAATTTTTGAGTTAAAACATTCCATCATTCTATTGTTAATTTTTTCATACTCTTACCTAAGCATGTTTTTTTTTCGCGTCATGACGTATGCATGACACTCAGTGTTACTTAACTATGTCAGTGCAGTGTATTCTCATCAGTGAGGTCGTCTGAAGAGATGATAACTAGTGTGTACGTTACTTTGTGAAGGTAGTAGGTAGATAGGTTATATCCCGAACTCATAACGAGAATTAAAATCCTGAATCCAATTCTGATGACAAAGCGCGACGATTTGCACATTACATAACACATTTTATGGCTAAAAGTATAATATAAAGGACAGATTTTTCTCACAGGTTTACGGTGGATTCCAAGTTGAGCCCATGTAATGACTTCAAGAAGTTCTTCAAGGGTACCATAACCACCTGAAAAAAATTCGAAAAAAGTAAACGTTAACGTGTAATGGATCCGATACATGTTTGTCTACGTGATATTTTTGAAGAGTTCGAGCAATATTATACCAGGAAGGGCAATGAAGGCATCAGCTTGCCTTGCCATTTCAGCCTTTCTTTGATGCATTCCAGACACTGCTTTTACTTCTCCGATTGTTTCGCCCGTTATCTATTACCAATGAAAAATCCGACACAGGTGCAACAACATTCTTAAGAGTCCGAACAACATTGTTAAGTATATAAAACATGTCTCATGAGTATCAAAATTAGCAAAACATAAAAAATTAATGAGATCTACACTATTATTTTTTTCATGTTTAGTATAAGTATTTATTACCTCTCTAGGCATGAGAGTCCTTGGAATTACTCTGCAAATTCCAAAAAAATAAAACATAAATATAGATTAATAACATTATAAGAATATATATATATTGCACATATTTACTCATGTGGGACAATGTTGCTCGAACTTCTCAAAAATATCAGATCGATGCATGTCAGATCTTCCAAAAGTAGAACATGGGGTGACATTTTTTTTTGAAAAATCCGAGCATTATAAATGAGGTTAAAAAATGAAGCAAAAATCAAGAAAACTATTGTTTATTGTGGGACAATGTTGCTCGAACTTTTCAAAGGTATTGACGGATGCATATCAGATCCTCTAAAAGTAGTACATTTTTGGATATCCGAGGAACATATATGTGGGGTTACGAAATGAGGCACAAAGTTGTCAAGATAACAATTATTTGACACATATTTACTATGAGACAATGTTGCTCGAACTTTTCAAAAATACCTCTAGATGATGATCATGTAACATCAACATGAATGTGGGGTTAAGAAATGAGACACAAAGTTATCAAAAAGAAACTATTTCTTGACACATATTTACTATGAGACAATATTGTTCGAACTTTTCAAAAATACTAACAGATATCATTTCACATGATCTAACGTTGAACGTGTTACATCATTTTTGAAAGGTCCGAGTAACACAAGTGTAATTTCCCTTTTTATCAAGATTTGGAAAATGCATCAATCAGTGCCCTAAAAAGGCTTCTAACTTTATACACTTCCTTTTTGCCTTTGTGACACACATTCCCACAAACCAAAATGGATTTTAAGGCCATACCACAAAAGACACTTTTATAGGATTTCTTGTTACTATAAAAAAATTTACAGAGTACTTTTTTCAGTTTTCACATGTTAAGAAGCTGTTCACTATAAGTGTAACAAAAGGATTAGTTTATGTTTCTTCAATATATGACAAACACCAAACATTAATTATCAAGAAAACCAACATTTGATCCAATGATGTCTTGCCTTTTGCATGGTCTATAGTCTAAAAACTAACTAAATATCATTGCCTTTGTTCCATCTTGTTCAACACTATTTCTTTGTCAGTCTGTTCCGAAAAGAATGACACGATATGATTATACTTCACTCATAAGTAAACTTTATAGCTACACAAATGATGTTAAAAAGTCTTGATCTTTTTTCATAAATACTGTGTCAATATCCAAACTATATCACATATAAAACGGAGAAGAAAATAAAGCAAGAGAAAAACATGTTATTTTTCACCAACCCCATTAGCTAGAACGAAAAAAGGAGCTAGTCTGGTACACAAAGCATCCAGCAGAATCAAAGATAGACCAAAATTATGAGGTTTAAATGATGGATGTCTTTGAAGACCTCAACATCAAAACCTTTTTCCTATGTAAGTGTGGTCTTATCTATGTTTGTGTTATAGTGAGATAAAGTGTTCTATATATAGATAGAGAGAGAAGTGTGTGTATAAATAGTATATTGTATGTATATATTATGTATAGAAAAGAGGATAAGGGATTAATTACCCAAGAACATGGCGCCCACCATCATGAACAGCCTGAGAAACAAGTCCCATTAGTCCCACACTTCCTCCTCCATACACCAAATCAATCCCTTTTTCCACCTTCAACACAAAAACCAAAAAAAATCAAGAAACATTACACCCCATCATCACTTCAAACTTTTTTTTTCACTATAAACAACAATATACAAACATAGTAGCACAAAGTGGAGTATGAGGAAAATAGAAACGCAAACAAAAAAGGGAAACTTTACCATATACGACAATACACCAAAGTAGTCGTACAGAGCGGAGTCTGAAGAGGATAGAGTGTATACATACAAATTTCAAACATAACAAAAAGAGCAAAGGAAAAAATTTACTATACTAACTCAAAATTCACACACACACAATCAAGAAAACAAGCATGAAATCAAGATTAGCTTAACATATTACTACTAGTATATGTTTAAATCCCACATGCATACTTTTACATCAAAAACATATTTCATGACACCAAAAAAAAACATCTAAAAGAGAAAGGGGGTCATGATATCAAAGTGGCATATTTGGCTCCAAATGAAAGCCAATCTTTTTTATAGTGACCCCATAAACTAAGATCATGCAAGAAGGCTGCTCAAATGACAGACATGTAACAGCTAACAACACCATTTTTTTTTAATCTCTCTGTCATGCCAAACAAAAGATAAAACCCTACATTAGAAAGTTCTGTTTTTTAAGAAAGAAATGTGAGAATAGAAAAACCCCATGTTGGAAACTCCAAAACTCCAAAATGGGGTTTCTTGATTTCAACCATTTTTCAACTTACATTTAATGATTTGATGATAGTATCCAAAAAGAACAGAACTTTTTCAAGAAAAGCACAAAAACTTTCTTTTTCTTGAAAATGACAACAAAAAAAACATGTTGGAATCATTTAAAAAAATGGAATACAAAATAAACAGACACTCAAAACTCAAAAATGGGGTTCTTGATTTCAACCATTTTTCAGCTTACATTACTAAAAAGAACAGATTTTTATCCATAAAAAGCACAGAACTTTATGATTCTTGAAAAACAGAGAATGAACAAAAACTCAAAATGGGGTTCCTAATTTCAACTAACATTACTAAAAAGAACAGATTTTTATCAATAAAAAGTACAAAACTTTATGATTCTTGAAAACCAGAGAATGAACAAAAACTCAAAATGGGGTTCCTAAATTCAACCATTTTTCAGCTTACATTACTAAAAAGAACAGATTTTTATCAATAAAAAGCACAAAACATTATGATTCTTGAAAAACAAAAAATGAACAAAAACTCAAAAACTCAAAATGGGGTTCCTAATTTCAACTAACATTACTAAAAAGAACATATTTTTATCCATAAAAACTAAAAAAGCACAAAACTTTATGATTCTTGAAACCAAAAAATGAATAATAATAAATAAAAATTGGATTTTTTTTTGTTTACCAATTGTTTTCCTAATTCAGTAGCAGCTTCTTGATAAGTAGGTTTATTTCCAGAACTACTTCCACAAAAAACACAAATTCTCTTAAACTTTGATCTTCTTTCTTCTTCCATTTTTGGTCTTTTTTCTAGATGTATATTTTTTGTATATATTGTGTATATATTTGTGAATAATGATTTGATTAGACTAAAAGGAAGTTTAACCAAAGAAGAAGAATTTAGGGAATGATAGAGATCAGAAAAATAGAAGTATTTATAGGCCCCATGTTCAAAGTATTATTTTACCATTTTTTAAAAAAATGAATTTAATTTTGACTTTTTATTTTATTTCTTTTTGACGAACCAAGAAAAAGAAAATAGTCTCTCCGTCCTAGTTTCATTTTATGTGATACTTTCAAGATTTTGAAATTCAAATAAATTTAATTTATAGTTAGTTTTTCATATATCTTTTTAAATTTTTATCAATTATTGTAACTTATACAACATAGTTAGCAAATATATAAATTTCATCTTTAAAAAATTAGAGATTTTGTGCACGAACTTTTTATCAAACTTAAACTGCTTGACTTTTGAAAAACAAAAAATGTCATATAAATTAAAATAAGTGAATTTTTTTTATTTAGATATTTAATATTTTTGGAAAAGGAGAAAGTTTTTAATTCTATCAATTTCTTAAACTTTTTGTTAGTCCCTCTTTCCAATTCATTATTACTTTTAATTTTTTGATTGTGGAGTCTTTATAAATTGTTTAATGTTAACGTATAAGGTAGAGTAATCTCAAAAATAAAATATTAAATTATTTTATTCAGTGTTCGATTAAAAGTATTAGACAATTTTAAAATTATTTATTCTATTTTTATATCTTAATGATAAAAAAAGTTATCTTATGTATAAATAAGTAAGATAGAAATATTTTTGATTGAATAAAGATTTTATTTTAAGTAATAAAAAGACGTCACTTAATAAATCATAACGATAATAAGAACAATAATAATAATAGAAAGAAGAAAAAAAAGATTGTTAGTTTAAACTTATAAGGGTAAAACTGGATTTTAAAAAGGTGGACTTTAGGGTATTCTTAATCAAATAAATGAGTGGTATATTTAATCCTTTTTCCTTTGAAAAAATAATTAATTGAATGTGTTTCATAATTATATTAAAATTTAATTAATTTAAATTTTGTGTAATATAAGATTCATTTTTGAAAAATCTCTTTTTAATAAAGATTTTTTTATATCTAGTGCTCGAAATTGTTATCTTTGATTAGAAACGGAGCTACACACTTAAAAAGTAAATCATATCAGATAAATTCTATATAACAACTTTAATTGAATAAGTAAAAACAAAATTTTAAATCTAATATTTTTTATTTAATACGTAGGTCAATTGATCAAATCAACTCAGCCACTTTTATGATACAGTGTATACAGTTTGAAACTTTTTTGTTTTCATTTGTGAAGTGCTAATACTGTTTTCAGTTACTGGCTAACCAGTATAATTTAAGAAATTTAGTTTCTCATTTTAAATGTTTATTTAATATATTATATATTACTATTTATTTTGTACTTATTACATACATTCTGTCCCTTCAATTATTTAAATATTGTTTTCAAAAAAGTAATATACTGTTATTATACTGTTTATACATCTGTTTTTAGTCCTTTTGCCCCATCTAAAGTTATTTCAAATAATCATTTATACCCCTTTGGACAATTTTAATTTGTATATACAGAATGGGGTGTACGTATACTCGTTAATTAATTGTTCGTTATGACTATAGTCAATTTTTTATTGTATAATATTTCATTAGTTAATAGTTTCTTATGAATATAGTCAATTTTATATTGTATAATATTTCATTAGGCATTTTGAAAGGCAAAAATTGATTTGATGCATTGATTTAATGATCTTGTCTTTAACCTATTTTGTTAACTAATAATAATTTGTTTGTTTAAATAGTAAGTAAGATATTAATCTTATATTTGTACGATAATTGCTATATATTCTTTTGATTGATGATATACCTGACATGCGTTTCACGTGTAAATTAAAAGAGAATTATTTTTTTAAGGGGCCATTAATATTTGTAAATTTATAAAAAAGTTGATAATATATTACTATTAACTTTTTAATATATAGTCCTCTAGTCTCACTTCTACTTCGTTCGCATCAAGCACATTCTCTCTTGAAGTTGATGAGTCTGTCCTCATCTAAGTTTTGACGTTTGATATAAGAGTATAATAAGATTATTTTTTTAAAAAAAATATTATTATAACCTTTTACTATATATATATATATATATATATATATATATATATATATATATATATATATATATATATATATATATATATATATATATATATATATATATATATATATATATATATATATATATATATAACTCAAATTATTTAAAATTATGGCACAATCCAAAAGCAAAAAAAATGAAAAGATATATAAAATCCTCACCACCACTCATTTAATTAATGATGATTAAGATAGTTTTTTTATCCTTTGAACATATTTAACTTACATGTTAATTATTTTATTTTAATTATAATTATACATTTAATTAATATGTTCACATAAGTGATAAATCATTTGAATATTCAGTTCAAAACATATAATGTAATAGTTAAATACATGACTTTATTAATTTATTTCATTTGTTCACACATTAAAATTGATTAGAGATTTTATACTGTATCATCATCATCTATTTAATTATACAATTATATATATAAATAGAAACTAATAATAATTATTTTTAATCGATCGATCAATAATTTAATTATGAAAACTATATTTGAAAATTTGGCTCAAGAAAACAAGGCCGTTATTTCTATTGGGCCACAAATAAAGGCCTACTCAAACTTAGTAGGCTCAAATTATGAGATGTGTATAACATATGTGAGGAGAAGTTATACATATATTTGCTCGTTAAAAATAATTATATTCGCTAATTAAAACGTTATATATAACACAAAGGGTTACGATGAATGATTTAATCGTGAATGGATCTTACAACAAAATAACAATAACGATAACATATATATAGGGTGGATATACAAGTGGTTTCTGAGGATGCTGGTGAATACGCAATGTTATTTGTATCTTGTGAAAATAAGAAAATTATTTTTGATAGATTATCAGATCAAGTAGTTCGTATCAAAACCAATAAAAATAGAAATTCAATAGTGAAAATAATTAAGGAATAAAACAACAACAAATATTCCTCTTATTTTATTTTATTTAACATGTATATCAAAAATAGAAATTACAATCTACTTGTTTATTTTAACAAAATGAAAATAAGTAATAATTTGAATAGTATATAAAATAGTACAATAATAATAATAATAATAAATTATTGAGAGCACCCTTAAACGTGACGTGAATTATTAGTTTCATCTCCAAACCGTTATAACCTTTAAATATATCCCTTCACTTGACTAACTGAACTTAAATAACTCTCGATTTTGCAAAATTAGTAAAATACACCCCCAAAATTCTCGTCAAGTTTAGAATTTTTTTTAACATTTTCCTCGTTTTTTTGTTAAGAGTGTCGTACTTCTACAAGAGTTTTAAACCACTTGCTATGTCATTTGACATATCGAGAATGTGTCTAAGCTTACCTAATCAAGTAGAATGACAGTGTTTAATACTTTCAATAGTTCAAAAATATTTTTCAAGACTTCTCTCTACGAACAAAAAACTAACAACTTATAATACAATCGAATCATAAAAATAAGGAAGTATGAATCTTGTTTAGTATAAACTCGATATAATTATAATACAGATATCGAATATCGAACGAAAATGGCAAGGAAGGTAGTAATAAGTGGAATAGAAAGGAG
Organism: Solanum chilense; assembly: GCA_032847665.1. Lineage (NCBI taxonomy): Eukaryota > Viridiplantae > Streptophyta > Magnoliopsida > Solanales > Solanaceae > Solanum > Solanum chilense. The sequence goes on along the minus strand of CM064963.1, from coordinate 2,517,701 downwards.
ATTGATCCGACAAAGTAAGGCTGCAATGTGTTAAATCAAATTGGAAAATGTGAACCTAAACCTAAAGCCAAAAACTCTATAAACTTCAAATCAAATGTAATCACAAACTGAGTTTGCAATCATTGTGCTTTTTCTCTTCTTTTCCTTTTCCTTTGATTGATTGATATTGTTTTTTATAACTCCCTTTTTTTTTTTTTTGGAAATTTTTAAAAATTTCATTAGGTTAGAAGTTAATTATTTTGAAATATGATATGATATTACGATTTTTATACAATTTTAGTGTGTTTAAAATATGTTTAGATACATGTATTTTAGAATGTATAAAGCTAAAATTAGATATAATTTGTTAAAAAATATATTGTGTCTAAGTAGATTCGGATGTATAAAAGATATATAACAAATAATTAGGTATATTATATCCGCTCGTCTCCCTTCTATCCCACCCATCCCTTTTACTAAGTATCTGACATCTCAGATACATGAGAATCACATCATATACATGTATCTAACGTGTATCGCATTTATCTGGGATGCGTGACTATCTCGATCGCCTCCCTCTTCATCTTACTCGTTTCTCTCTCGTCTGATAGTAAGAACACATTTATCTACATGTATATTCCTCAATATGGAGAAATAAATTCTTAATCGATGGTAAAATACATAATTATTTAAAAGTATATAGATAAAACCAATACATATGATATGCATTATGTACGTCTAAAAAGATAGTTTTCCTTTATTTTTACTTGTCTTGTTTTAATTTACAAGTCTTTTAATAAATAATTATTTTTTCAATTTCGATGTTTCTTTCGTATTTTGATTTGACACAAAAAAAGATTAAGAAAGTAAAAAAAGAACTCTCAATATTTTAGTTTTAACTTAAAGATATATTAGATGTATCTAATCTCGTAATTTCTAATCTCGTAATTTTAAACATATCCCGTAAAAAAAAAAAGTTTTTTTTTTTTTGTCATTGAGAAAAGGACCTTAATTTTCTTTCTACCAAATCACTTCACTCTGTTGGCTATGTATTGTTTGTAAGATGTGAGATGTCACAATTATGCCTTACCGACTAATCACTAGTCCCATTCCTCCTTCATTCACGCTATGATAATTCACTTTTTTATTTTTATTTATAAAAAATATTTTTCAAAAAAAATAAAAATCAAAATTATATGTTTTAATTTGATCTATAGAGGATAATAAAGAAAATTCCTCCATAAAATATTGTCAAACACGAAATATATTTAGATATCGTTGGTCTGAATCAATTCTTGATTGTCTCAATCTTTTGTGGATTCATTCGAATAATATCCTCTCTCACATGGAATGTTTCTCTTAAGTATTAGTAGTAATATTATATCTAAGTGATTTTGTCTTACCTCAAAAATATACAAAAATATAATCATCGATTTATCTAGGAGCATTTTCATGAAAATCTGACTCTACCATTTGATTAAATATTGCGAAACGTCTTGAAAATCTGACTCATTAAACATATGAAGGTTGTAATTAGTTGACTATTCAATTGATAAAGAAAAAAGAAAAAATATATGTTTATCGTTCATAGATCCGTAACGAAATATCAATTATAATCATTATCCCATATATATATATTAGTAACGAAAGTTAAAGATACAAACCTTATTATATATACCTAATACAAGCATTACTGATCTAAATCGTAAAAATACACACATGTATATATTTTATGTCACATTGGATCTAAGTCAAAATTAGTCTCTAGACAAGAATATCCAAATGTTTATAAACACAAATCATAATTGTCCATTCGTGTAATTTTGACAAAAGACTTTTATAAAGTTTTTATAATACACGTGTGGTGATTTATCATCTTTGGATTTTTGCTCAACAAGAAAAATATTTTAGTGTCCCATCACACGTAATATTATACGCGACGATATAAATATATCTATCTATCGAACACTACTTTGAAAATTAAAAAAAAAAGCATATGGAAAATAGGTTTTATAATAAGTCTCTTCTTGTCAAAGAAAATCTCTGAGTTATTTAATGGATGAAACGTTTTGTAAAATTAAATTCATAAGGTAGATATTTCAAAGTCCATTTTGTATTAATTTAGTTATACTCTTGTATTTTTTTTGTTTATTAGATAAAGTGACCAACTAATAAGTGGTATTAATGTATAGAAAAAAAATTTATTCTATTCATTATAGACTAAGGATATATAACAACCAAATTCAATAATAATAATTAAAAAAAGTGAACCATATCCCTTTGAGTAGACCTCTTATATATATTATTATTATTTGTCAAAGAGTGTGTAAATAGTTTGAAAAAAAATGGGAAAAGCTACGTATAATACAAAGGTATAGGGATAATCTTGTTGGTGTGAGTCCATTTAGAAAAAAAAATGTTGATTTAGTTTACGAATAATATTACACTATATTAAGAATATTTTGACCTAATCGCTTAGTCGTTCAATAACTGATATTAGAAGCAATGATTCGACGAGATGAGATAGTGTGATATTGCTCTTTTTATTGACGCGTCACACAAAATTTAGTTCGATAAAGGAAGATTATATATTAGGTTTGTGTAGAAAGTTTTATATTAATCAAAGGTTGAAAAAGCTTTAGAAAAATTGCATATAAAAAGTTCTACAAATCCTTTTGGAGAATATTGCACACAAAAATGTGCAAGTGATTGGATTATTATTGTATTAGACTTTTTTTATTTGAAAATTTGAATTAATTAAACCATAAAATGTAAAAATATATTCGAAAATCGAGTGTGAAATCAATAATTAATAAGATGCTAAACTATTAAAAAAAGTAGCTAGTAATCCCTCTTTTTAAATTGGATAACCTATCTATTAACATATTGCTAATAGTATTTTGTGAAGAAAAATCTTAACCATTGCTTATGTTCCTAAGTGTACCTTAATTAATATCCTAAAAAGATCCTAAATATCTATAAAAAATAATAATAATCTGATCTTAATTGTCTAGTTCACTAGATGTTGGAAGACTCTTTTAAGTATCTATAAAGATTATTGAATTAATCAAATATCTTAATTTTATAGTATATTGTTTAGAGAAGACACATGTTTGGATTTAATATGGACACCATAAAAAGTTGTGGTAGAGTATTAACTAGAATCATTTTTAATCAGATATTTTGAATTTAAGTTCTAGATTTGAAAATCGACACGATCTTTTGTAAGAAGTACAACGTGTGTTATTCAATTTTGATTTTCACTTTCTCATGAAGACGACAATGAAAGATTGTGATGAAATAATAAATACAATTAGTCACTAAGCAGGCATTTTAGGATATATATGATCCCTGAATATGAAATGGCTTTTGTAAGGAATGTTTAACCTCAGATCGACTTCTCCCTGAATATGAAATGACTTTTGTAAGGAATGTTTAACCTGAGATCGACTTCTCCCTGAATATGAAATGGCTTTTGTAAGGAATGTTTAACCTGAGATCAACTTCTTGATAAGATTTCAAATTTTATTAAATCTCGAAATAGTTATCGTATCCTGAATGAATAATCTCAAAATATGTTTGATTATCATACATATGTCTAACTTTTTTAGTAGTAATAGATATGAAATGATATGAAAATCAAATTTGTTATTTCAAAGATTTCTCCTTGACTAGAATTGTGTATATATTGTGTTTTTAAATGGGACCCAAAATATCTTATAAGTATTTATTTTTTGGGAATTAATATGAAAACTAAAAAGATTAGGTCATAAAGAGGAAACAATTTCTTGAAAATTATTCTTTCAATTTTAAAAGCTATAATTAAAAGTGAAATTGATGGTGACAATCATTGATCAGATACTTTGTACTTTAATATAGACAAAGGTCTATATCAGTCCACAAATTAATAAAAAAAAAAATGAATAAAAAAATGCTGTTTTTGAATATAATAGAAATTAATTGGTTAGTGATTATAATTCGATCTTATGCTTGTAATAATTTTTTTTTGAAAAACATATACAATATGATTATACATAAATCGGTTTGATTTAGGTTTTCTTGATTAACTTTACTAAAGATCAAGATCTAATTAAAAGAATTTTGTCATATATCAAGGAAGATACATCTACATATATGTATTTTTGCTACAGGTGCACTAAAACATGGAGAGAGATGAGCGATAGGAAGGGTGCGAGCGGGATTCGTGATGTATCTCAGATATGTGCGGATCACATATACATGCTAGATAATGTATTTGTATGTATCTGGTATGTTTCACATGTACCTCGGATACCATATACATAGAAGACTTGCGAGCGAGATTTGTTATGTACCCATATACATTCGAATCCACTAGGATACAATGTATAAAAAATACACCTAATTTTGATCATGTATATCCCGAGATACACGTGCTTAAGACGTACATGAATGTATCTGACGCCACCAAAATCTGATAAGATTTGTAATATTGAAAACTATAATATATCTAAATAATTAACTCTTAAACTAGTGGAATTTATGTAAATTTCCGTATAAATTCCCCTACTTTAGTCTTCTATTTGGGCTCCTAAACCCATCTAAGGGACTTAACTGGATTAGAAGTTCTTCTATAAGGTCATCTTATTGGGCCTAGAACTCATATTTGGGCCAGCATTTGAAAACTCCAATGAGGCTAAGCCCAACAAGGCCCAGCTATTCGTACTACGATGAATCTGCGCATTCCTTACCAATAAGTCTAAACTCGAGCCTGGATGAAGTAATCGGAATAACAAGTAATTATCGTTGCGGAAAAAGTTCGAATATTTTTTTTTGAGTTTAGGATCTATCGTTTGATCTATCAAAAAAAAAAACTATCTTTCATTTAAAATATTGAAGTAAGATCTGCATGCATCTTATCTTTTCTTAATTCCACATGTAAAATTATACCAAATTTATTAGAGAAAATTTTAAAAATAACAAAGATAATAGACATAATAAGGTTATATAGCTATAGTTTTGATAGTTTCGGACTATAGACATAGTTTTGTTTCCTATGGCGATTTGCGATTTGTATATTTCACTTGTCTGTTTGTATATTTCGCTTGCAAATATATATATAAATGGAGGCTGGGGTTTGTAAATTTCATTTGTGAATATCTAAACATGGTAAATATATACAAATTTTGTATTATACATTTAGGAATTTTTCCAGAACTCCATCTGTATATTTCGAATGTTAATATATAAACAAGGTCATTTATTATGATCTTTTCATAAATCGTATACAAATATCTAAGATAAGCATATACAAATTTTGAATTTATACAATCAAGAACGAACTATATACTTTTCGAATTTATACAATTAGGGATCGAATTATTCAAATATTGAATTTATATCATTAGGAAATCGAATATAAAATTTCATGAATATATTAAAACTAATCAAAACTATAATTATGTTACATAATATACTCTAGATATTTATCATTTTACGTAATTTTCCTAATATATTATTGTATTTAAATTGAGTCTCATTTTTCTCAAAGCAAAGTAATATTCCATCATACAAGAAGCATAATCCTAGGAAAGAGTGAATCACAACATTCCCTTGAGTTCCACAAAAGGCTCCACCTACCCTTAAATAAAAGTAAGATTATATAAATTTGACAATCGTTAATAAAAATTATATTGAGTATATTATTATTGTTACGATATCGATTTTATAAGAGGGCCAAAGGCATTAGAAAATTAGCAAGGGCTAGGGAACATTCCCTAGAGATGATTGAGGAATTTTTAAATTATAATAATAAAAGTAAGGTTATACAAATTTGACAATCGATAATAAAAATTATACTGAATATATCATTATTATTACGATATCGATTAATTAAGAGGGCCAAAAGGCATTAGAAAATTAGCAAGGGCTAGGGAACATTCCCTAGAGATGATTGAGGAATTTTTAAATTATAATAATAAAGCAAATGTTTGCCATTTATTTTCTCATGATATTATATTCTTTGGACAAAGTGCATTGAAACATAAAATTTGGTCATTACAAAATAATGGCCTAAAAATAATCAATACTTTTTTGGAAAAGCTATGTGTGTATAGTACGTAATCCATCAAACTTTTAACATTTTATAAGAAGGTTGTCATGTCAAAATTAGAGCAACTTTTCAAAAAAAATTACTATAAATTATAATAATTTTTTAATGTTTAATTATTTTTCAAAATATTAAATTAATATAATTTAATTTAAATATAAAAATTACTCTTGTTTTAAAGTCTTAATTTTGTTTTTAGTGTGATATATATATAAAGTTGCACAAATTACAAATTTTAAAAGTTTTGTTGTTTTTTTTTTCCTTAAATTTTGTACCTAGTCAATATACAAATAATAAATTCTCACTTTTGCTAATTTTAGCAATTTAAAAATAGATGCTTAATTAAACTTATAGGAATACTAATAATCAAATTTGAATTTTCAAAATATAATTAACATGAATAACTTAATAAAACAAAATATTTGATAAATAATTTCTTTAAAAGGAATTCAAAAGCATATAAACGAGTAGCTCTTTTGAGTAGATAATACAATATTTTGCTTTTAATAGTGCTTTATTACATAGAATTATGCTTTAATTACTTTAACCAAAAAGAAAAAGAATTTAATTATTTAGAAAGAACAAACAAGTTACTTCTATGACAACTTGACTCCTCTATAACTTTTTGGAATAAAAAAATAAATCATTACTGAAAAAACTTAGGATTTGATGTTGAAAGATCTAAAATTAAAGTTATTAATTAGAAAGTTAAAGGCATTATAAAAAAAAAAGTGATTAGCTCATGAATGATGATATTGAAAACTTGATTGCCATAACAAATATTAGTTGATACATGTATATTATATTTGACAATATAAAAAAAATTAAATCAATAATGAATCTTCACACATGTGATTTGATTAGTTATCTTATTTTTTATCTTGTTGATTATTTTTGTGAAAACTTGGTAATTACATTAAAAGGCAAATTTTGCTATATTAAAAGTTCATACTGATTGTCGACCTTCAAGAGAGTTGAGATTATCCTAATCGCGTCATACTAATTAATCAATGCTAAAAAAAATTAATCGTTGAAAGTTTTGATGGTAAAAGTTTATGATTAAAATGAAATTCGATCGTAAAAATCGATTGTTATACCTTCTTTTAGTGATCAAAATAGTCTTATTAGGAAAAAAAATATCTAATGGGGTCTCCAAATACTAGATTAACTTAATCTTTGCCTTATACTTCATAGTGGTCCACCTAATTATAGCTTCTAATATACAATTAAGGTGAGCTTGGGGTGGGGGTGGGGGTGGGGGTGGGGGTGGGGTGGAGGGTTAGAAACCTTTTGTATGGGTGATATTTGTTTGTGTATGCTAATTTATTTTTTTTGGTTTGGGGGGGATGGGGGGGGGAGAGGATTGAAACACTACTTTTCATGGCTTCTAAAGAATGCTCTCTTTTTTTTTCTTTTTTTTTTTGTTTCTTTGTTTGAAGAGTCTATTGTAGTTCGTATAGTTACGATTAAATTTGAATTACGTATTGGAGGATTCATTTGAAAATGGCGCTTCCAACTAGAATATTTTCTTCATGTACAGAGTTTAAATTGAATTATTTAATTAAAGATAGAACAATCTCGTCATCATCACAACCCGAATTAATGTTGGTCTCTTTCTCTTACTTCCAATCAAAACAATCTTGTGATGTCTTTTAAGGCAAAACAAAGATGTGGGAGATAAACTTTATTGACTAGCATGCTATAGTTCTTCTTGAAAGAAGATAAATTATATTCTCATTTTTATATTATGGACCATTTACTATATCTAGCAAAGTTTTTGTTTTCTTCTACTTTTTATTTCAATCATATAGAGATGAATGCACCATTACAACATTTTGAATCCAATATTTTTAATGAAAACTACAATTTTTATAAGAATATACCACTTTGTTTGTTACGTTGTAATTTTTTAAAAGTTAATTTGATTAATTTTTATAGTTTAATAAAATTATATTTAATTGGTATTTTAAACAAAAAATTTAAATATTCTTAAACTATATAAAATATACTATAAATTGTAATTTTTTGCATATCAATATGATGAAAAAATACATTATAAAATATCAGTCAAAATTTCAATAATTTTATTTAATTAAAAAAAAACTATAACAATTAAAAGTAGACAGAAGTCGTACTAAGCATCATAAAACTTAAGTCTATATGTATATATAGTAAATCTTAGACTTTACCCCCTATATCCATAAGCCATATATCTAACAAATTTTATATTTCTTTACTTCTTCACTAGCAAGAAATAGAGAAAATTAATTTTATGAGTCATATTTTCATCCACACCATCAAAACCCCTCACTTGTCGCAAATCTGATCTCTAAGCTAGACTTAAAATAAAAAAAGAAGATTTTAGTTAGATTTGAACCCTCGTTTCACTAGTAATTTCAACTTGTGTCAACAACACAAGGACACTCATATACTCCTCCTGGGTTTATTGTTAATTATAAGACTAAATTTTGTTAGTTTCTCAAGATAGTTATACATATATAATATATATATTTTCAAATGATTTTTTTGAAGTTGATAAATGATCATCCATTTCTAGATATGGATCCGCCTCTGCTTAGCCCCCCACCCCCACAAGCACACACCCTATTCCCCCCTTCTCGACACCCCCGCCCCACTACCCCCACCCATCACTCATAGCTTCTATCCTTGCCTCTCGACTCCTTATTTCATCTTTATAGTATTTATCTGAATCATACATAAATATTTTATTAATAATATCTATTATTTTATTTATTAAATATATAAGATGATTGAGAGGAATTAAAAGTGAGTGAGATCTCTAGTTAATTGTGTACAACACAAGTTAACATTTTCTATGATTCTTTAATAATTTAATATTACAAATGTTTTTTTTCTATTGGATTTTTCAAAGATTTATAAAGTAGATAGAGAGTGGAGTTGCTCTTCTTTATATGATATATAAATAATATAATATATCACACTGAAAAATGATACCACAAATCTAACATGGCATGGGCCAATAAAAAGTGAATTTGGCCCACAAGCTCGTTATTGTCTCATTGGTTCGCAATTAAATATTTACACATATTTTTATTTAACATTCTAATATAAATACAAATTTTAAAAATAAAAGTTTTTGAGTTCGTCCGAACTCATGATGTTTACATATAAAGCGATGTTTACATATAAAGCTCTTCGAACATTTAGTGTTTATATATATATATATATATATATATATATATATATATATATATTTCTAAACTAGTGAGGCACAAATTATTAGTTTCATTTACGAGCTACTGACAACCTTAAAAATACTCTTTTGCTTGAATAACTAAATTTATATACACTCTTGATTTTGCAACATGAGTGAACTACACCCCTAAATTTAGGAGGATTTTTCAACAATTCTCTCGATTTATTATTAAGTCATATGGTAGATCAAAAGTGTATCTAAGTTTAGTTAGTTGAATACACGAATGTTTTCAAGTCTGTTAATAATTTTGAAAACAATACTTATAATAAATTATGTTAAATTTAAAGATATTTTCAATATTTCTCTCATATTATATATTGATAAACTAAATAACCGAAGAATAAATTAGCTTAAGTCTTCCTTTAAATAAGGTACAATATGTGTATATAACAAAAGAGATCAATAAACTAAAGTTGAGTTGCCTTTGATAATAGTGCAATTCTTCCTCCTTGTCAGCACATGCATTCCACTTTCCACTACAAATCACTTTTGGACTCAAAAACCAAATTTTTTTTACCTCATCTACAAGTAAAGAACAAGCCCTCAAGTACTTCAAAATAGAAAATAAAATAAAATTAAATATATACTTTTTATATACATATTTTTTTTAAAAAAAAACTTGCAAATGTCCCCATCATATCACCACTCTCAACCTTATGTTGTTTCACACTTGTCATTCCATATAATACAATCTTACTCTATATTACAAACAAACATATACCAAAAGGCTTAATTAGGGTTTACTCTTTATTCAATTATAACTCAAGCAAGTTATAAAAGATTTATATATATATATATATGGAAGTACTTTTAATTCTCTAGTACTCATGATGATCATGAAGCCAATACTTTCACAAAGGGTCTACACCTTAGCTTAACTAACCCTAGCTCTTTGACAAACTTTCACTTCTTAATTTCTTGATCAAAGTAATTGAAGATGAGGAGTGGTGGTTGCACAGTACAACAAGCTCTAACATCAGAGGCAGCAAGTATAGTAAAACAAGCTGTTGTTCTAGCTAAACGTCGTGGCCATGCCCAAGTAACACCTCTCCATGTAGCAAACACCTTACTTGGTTCTTCCTCTGGGTTGCTTAGATCAGCTTGCCTTCAGTCTCAGACTCAAACTCAATCTCATCCACTCCGTTGTAAAGCCCTTGAGCTTTGCTTCAACGTGGCCCTTAATCGCCTTCCTACCTCATCATCTTCGTCTAGTAGCCCCATGCTACTAGTTAATCCCTATCAGAGTCAGAATCAGAATCAGAGTCAGAGTCAGCATCAACATCCTGTTATCTCTAACGCGCTTGTAGCCGCCTTCAAGCGCGCTCAAGCTCATCAAAGGAGAGGGTCAATAATAGAAAACCATCAACAACAACAACAACAACAACAACAACCTATTTTAGGTGTGAAGATAGATCTTGAACAACTCATCATTTCTATCTTGGATGATCCTAGTGTGAGTAGGGTCATGAGAGAAGCTGGATTTTCAAGTACTCAAGTCAAAACCAATGTTGAAATCATGTGTAACACTACTTCTCCTTCAAGTAACTTCAAAGAAAACAACAACCATGTAGTAAAAGCAAGTTGCAATAAAGTAAGTAGTAGTACTCCTAATTCTTTTCTACATGTTAAAGATGAGGATGTGATGAGTGTAGTGGAAAGTCTAATGAACAAAAGGAGAAAAAGTATAGTGATAGTTGGTGAATATATTGGTAACTTAGAAGGTGTTATTAAAGGAGTGATGGATAAAGTTGACAATTGTTTTACTATTGATCAATCTTTGAAGGAAATTAAACTCATAAGTGTTCCTCTTTCAACTTTTGCTAATATCACAAGAGTTGAAGTTGATCAAAGAATTGGAGAGTTGACTTGTCTTGTGAAAAGTCTAGTAACAAAAGGGGTTATTTTATATTTGGGAGACCTTAAGTGGATTATTGATTATAGAGCTAATAATAATAATAATAATTTTGGCTATTATTGTCCTGTGGAACATATAATCATGGAACTTGGGAGGTTGATTTGTAGTATTATTGGTGAAAATGGAAAATTTTGGCTTGTGGGAATTGCAACATTTCAAACTTACATGAGATGTAGAAGTGGTCATAATTCATTGGAATCCATTTGGGGCCTACATCCTATTACTGTTCCCACTGGAAGTTTGGGCCTCAGTCTCAACTCTGAGAGGTAAGATAAAAATCGTTTAAGTTTTATGCACTGTCGATATATAAATTTTCAAAGTTAAGCTCGTTTATATGATATACAAATCTTTTGAAAATATAGAATTCTGGAATTAATTATGAAATTTGTTAATGTATGTGGTTGATAAGACTTTTTTTATAATGTATTGTTAATAAATAGAATTAGCGATAAACTTTTTTTTATTCTGCGATAAAAGTTATTTTTCGCTAATTTCTACTTTTTCATGAAATTTATAATGAGCCTGAAATGGTAATACATATGAAAAATAATATGTTATAACATATTAAATTGACATCACAATGTACAAATTCTTTAGACTATTAGTGTTGTATTACTATATTTAGAATGAGTTCAATCTTTGTTTATTCTTATTTTTCTTGAATTTGATTGTTATTTGGTGTATCATTTTTTAATTTGATTGTTTGATTTTGTTTTATTTTTAATCTAAAGTAAGTAGAAACTAGACAAAGTATTAATTACCCTTTTAATATTTATATTAATTTTTCTCAAAAGTATTACTCCTTAATCCTTCTTTTACCTTTATTCTTCTTCTTCTTCTCATTCTAGGTAATTTGTTGTTTGACCATTCACTTTTTCCTTTTTATCTTTTTCCTCCACTTTCATTATGGTCGGTTATCTCTTTATTTCCCTAAAAATATGAGAAAGTAAAGTTTATAAAAAAATTAAAAAAATAAAGTTTTTACATGGTGTAGTTACTATAGATGAAAATAATTAGTGACAAACAATTTCTATCGTCAACAAATATTCATCACTAATTTTATTTAGCGACAGATCAACGATGAATTTCATATCTAATTTTAGTTTTTCAATAGCGACTATTGTTTTTTTGTCTAACATGTTAAATTTTTCAATGTTTTTTGTATATAGTGATACACAACTTGAACTTAGAAGCAAGGCAAGTGAAAGTGAGATGATTCTTGATAGTGTGGATGATGATGATCATGAGAACCAATTGACTTGTTGTGGTGATTGTTCTTCTAAGTTCAAAGTAGAAGCATTAAGATTACAACAAAACAATGCTTCTAACATTGAATCTTCAACATTGACCACATCAAGTTTACCTTCATGGCTTAAAGAGGAGAGGCAAAGACTTAATAGTACTCATCATGATCAAAATCAGGTCAATTCACTTCACTAGATTCAAATCTTGATTTATCTCATCCCCCCCCCCCCAAACCAAACCCCATATTGTAAACTTGACTTGATATTTTTGTTTTTTATTCAAAAGGGTGTGTTAGTTGAACAACTCTGGAAGAAGTGGAATTCAATATGCAACTCATCTCATAAAAAAACCAAGACATTTGAAAGAAGTTTAACCTTTCCTACTTCAACATCACCTTCTTCAATAATCAACTCACCATTTCTTGATCTAGAAGAACAAACATGGAGAGGAGGAATTGATACTACTACACGCGAACCAAGTTTGAGAATCTACATTCCTGAGCATAGTGATAGTAACAACCCTAGTAACAACCCTAGGAACGCGTTTTATTCAAATTACACTTGCTCAATTGATCAAATCATGGAGATGAAATACAACATTTCAATGTTTAAGGAGTTCAATTTTGAAAACTTGAACATTCTTTCCAATGCATTAGAGGAGAAAGTGTCATGGCAAAAAGAGGCTATCAAAGAAATGTCAAGGACAATATTGGAATGTAGGTCAAGAATGATAAAAAGATCAAATGGTGAAGCCAAAGAAGAAACTTGGTTATTTTTCCAAGGTCATGATGTTCAAGCAAAAGAAAAAATTGCTAGGGAATTGGCTAGGGTTGTGTTTGGTTCTTACTCAAGATTCATCTCGATTGCTTTGAGTAGTTTTTCTTCCATGAAGTTAGATTATTACAAAAGATCACGAGATGAACAAAGTTGTAGCTACATTGAGAGATTCATACAAGCATTGTGTTCAAATCCACATCGCGTTTTCTTCATAGAGGATGTAGAACAAATGGACTATTGTTCTCAAAGGGGGATCAAGAAGGCAATTGAAAGAGGTAAAATTACAAGTTCAAGTGGTGAAGAGGTGAGTTTAAGTGATGCAATTATCATTTTAAGTTGTGATCATGAGAGCTTTATTAGTTCTAGGTCATCAAGAGGTGTGTCTCCTAATGGTGATGGATTAGACAATGAGGAAATTAAAAGTATTAGTCCTAATTGTGTTTCTTTGGATTTAAACATCTCAATTGACCATGGTGATCATGAAATTAGTGTTGATGATATTAGACTTATTGAAAGTGTTGATAAATGTATTATGTTTAGAAATCAAGAATTGTAAGGATAATAAATTAAACACCTTATGTATCATGATTATGTGATGAAATTTTTTTCCTTTATCCTTTTCATTTTTCTTTGTATCTTTTCACTATTTAGATATCTAGTATACTATGGTATTTGTGGAGTTATAAAAAAATCATGCCGTTAAGAAATAAATAAAATACTTGAAGTTATAGTATATATATATATATTTCTCTTATATTAGAAAAGACTTGTTTCAGCATGTCTGTCATTATTGTAACGGATATCTCTATCTTTTCACGTCTCTATTATAGCTACTTATCTTTCCCTTGTGTCATTAATTTACATCTCACTTTGTGTGTGTTCATCGTTTTATATATATGAATATTAAAAGGGGGATTTTTTTAAAAATACATTAAAAGAAGACCTAAATATTTCTTTATTGCAAGAAAATCCTTGTTTAATCCCAAATAAAGTTGCTAAAACCTATAAAGATAAAGGACTACATTTAGAATCTTACAAGAACATAATTATTGTGTCCTAGCTTTCTTATTTAGACTCCTATTAAGTAAGAAAATCCACAAAAAAGTTAAAGAAAAAAAAACATGAAATTTTGAACAAATAAAAAGGAAAAAGGCAAAGGTGAAATTAATAACTTTTGCTTTTGGTCTGTAAAATCAACAAATGTCATAGAGAGAAAAATTGTGTTATAATAAAGTTGGTTTCTACTCCTTTCTCTTTACATGAATCCATAATAGGGGAAAGACTTAAAAAAATGTTTTAGAAAAATATAGTTAATTTAATTAATAATAATAATAATTCAACTTTTATTTTATTGTATAAAAATTATTAATTTTTTTGTAATAAGAAAATCATAAAAAAAAATTTATTGGAAGCATCGTCCCTTGATAAAAAAAAAATGGACCCTGTAAAATATGTATCTGAATTAACTAAATTTTAACGTGAATATCAAACATTGTTTAAAAAAATAAAATTAAGCACTACTTTTCATGTTATATATGTTTTTGGAGAAGGTATTTTTTTTCTTTTCACTTTGATTTTTGTGAAACCCAACATTCTTATCTTCAAAAAGCATAATGTAAAAACTTTTAGAAGAATAAAAATGGGTTATTCCAAAAAATTAGAACAATAAATCTTAATTTATATGATTAGAATAAAATTAAAAGTTGATCTTATAATGAAAAAGTTGAAGAGAAAAAAAAGTAAAATGATATGAAGAACATTGATAAGAATCTCTTTCTTTAAATTAAACCTTAATGATGTTCTTTAATTTAACTTTAGAATAATTAAAAGTGATTATATCTTTATCACTTTAAATAATTAAATTGAAAACTAAACTTATGTGTAATATAATAAGAGTGGAAATTGTCCAAACTTTTGAAAAGCTCTAGAGTTTCAACAAGAATCAAATCTTTTGAATAAAAAATTAAAAAAAAATATTTATATAATATTAAGACGTTTCAATTTAAATACACACTAGCAATACATTTATATTTATGTTAATATCTCAATGTATATATAAACTTTAGCAATGCTAGAGCTGTCGATATGGGCTAGCCCATCCCATCCGGGCTAACCCATACTGGCTTCAACATTTTACGGGCCAGGACGGGCTGACCCATTTTGGGTGTGACCAGAAAATGGTTGGCCCAACCCACAAGTACGTGAGCTACAGGCTTGTCGGACCAGTCTACTTCTTAAAAAATTATATTGAATTATTAAATTAAATTATAAATTATAATTTAAAAATATTATCATAAATATCGACAAAACAATATTACATGAAGTTAATATTACTACTTTTTAATCAAATCCACAAATAAAATTATCTTTATAATATTTATTAAGTCTTTTTTTCAAGTAAAAGTATAAATATCTAAATAGAAAAATTAACCTAATTGTTTTCTGTTTGGACTCTCTTTAATTTTGAATTCTAATAATTATATTATATTTTTTAATAAATTTTTATTGGCCTACAAGCCGGCCCTACTGGTATTTATCAAGCCCCTCAAACCAACCAGCTTATTCAGCCGAGCTAGAAAATTCTTTTCTCAAATGGGCTTAAAAAATCGTAGCCCAACCCTATTAAATTCCGATTAAGCCAGACCGACCCAATAGATTAAGCCCATATTGACGATTCTATTCAATTCTAAGCTTCTAAAGAAGGGGTAAATGCAATATCTTAGACAGTGAAGAACTTTATAAGACAATAACATAAATTGACATAATACACATTGCACTTTGGATTTCGATAACAATATAGGTCAACAAACAAATTCATAAAAATATATATGAACTTAAAACAGAATATATATGTTACGAATTTAAATCGTGAAAATGAAAATGTCATCCTACTCCAATAAAATGTATACATTAGTTTTATTGACATGTGGTAGCTAGTGTTTGGAATCTTTTAACATTTTTCACTCAAAAGTATAAAAGAGAAAAACTAACCAAGGAAGTAAAGAAGATCCTCCACCAAACATAAATAAGAACTAATTAATGAATAAAACTCTAAAAAGTATTAATGTAGAAAGTGGACAGCCCTTTTAATAAACACCTAAAAGTTATTAACTTTTTTAACCTTTTCTTATCTCAAAAATGAACTTTCATCTAAAGCACCTTTTATTGGTGTCTTTTAACAACCTGACCTTTTATCCATTATATATTAAGTGACATAATTAAATTATGTAATTAAATCGTATGATCTTAAATTAAAAATATATAAAATATATTTTAATTTTATAATTTTAAATATAATATGTTGAAATTCAAAAATGGCTTAACCGAATTGTTGAAAATAAAAAGAAGTATTTATAAAAATAAATAGACTAAAAGACTTTCTTCCTTAATTATATTTTAAATTAATTGTGTGGTGAAATGGAAGCACGTGGGACACATGGTAAGCATAATTGTATAAACTTTTTCAATTGACTAAGTTTTCGAGTTTGAGTTTTAGGTGTAAAATTTCCTTTTAGTAAGGAGAATTTTTCTCGAATGAATTTTATACAGCGTAAATCTAAAATAATCAAGCTTCAATATAGATATTGATTATCAGATGGAAAAAGGAAAGGGTACAATTTATTTGCATCGAATATTTATACCAAGTCAATACATGCATGTCATGTGTTTAAATTAATAGTTTATTTTACTTTATTAAATCATGTAATAATGAAAATTACATTGATTTAATATGAACACTCAGATAATTTTATTTTTTTAAAAAAAGTCATGTACATTTATCTATTGTTAAACACAAAATTTAGCAACAACTTTTGTAGTTAAATTATTTGTAGCTAACAAAAGTTTATAATAATTTATTACTAAATAAAATTATCTACAAATTTTACTATTTAAATAAACAAAATTTATCTGTCCTAATTTTTATTTGTTTGGCTAATTGGTTCGACTACTATGTGAATTCAAGGACAAAATCATTCCTATATTTTGATTTAAATTCGAAAGGATAATATATATATATATATATGAAAAACAACTTTTATTATAAGAAAAAGGATATATGCTTAAGTTTAAATCTAGATCATTTTTGAATCACCTTCATCGTTACTCTAATTTTATTATTTGTTGAGTTGTATCGGATATTGGGCAACTTTCATATATAGCAAACATAAAATTCATATTTGTATGTTATAGCAAAGTTCGCATAATTGCACTCCGTTACAAACATATAAATGTATAATTCACTATACATATACAATTGAAGCGAATTGTATAAAACGAGAAAGAGAAAAAGACTTGGGCAGAAAATTGTATAAAACGAAGTGTATAAAACAAATTGTATAACTATAAGTGTATAGAACGATTATATAATTTCTATAAAAAATGAGAAAGAGATAAAGGCAAAAGAGACTTGGGCAGGGAATACATAATTGAATTGAATTGTATAAAACGAGAAAGAGAGAAATTATATACAATTTGAATTTATATAAAACGAGAAAGAGAGAGGCAAAAGAAACTGAGCAGAGAAGTACTTTTGTTGTATAATTATAAGTGTATAGGTCGAAATTATATGTATTTGCATGTGTATATACAATTTTCTCTCGCTTTATACAAACAGAAACACAATTTATACATTTCGTTTCTGTTTGTATAAGCGAGAGAGGTAAGGGTGGCAAACGAGATTAGGGAGAGTGGCGAGCGAGATCTGGGAGAGAGAAACAAAAATGTATGTATTTATACAATTTCCTCTCGCTTTATACAAATAGAAATAGATTTTATACACTTGTGTTTGTATAAAAGTGAAAGCAAGCGAGCGAGAGGCGGAGCAAGAGAGGAGAGTGGCGAGCGAGAGTTTGAGGGAGAGAGGTGATTGACAAACAGTTTGCTACGGGACATAATTAAATCAAAGATGATTATAACAATTAATTTGATTTATTAGTTTGCCATTATATACAATTTTCCCCTGAATATTTGAGGTGCATTAGTTTTGGAAATAATTTGTTAGGAAATATTCATGATAAGCAATTAGATTATAAATTTCTTGTTGCCTTTATGTTTGATTGAACATTTGCAATTATATGAATCTTTTGTTTTATTTAATTCATTAATTAATCTTGTTTTGTACCAATTCCAAATGGAATATAAAAAAGGAAAAATATTATTAAATATTGGTCTAAATATAAAATTGCTAATACATGGTTAGTGGATCCCAATTAACTTGGAAATCAAGAAAATCCTCTTTTAAATTTTTTTAATTTCTCTAAAAGATGATAAAGATGATGAATTATTGGGTTTTGAAACTTCTATATGAAGCCTTTATGGAATATTTTAAACACAATAATTATTGCTAAATTTATATGCACTTTGGGTTTCTTTTTTAGTTAATGAGTTATTTATTTATTTATTTATTTATGAATTTAATCACCTTTATAACTTTAATAACTTTTTAAAAATCTTCATTATTATATCTTAAATTCCTCAATAAACTTCACTCAATGAGTTACGTATACATTATTAACACCACTTTTAGTATAGTGTATTTTCACAGTCTGAAATTTTGTCACGTTTCAATTTTTTAAGAGTTAACTTAAAGTAAATTATAAGAGAAATATTTAAGTTTATGTATTTACTTGTTACATATATAAATTTTGTCCACAACATAAAAAGAGAAAGGAAAATATTAGTAGAAAAAGAAATCACTTAGGTTTGAATTGATATTGTAGTGGCTAACATTTAAATGATTTGTCATTTTTTGAATTTTATTTAAATAATTGTCCTCTAAGCGGCTATTTGTGCACACCCCTTTCGGGCCTATTACACATTACAAATAGAAAAAGCCCAATACCTTGGCCCAACTTATATATGGAGAAGCCCAATGCAAAGGTTCATCAACCAAATGGGAAAATTACATAAATTTCATTTTTATGAATTAATTACTTAAATACAATCTATTTTACAATATTATGTATCTTATCGGATTTGATGCATCCAGATATGTCCAGATACATGTATCTCGTGATACACGAGGGTCAAAATTAGGTGTGATTTGTTGTAGATACATTATATACAATTGGATTGTGTAGGAATACATAATAAATCACGCTCGTCACTTTCCTGTGTATATGGTATTCCAAGTACATAAAAATACATGTATTAAATGTGCATATAGTGTGATTCACATGTATATGATATATATATAGGATTTCGCTTGCATCCCTCCCCATCTTGCTCGCGTCTTTCCCTAGTGTATCTAGTTGCAAGAAGTAAATATATTTAAGTGTTTCTTCCTCAATATATGATAGAGAGCTCTTAATTAGTTGTAAGATATATAATGTTTTGAAAGTATATTTAATAATAAAATATAGGATATTGAAGTATGTCTAATTATGTAGTTTTTCCTTATTTAATCGCATGATCTATCCCTAGAAATTGAACACGTATATATATCGAGTCATATGTCTTTTAAAGGTGCGGGAAAAAAGTTAATAAAATATTATGATATGAGTGTATAAACTTATGCTCCGCAAAAAAGTAATTATCCGGATGGGTAAAAAACTAAAAATTAAGGGAAAATTATGTGGTTTATAAACAAACTCATGCTACTTAATTACTTATTTTAGTTATAGTTTGCTATAATTATCACTTGCGACTAACATTATACATTAATTATGTGGGTTGACTTCAAGTTTATATAATTAGCGACATTTGCATATGTATAATTTGTCAGGATATACAAATACATATGTATAATATACAATTATCTAATTGATATACATATACAACTCACATCTCTTCTACTTTGTTCTCTCTCTCGCTCGGTTCTCTCCCAATGTCGCTCGCCTCTCTCCTCCCTCTCCCAATTGCGCTCGCCTCTCTCTGAATATCTCTTGGCTTATATACAAATATATATGTATAACATACAATTATCAAACTGATATACATATACGATTCACCTCTCTCCCACTCTTCGCCCTCTCTCGCTCACTTCTCTCTTCTCTACCAGTATTGGTCGCCTCTCTACTCTCCATAACACGTAGCTACAAATTATAGTTATCAAACTATAGCTATAGACAATAATTAGACTATTTTTAGTGGCTATATGTGAAAGTTTCCTAAAAAAAACTAATATATCATAGTAAAAGTGAGGCCCGTTTATAAAAGCCCATTTTATTGTTTTCTTCTCACAAAACCCTCTTTCTTCTTCTTCCCCAAAATTCTCTTAAACCCTAAAACCAGAAAACACCTTGAAAACGACGACGTTTGTGAAGCCACCATGCATAGAAGGAACATTCGATTGCGAAGAGAATACCTATACAGGAAAAGCTTAGAAGGGAAGGAGCGTTTGCTATATGAGAAGAAACGCAAAATCAGAGAAGCTTTAGAAGGTCAGTTTTCATTTGTTAAATTATTTGCTTTTTTTTTTTTGGTTTTTTTTTTTTTGATGATTTTGGGTATTTTTCAGAGGGAAAACCGATTCCAACTGAGCTTAGGAACGAAGAAGCTGCTCTCCGAAAAGAAATTGACCTTGAAGATGAAATTACTGCTGGTATGTATATAATTTCTAAATTTAGAGAATTTACTTGATTATTATGATTCGAATTGAACTGTATTTCTGCGAATTGAGCTGTATTTCGTCGAATTGAGCTGTATATCGTCGAATTGAGCTGTATATCGTCGAATTGAGCTGTATTTCTTCGAATTGAGTTGTATTTCGTCGAATTGAGCTGTATTTTATCGAATTGAGCTGTATTTTGTTGAATTGAGCTGTATTTTATTGAATTCAGCTGTATTTCGACAAGGATAGAGTTAACAAATTGGTAAATTGATGAGAGAGGAATGTTAGTTTTGGTGTTCCTATGAAACTTACACCTTTCAAGTACTCTATCCATTTTTGAGAGTATGTGAACATGGGGTAGTTCAAGTTAAACCATAGCAGAGAGTGAAGCCATACAACACAAACATTAAAATTTTTACGCCTTAGGTGTTCTACGAAGTTCTTCAGCACAGGAAAATGTGAGAAAAGCTCAATCTGGCCTATATAATGATATATGAGAAGTAATCGTTATATATGTGCGTCTGTGAGTGCATCTGTGCATATCATTCTACATATATGTTTGTTAAGAGACAAGACTACTGATCAGTGTAGAAGTTTAGATAGTGGGTATTCATAATCAGGAGGCAAATGTCCAAAGAGCAAAAATATAACACTGTAGAAGTACAGTTCGGAGTACTTCTCTTGAGTTAAGTAGGAATCACATGAAGTCATGAACTAATATAAATTGCTTGATGATATTTAATCTACAGTGACTTGACAAGAGAAGGAGAGAAAATACCATAACTATTTCCTTGGGGGATAGAAAGATGGATCCCAATGAGTGGAAAAGGTAGGAGGTTCTCAATTTGATGTGAGCCTTAAGTTACATTTACAAATAACATAATCTTAAGTTCTCATCTCATATCTAAGATTGCTCCATCATTGTCCAATAGAGTAGAAGCTTTTTAATCTTGTAAGTTGCATAACCATTATCTCAATATTGGAAGCACGATAGAACAGATAACAGAATCTCTCATGTCTATTCTCTTGGTGGGTTAAATCTTATGGAATGTGACAAGGAAGAGAGAAGCAAAGAGGGTAAATGTTTAAACAAGATGATGAAAGGATATGAAACCCTTGATAAACTAGAAATTATTGGATGCTGTAAATCTTTACAACTCTCTTTAATGCTTGTATCTTCATCATGCCTTTTCTATGACAACATCTCTCTCTCTGTTTAATCTTTTGTTAATAATTCACCGATGGGAATTGTAGACTATGCGCGTACAAGTAGAACACAGTGGTTTGTTGAAATGTTGGCTAGCTGAAGTCATATTGAGTTTTAGTTGTACGTGCTATGTTTTTGCTATAACAAGGCTTTTGTCTATTTTCAATGATGGTGATGCAGTACCTCGATCAACTATTGATGATGAATATGCTAATGCACCTGAAAAAGATCCCAAAATTTTGCTTACCACTTCAAGAAATCCTAGTGCTCCTCTTACTCAGTTTGTCAAGGTTGGTGTACCCTTAAATTGTACTGTTATTATATTACGTAGTCCACTATTCCATTCTCACTCTTTCTTTTAGAAGTCATTATATTTTTTCAATTAGACATTTCTCATGTATTCTTTTCTTTTTCCATGTTGTTTGTATGGGCACAGGAGTTGAAAATTGTGTTCCCTAATGCTCAGCGGATGAATCGTGGTGGTCAGGTTGGTCTGCTAATGGGAATTCTTTTCTTGTTTAATACTTCTATTATTATGAGCTAGTAGAGATGGCATTGGGAGCTTACAGCTTGAAAGATTCATAATTAGAACTGGAACTGTTGTCTCTAACTTCTTGTCGGAATAGGAAGAGGTGTTCCATCTGTTTAAATTACAATTTAAACTTGTGTATATGTACATTTTTGTGTCTTACATGTATACTGGAACACAGAGTAAATACTAGAATAATGTGTCAGGCTCACATATATACACTTCTGCAAACTATCTAGAAAAATTTAGTTGAATATAAAAAGAAGAGAACAGATGGCCATGGATGTCTCATATTTACTTTTTTAAAGAAAAGAACTCTTGATTCTTTGACTCTTAGACCCCTTGTTTTTGCAAGGAAAATGATTTGTCTTAAGCACTTGTTAACATTTATGTGCTTGCAACAAGCTATTAGTTCTTAAATTCTATGTTGTTTGATTTCTTCAAAATATCATCTTGGTGCATGTCGGATCTTCCAAACGTAGTGCATTTTTAAATCATCCGACACGGTGTGGACTCCTTATTTGGAGAGTCCAAGCAGCATAACTTCAAGATATTTACGGTTTCACAATTATGTTGAAGTATTTGTTTTTCATGAGTTTGTATTTTACTCATTTCTTTAAACTTTTAATTTTTTTTCCCAGGTGATATCAGAAATAATTGAAACCTGCCGATCTCATGATTTTACAGATGTAATTTTGGTCCATGAGAATCGTGGTGTGCCTGATGGTATTGTCATTAGTCATCTGCCTTTTGGTCCAACTGCTTACTTTGGATTGCTCAATGTGGTATGTGGTCTTACTCTTACCCTGTTAAGTGCAGAAGTCTTCTGCTGTCTATGTGAGTTGTAAGATAATGTCCTCATCTACTATTTTCATACAGGTGACTAGACATGATATTAAGGACAAGAAATCTATGGGAACGATGTCTGAGGCGTATCCACATTTGATTTTTGACAAATTTTCAACTAAGGTAATCCCCGACATCCCTTTTTCGATGAAGAGTGTAACACATGCGTTTCAGTAGACTTGCTACTGACGCTGAGATTTTTGGAACTGAATGATCATGTTGCCAAAATCTGTTACTGGATGTTTAGATAATTCTTGATTATCTAAAGTCTTTGATTTTTTAGTGTAGCATCTAATATACGGTTCTATACTCACCGGGGATATTTTTATCATGCAGCTTGGTGAGAGGACAGTAAACATTCTAAAGCATTTGTTTCCTGTGCCCAAGCCTGATACAAAACGTATCCTCACATTTGCTAACCAGTCGGACTACATCTCATTCAGGTTTATTATTTTGCTCAGTATCATTAAGTTCTACTTTTAGTGATGGAGGTTGTTAGTTTTAATGTTTAGTTTTACTCAAGTACAAGGCATGCTGGGATTATGGCTTAGCAATAATTTTTTCCCCTTTGATCCTCGATCCACAGATTTCTCATTTTGGTAAATAGAAGCCATATAATCAGAATGAAGCTTGTAAACAATTGCGTTGACATTAGCTATCCTTAAACAATTAGATTGAATAGTTGAACCAGTCCCTTGTTTGAAGAAACCCTCCACTTCAATCGGTATTTTTTTCATGAAAAGCATGCATGTGATAAGAAATCCAGTGTTTCACTAAGATTTCGAATAATCCTCTGGTGGAGGGTCCTTACCACCAGGCTAACCTTTGGTTGTCTTGTTAACTGAGAGAGGATAGTTCAAAACAGGTATAAATTTGATGATTTACCGACTATGCAGCTCCCCCTCCCATTTCTTTATACTAAATTTGATTGAAACATGCAGACATCACGTCTATGAAAAGCATGGAGGTCCAAAATCAATTGAGCTGAAAGAGGTTGGCCCTCGATTTGAACTACGCCTTTACCAGGTAACAATAATTATACCAAGACACTAGTTCTTGAAAATGGGCTTTATTTAGTACACTTGACCTGTCTCTTTGTCATATGAATTCCGTGCTACGTTGTTAGGCATGTTTGATTGATTACCTTGATCCGTATTCTATCTGTTACTGATATAGCTCATTCCTGATCAAGTTACGTGTTTTTAAATGTAGATCAAATTAGGAACGATGGATCAAGACGAAGCTCAAATCGAGTGGGTTATAAAGCCTTACATGAACACATCTAAAAAAAGAACCCTTCTAGGGGACTGATCAACATGCTACAGAATATGAACTTTGAAGCCTCTGCATCTGCCCATTTGCACCAACAGAAGTCGATCGTTGCTGGTAAGTCATCTATTCGATCGTTCAAATGCAGACGTTTGTTCCAGAGAGATACTGTAAAATCTCTCTGTAGGAAAAGGAAGAGATTCGACAGCTATTGGTTTTGCGACAAATGACACAACCTTGCCTTGACTTCTCATAAAGGATTCAACAAATTTTTTTTAGTAGTGTTGGCTCTAACTCAATTTTATGTGCAAAAGAATGCTCCCTCCGTCTAGTTTGACTCGGCACGGAGTTTAAGAAAGGGAACTTTTAAAACTTGTGGTTCAAAATGAAGATAGAAATTTGTGTGTCTGTAAATCATTTCATTAAGGATAAAATAGACATTTTATAGCTAAATTTTAACTTAATATAGAAATGTGTCATTTTGTTTGGAACTGACTAAAAAAAAAAGTAAGTCGTATAAATTGGGACAGAGTGAGTACTTAATATGTATAAACTCCGTCTTTTAAGGATATATTGATTTTTTTTTGAGTAATTAACTACTATATATCAATAACTAACTACTATATATCAAATTTTAATTAACTTGAGGATTGATCATTGTATGAATTATATTTTATTCAAATCATACAAAAAAAAAAAAACTTCACACACCTTTGTCAAAGGTTTAATTTAATTATCGTAACTCTTCATAACTCTTCATATCAAGTCTGATATATTACGAGACCCAACTAGGAAACACCATGCAATTGGTTCTTTGAAAAGCAGATGTATTGCTAGACTTGAGTGGAACCCTTAGTCCACAACCAACAGTAAACTTAATCTTTCCCGTTGTGATCCAACCCGATTTTAGCCTCATCTGAACGTTAAACACAGTGTAAATATTAAAAGCTCCGTTTTTCTTCTCATCTTCGTAATCCGATTTCTCTCTATCTCCAAGTTGAATATCGGTTTGACCCTTGATCTCTTGATGTAAAGTAGTCGTGTTCTTAGAATCCTGAGAGAACGATTCAAAGCTCGTGGTAGCAAATTTCTTTTGATGGAAATTCGATTTAGCTTCTAAGAGTTCATACTTGATACCAATTTTTTCATTGGAGTTTCTTATCTCGAAATTTAGGTTAAGGTCATAATCGAGGGTATTGGTTGATGGAGAGAAGTCGAATTTCGCCAATGAGGCATCGGACACATGGAAATAGACCTTGTTGGGCCTCCAAATGAGCCAAATGGCTAGAAAAAGGATGCCAAAGATGACAATAATCACACAAAGTATCTGAAAAATGCATGCACAAACACAACTAAAGATACAATTGCAACAACAAAATTTCCCCATGATGGGGTTTTTTCTTCTTCTTTTTTCGATTTAATAGTAATAAATTTCGATTGGAACGAACTTTTTTTTCTTTTTTTTGGTTCCAATACAGAAGAATCAAATTGTAGGGAGGATGATTCTTCTGTATTTTTGTTGCTGCCTAGTTTCAAAGGTGGGGGTTAATGTGTTATGTTATTTGATTTGTGAATTATGAAAATAAATGGTTAAGAGGAAATTGTGGAAATGCCAATAATTTTTAGTGTGGTTAAGGTTTAATACATGGTTGTTTCTATTTTAGTCAACTTTGTTTAAATTTAGTTTCTTGTTTATATGGAGAGAATTTGAAGTCATAAGTATAGTTATAACTTGTTATGTGATATTATTAATAGTATATAATAACACATAGTAGGATATATATTGTAATTAGGGAAAATGCACAAGTACTCCATCAACCTATGCCTGAAATTTCAGAAACACAGTTATATTATACTAAGGTTCTATTACCACTCTAACTTATTTTATAAGTAATTTTCTACCTCTTTTCGGTCTGCGTGGCACTAGCTTGAAAAAAAAAATCAACCAACGTTGGGCCCACAAGGTAGTGTCACGTAGGCCGAAAAGAGCTAGAAAATTATTAATAAAATAAGTTCAGAGGGGTAATAAGACCTTAGTATAGTATAAGTATGTCTCTGAGATTTCGGGCATAGCTCGCAAATCATATAGAAAAGAAAATTCGCACTAGGCTAGTCTGGTGCGACGAGCTCGACTCAAAAGGCGAATCGCTTGCTTTTGCTAGCAAGAAGTTTCAAACTTGAGACGTCAAACATGAAATTCCCAAGCTAAAATCACTGGGCCATCCCGAATGATATATTATCTAACGAATAACGATAGTTGAATACCCTATCGCGAAAAAATACAAATTATTATATTTTCGAAAAAATACTTTTAAAAATAAGTAATTTTAAACTAAATCTCCCCAAATTGGGCTTCACACACCCTAATATATATATATACACACTCACACAAAAATCGTTTCACATTCTTCCACTAATATTCAAACTGCTTTTTCCCCTTTTTCTCTCAATTTTCCGTTCAGTCATGCCGGAACCCCACTTGAACGGAGCTTATTACGGCCCATCAATTCCACCGCCGTTAAAAACCTACCACCGTCCAGGCCACGGCGGCGGCGGCGGAGGCTGCTGTTGCAATCCATTCACCTGCTGTTGCAGCTGTATCTTCAACTGCATCTGCACTTGCATCTTTCAAATCCTCTGTACTCTCTTAATCATCATCGCCGTCGTCGGATTCATCCTCTGGTTCGTTCTCCGTCCAAACAAGGTAAATTTCCATATCTCCGATGCTTCATTAACTCAATTCGATTTCTCAACTAAAAACAACACTCTTCACTACGATCTACATCTCAACGTTTCGATTCGAAACCCTAATAAACGAATTGGGATTTACTATGATTCAATTGAAGCTAGGGCTATGTATCACGGCCAAAATTTCTCGATTGTGAAACCCGACCCGTTTTATCAGGGTCACAAAAACACTACCGATTTGAATTTGGTGTTTACGGGTCAGGATTCGGTTCAATTAGGATCCGAATATAATTTTGAGAAGGATACTGGGGTTTATCAAATTGGATTAAGGCTTTATTTGAGGATTAGGTTTAAATTTAGTTTGATTAAGACTAAGAAGATTAAGCCAATAATTGATTGTGATTTAAAAGTACCATTTAAAGGTAATGGTACTTTTAAGAGGACTCAATGTAATCTTGGTTGGTAATTTTTTTTGGTTTTATTATTTGTTGGATTATTGAGATATTATTATTCAATCCATTAGACAATATGGTGTTATTATTATTATAATAATTATTATTACTATCTTATTGTTTTTTTAATAGTTGTGACTAAATAATTTTTTTGTGTGTTGTGTTACTTTGTTTTTGAGCTTGCTTTTATAAACAAGCTATATTCCGTGTAATTTTACGAGCGGGGGTCTGAAGAGTATGATGTGTATATCGTTTTATTTTTGAGCTTGCTTTTATAAACAAGCTATATTCCGTGTAATTTTACGAGTGGGGGTCTGAAGAGTATAATGCGTATATCGTTTTACTATTATCGTGATGTGAAAAAGAGTGATCGTTTTAATTAGGTTATAGGTTGTGTCCAGAGAACGAGTGTTTTTGCAATATTGAGGGTCTGTTTGGATTGGCTTTTAGCTTATGACTTATAAATCAAAAATCATAACTTATGATATGTAACGTATGATTTTTGACTTATTTTTATTATTTTGGCTTTAAAATATGTGGTTATAAACACTTTTTAACTTTACCTAAACACTTTAAAACGACTTAAAACTTATTTTGGCTTAAAAACACCTAAAATAAGTCAATTCAAACGGGTAATAACTTCGTTGTACTTTCTTAGCTTAATGGTGAAATTGTTAATTGATTAGTTGTAGGTTTAAATTCTATTTAAATTCTATTTGGAGAGATTTTTTAGTTATCATATAAAAAAAGGTATAAAATGAAAATATATCTCAAAAAGGTGTTATGTAGACAGTTTAAATGCAAGTAATAACGTTTGTTATTATAGTGTTATTACGTTTAAATAAAGAGTTCGTTTGAATTGATTTATTTTAAATTCTTTTAAGCCCAAACAATTTGAAAGCATATTTATAATATTTACATCATATAAAAAAGACATTTTTAAACACTGACTTTAAATAAAATAATAAAAGAAAACCAAAATGTCATAAATTATTATTATTAATACAATAAATTAAAACGCCATTCAAATAGGCTCTTAGTTTTCACATACATAAAGATCAAGTTACAATAATTCCGTTACATAAAAGTTTTGAAATAAAAAGTGACCCTTTAGAATTAATATTTGGTGTTTAAATATTTTGAATTTGAATTTTGCTAAATAAAAGAACCAAAAAAAAAAACAAAAGAAGTTAAACTTCGTTTTCTAAAATTTATTTTATCATTACAAAATAAACAATAAAAAAATCTCACTTTTTCTGAAAATATGGTTTTAGGCCTCCAATTACGTTGAGTTGTCCTGACCCGCAATGGCTTCAAACCTTGAATAGAAGGGATGTAGTTTCGATGGAGGTACATTGAGTGTGTTGTTGTTACAGTACCAAAGGTTATGATGGGATGCATACGATTAATTTCTTCTAATTCGTGGTCTTAGTTGGAGTCCAAAATAGATATCAGACAGTAGATAAAAAACTCGAAATACAATTTTTTTTAAATTTGGATCATGCCAAACACACACTCCCCAAGGCCTAAGCCCAAGCCCAAAGTATTTATTGGGCTCCATTTCCTTCAGAAATAGTAAGCTAGTATATAAGTCATTAACAAATTATCACTTACCATAATATCCATAAATCGGTATCGTGTAGATGAAATAACGTTTATTGATCACTTTTATCGAAATAAGGGTAGAATCGACCGGGTAATGAAGTGGTAAAGCAATAAATACTTGAGTTGTATGGTAAAAATGACGCGCCATATTGAGTTCTTAAAAATGATTTAATGTGGTAAACATAGTATTGAAGTTCACTCGCAAGTCTATATATTTGTGTATATAAAGTCGATAATCTTACTTTTCGTATAATCATATATTCTTTTTCAACTTACCTTTTTAAAGAAAATAGTTCAAAAACTATAATCAGACAAATTAAAAATATTTTTCTCCGTATCGAACACCCACTCTATATGCTTGTTTGAGAGTAAGCTCACATTATTAGATTATCCATCCACCAATTTCTAAGTTCAGATGATATAATCTATTAATTTCTTCTTACCCCTAAAAACAAAAGTCTATTTTGGTTTTTGTTCTCTTATGCACTAACAAACATCTCTTATTTATTTATACCAATTAAATTAATATTTAAAAAAAGGTATTTCCAGCAAAGCAAATATCTCATAATCAAAGTTAATTACTCCATTTTGAAAACTATATTTTTTTTAAAAAATACATTAAAGAGAAAATTATTCTATTCTTTTAGCTAAATTAGTTTGTTGTCTTTATGAGTTGTTAGCCATTTCATATGATTCACTTATATATGTCTACAATAAATTTCTTAATCCAAAAGTTATTTATTTTTACGTTTTCGTGATTATTTGTTGTTCAATATTTATTTTTGATTTTTAATAAATTTAAACTTTAGCGTATAAAGCCCATCATTAAAAGGGGAAATACACCTTATTAAGGTATATTTTCTCATTCACATAGATTGAATTTCAGACATCTGATTTTAAAAACGTAATCGAAAGCACCTCTTATTTATTTTGAGAAAGTTGTGTTTTTCTCGAAATATAAATATAGTATTTCTAAGTGAAAAGGAATTTTCCCAAAACCTATTTTTAGATTACTTTTTTTTAAAAAAAAAATAGGACAAACTTTATCATTTTAGTAAGAAGAAAAAAAAGAAATGCTCTAATTTTAGAAATGATATTTAATTTGAAAGTATATCTACAATTTGAAAATCTTATCTCTTTGTTAAAATTACAAATTTAGCCATTTTTATTTTGTTTATTTCATCCATTAACTATAGCCTATAATGGATGATGATGATAGTTTTCCACTTAGAAAACTCTTGGATTATTATTATTTTTCATTATGTTAATACGATATAGTTTGATTTAATCTAAAGTTTAAAAATATTTTTAGAAAAATTATGATTTAAAATAATTTTTGATATTTAATTATTTTGTTTATTTTTTATTTAAAATAATTTTTGATATTTTGTGTTTTGTATTTTTATTGAAACTTGACTATTTTATACAAAGGAAAGCTCTCCCTAGCAAAATAATTTACACTTAAATTCAACAAATTTTAATTAAGAAAAGAACAATTCCGTCTGTATCGTACCCCTAAATTAATATTTCTCATTGACTTTTCGAGTAAACAAAACGTGTAATCACATGGGCGTATACATTTTTATTTTTCTTAAATTCATATAGACATAACGAATATACAGCTCATATGTTCCTATGGACCATACATTTTGGCAAATTTTAATTAATGCTATTTTTATGGTCTAAAATATTATTTTCGTCTTAATTTATGTGTCATTATTTAATTAAAAAAAAAAAAAAGTTTAAAAATACTATTATTATTCATAAAATTTACGATTTACATCATTTCATTAAACATGAAATGAAATTTTTACGATAAAAAAGTGAATCACGTAAATTTGAAATAGAAGTATTGAAAGAGTAAACATCAAGTTAGCCATTTCTTAAAATATCAAATTAAAAGCATTTATAATAATACTTAAATAAAATACTAAAAATCAAAGATGCTGACAACTTGTATACCACAACACAACAATAATTGTTTCACTTTTTTTTTTCTCTAATAGAAAGAAAACAAAAATATAGGTAGGTTCAATAATTTCGTGCTTCGAATAATATTTTAAGTTGAGTATCTATCTATAAAAAACAGCTTTATTATTCTATAAAAATATAGAAATAAGATTAACATACTACTGAGATCACATTGAATATATTATTGTTATATAAAAAAAAACAATAATATAATGATATATAATAAATTATAACTTGTAATAACAAGATTATGAATTCCCCATTTTTTTCCCTTCCCAATAAAATATACAATTTCATCAACTATAAAGGAACAAAACATTTATTTTAAAAAAAGAAGTAGAATAGATTTTTAAATAAGAAAAGAGAATTGATCATAACAAACTTGACGGCCGTTTCTTCAAACGCTGACGGAGCAATCCCGGGCTAGTTGATACTTAACGGCGTTATTTCCAACCATAACCCCTCCGTAACCGGGCCGATCACCAAGTGGCACGTAAGCAGAGCACGTGACATGTAAATGGTATCGGCCCGTTGTTATGGACCCCACTTTCCATTTTACCCTTCCATCAATCTTAAAATCCAACCAAACGCCGCCGTTTTGTTGATCCTCTGACAGGCCCGGCCCGTTATACGGAGCGATCGGGATGTTATTCCCATAAACAAATGGGGACCATATGTTGACATCCTTATGGCCTTGATACACCTCGGGTATTTTAGTGTAATACGTGATTTGTTGATTATGATACGTAGCGTATACATGCATGCTATCGTAATAAATTCCGATTTTGCTATTAGGGTTTCGGGAGTATATTGTGGTTTGGATAGAGGTTGAGAAGATGTTTGGGGCGGATACGTTGAAGGTAAAGATGGTTGTGTCTTGGAGAATGAAACGAGGTTTTTTGGGATGAAGTACGGCCCATACTATGAGGATAGTGAGAAGAGCTAGGAAGAGGAAGATGAGAATTCCAACGCAAATACGTCGAATTAGCTTTTTCTTCTTGCTCTTGTGGTGGCTACATTTTTTATCCGACATGTCGGTGATGGTGATGGTGATAGTTGTGATGACGGAGGGAGGAGGAAAAAAAGTTTGTGTAGGAGAAATGAAAAGAGGGAGGGGGAGATGGGAAATGATTGACTATATATAGAGAGAGAGGTGAGTAAAGAAAGTACTTTAATTTTATGCCACTTGAGTTGTAGAAAGTGTGTTGTAGCTAGGGGTTACTAATATCTCAAATTCCTCCCACTTTCTTACCAAAGCATGGGCCCCATATGTATGCATATAATATCTTATAATAAAACGATATACGAAAAATAGATGCTCAATTTATAACACGTTCAATAAATCTATAGTGTGGTAACTATAATTTTATGCCACTTGAGTTGTAGAAATTGTGTTGTAGCTAGCATTGGTAAAGGGGGGTACTAATATATCAAATTCCTCCCACTTTCTTACCAAAGCATGGGCCCCACATGTATACATATAATACATTATAATAAAACGATATATGAAAAATAGATACTCAATTTATAACGTTCCTTTCATTTGCTTCTCTTCGATGGAAGTTTGATTTTCCCAGAATGTATCCTAATTTTTGGCCTAATTCTTCTTCTGATGATCGATTAAACGGTATATGAAAAATAGATGCTCAATTTATAACGTTCGATAAATTTATAGTGTGATGACTATAATTTTGAAATAAGGTGATAAATATGGATAATGTTATATATATATACGCTCAATTTATGTAGCATTTTTTGAAATTTTGTAGGATGAGTTTTCTTTTGTTGCAATTTTTTATGTACCTTTTGATTATTTTTAATTCTTGTGATTTATAATATTTTTTTATGTAATTTTCAAACACATAAAAGTCTGTTTAAAAAAATTTAAGATTTCTTATATGATATCACAAATAGAATTTTAACAGTTAGGTCGGGATAAGATAAAGATATCTAATGAATTGAAATATTTTAATGCGATTAGTTGAATAACTTATCCAATTATTGTAGTATAAATTAAGAGATAAATAATCTTGAAACTATTTAATATGCCTAGTTCATTGCATGATAAAATAATTCTTACACTTATATTTAAATGATTATCTCTAATTTCTTTTACCTTACAACACCTTAATGTTTGATTTATAATATTAAAATAATATCATATAGATTGAGACGATAAAATATATATAAGTTAAAACTCAAATGTATTTTTTTGTGTTATATCTTTTTTGGGTTTGACTATTTATATTAATTTAGTTGCAAGTTTCAAATGAAGCTTTAAGCAATTTCGAGAATTAATTGCTTTATCGAATTTACATAAAGTTGGTGTTTGAAATTAAAAATTATTAATAGATAAAATAATAATAAATTATAATAAGTAATAATTTAAAAATATTATTATAAAAATAAATTATTGATTCTCGAAATTTGAACATTATTATATGATAATTAATTTTGTTTTGGGATCCAAGAGACGTATTATGCGGGAATAATATTTTATATAAATAGGTTATTTTTTTTTAATTTGGTCAATGCTAATTAATGATAATTAAAAAATAATAATCTAGGGTTTGTACAAAATGAATTTAAACTTTGCACTAAATATGATGCACCATCATAGGAGATCTAATCAGAGGTTATGTACTTTTCATATATAAAGTAAAAAAAAATACTTTTAAGAATTTTTTTAAAGTATTTTACACGATTTATTATATTTATTTTAAAATTTGATTAATTCGTATTCTAAATAGTTTACTCTGGGTGTAATTTTCTCCCTATCACTTTATCCAAGATGATTTTCATTTTTGGATAAATACATGAAGAATTTTCAAAATAATTACAGGTGAAATTAAGATCGTTTGATGAATGCTAGTATTACATTATTTTAACTTCATCGCATTTATATGGCTTGAATCTGAGTTTTCTGATTGATATTGAATCATTTTGACTCCACCTCTATTTGTTAAATACGATATTAATAAATAATCATTTTATTTTTTAAGAAATAGGCATGTACACTACAATTTTTTAAAAGATATTAATGAATAATCACATTTTTTTTTATTTTTTTATTTTAAAAAACAAATTATTTACGCATATATACTACAACTTTTTAAAAGTTTATCCATTGTTTTTTTTGTTGTATAAATTCTCATTCTAATCCTCAAAAAAGAATATATTACTTACTTTATGTGATATTTTTAAACTTAGAAAGTAGGGAACATATTCCCTCAAATTAAAGATTATATGCTTGGACTTTATAAATCTTTAATCCAAAACGATATCACAAATAATATGATGTAGACAGTTTTTTTTTTATTCTGATATAAGTATAATTAATTATTTATATCGTTTAAATCTGTGATTTACATATAATATATGATAAATTTTTCGTATATTTATTTTTTCATATTCTGAACTCCCTTAATATAGTCGTTCCAAAGCTTCCCTCTAATTAATATTTATATACATAATTACCTAAAATTAGTTGAACACTTTTCTCAAAGATTTTTTTATTTTTTTTTTAAAAAAGTTAGGCATTAGGCATGCATGTGTAGTGATTCTTTTTAACTTTTACTTTCATTTTTTTTTGTTATTTTATCAGAAATGATTAGTAACAAATGTTATAAAATAATTGGTATGAAAAAAAAAAGAGTAAATGAATGATACGTTTTAGGTGGCCAAAATAATAGGGAGAAAGTTCATCCAGCTCACCCACCGACGACTATTCTATATATTTTTTTTTATTTCGATAATATGTTAATGATATTGTTCGTTTTAAATATAAATTTATATAATTTAGAGATTTACACTTTGTTTTTTTAATGATTATTTAAATTTAGTTAGAATTCAATCTACTATTAACGAGGCTTACACAAAAATGATTTTGATACTATTTGTAATTAACCAAGTGCCAATCCATTAATGATGTTATCTATTCTAAATATAGACTCATACGATTTTAAAATACGTCACTAAAATATATAAGTTACTTCTTTGTATACTCACACTTTCTTGCGACTATTATTTTAAATTAAGATGTCACATAACTTATTTAAATTTGAAACGTATTATAATCGTTAAAAAAAGCATTTCTTATTTCAAAAAAATTGCATTTAAAATTTGGATTCAAAAGCTTTAACTAAAATTAATTTTACAAAGTTATATTATTGTTTTGAATTATATATTAATCTATTAAATCTTCCAAACATAAGAGATAATTCTAGTTAAATTTGACGTTACAAAGTTTGTATTAACATTTTCAACAATGGGGTCTAAATAAAAATATGACAGATGGAAGTATTACTAATTTATAAAGCTTTATAATTATTTTATTATCTCAAATTAATATAGTAATAATTATAATTAAATTTTATAATTAAATATTGTGCATTTTATTTATATTTTCTTAGCATGAAGGAAAAGTCCAATATGTTATTGAGTGGAGATGTTAACATTTCAACTATGATGACAATGAATTTTGTGGAGGAGCGGAGTAACGTTAATAATATGTAAAATTAATAAAAAAAGTCACTTTCAATTTGTATAATTAAATCATAATTACTATGCTAAAATTTTGTTTTTAAAAATAAATTAAAATAGAAAATAAGATAGTGTTTAAAGTTTTTCTTTTTGTTTTTTCATTCGGTGTCGGAAGTCCATATTAGAGCTTCGATTAAATTTCAATCGCGCTCTACAGAGCCCATTTAAGAATGGCGCTCCCAACAAAAATTTTCTGCATACTGAAGACTCGAATCCAAGACCTCTAGTTAAGGGTGAAACAGTCACACCAGTGCACCACAACCTACGTTAACTATATTTTAAAATTTTACTTATTGAATTTGAAACTTCAAAGTGTAATGACTTATTTTCAAATACGAAATTACGCGATGACTATTGTTACATCAATAACTTCAATATTAATGTTGTCATGGAGTTTCTCTTGTTGAATTTGAAACTTTAGGAGTGACCATATTATAATATTTTTAAAATAATTTTTTTTTATCTTATGTTTGATTAATCTTATATCATATGGATTAAAATATAAGATGTAAGAAAGAAAATAAAAGAGAAGACTTAAAAGAAAGAAGAGTCAAATTGGTATGTTATTATTTATATATATATATATATATATATATATATATATATATATATATATATATATATATATGATATTTCATATAATAATTGTGATAAGATGAATATTTTTCTCATGCAATCAACCACTCTAAAATGGTCAATTAAATATTCATTTACCTACCTTTTGCCTAATCTTTGATTTTCCTCTAGTATCTCTCTAATGTAAGCTATATCCTAATGTCAATTACATATACTAAAAAAAGAAAATAGATTGTAAAAATAATTAGAGCTAACTTATTGCCAGAATAGTTTATATATATATATATATATATATATATATATATATATATATATATAGTTTGTATTTTTATTTGTCTAACTGCTTAAATTAAAAATAGCTCGACAATAATAAATGTCTAGCATGTAGATCTTTTCATTTTCGATAGGGTTGGGTAAAAAAAGATCAAAAACTTATTATATATACAATATATGTATAATAAGTATATAATCGTACATCAGTTCGAAAAGGTAAATATTTTGAGTTCGAACTAAATTTATACGTTAAAAGAATCTTTTTTTAGCCATAAAAATAACCCATAGCTAATTTGTATTTTTTTTAATGAAATGAATTTGTAATTCATAAAAATGATATTATTGTAAGTAATTTCATTCGAAGGAAGGGTAAATTGCAGGGAGGATGTTTTAAATAGATGATGTGTCCGTAGTTAGATGGAACTTCTTTGGAAAAAAAATTGAAATAAGTTTGTTTTTCTGATATATCATTATTTTCTATCAGTTCATATTCAATCCCGACGTATTTTGAATGCTTAAAAACTCTAATAAAGTGATTTAGAAAGATTATTCTTTAAAATACTTGACATTCTTTCACTTTTAATCTCAATTCTCATAAATATACTATTTCATAATGAATTCAATTATCCTTTTATCTGAATAAAATTAAACTCTAGTACGAATATCTGAATGGAATTGAACTCCAATATGAATATCTAAATATATCATATCCTATGTTTGAATTTTCCAATTAGCCGTCCCCAAAACAGTACCCAAAACTTACTTTAAGAAGTCAACAATTGTTTGCTCGAAAATATTTGACTCTCACATGTGAATTAATTAATTAATTAAAAGTATTGTTGGTTTTACATATTGTTATTGCACTTTCCTTTCATCTTCATTTTTGTTAGACCATATTTTAAAAATTCAAAAGAATAAAAAATGTGGAGTTGGGAATTTGTGTTCCCAAAAAAGGTGATCATTAAATAAATTCAATAGAATATATAGGTTTAAAGAGGGTGATAAAAAGAATTTTGAATTTATAGATTGTGAATATTTTTTATATGTATTTATAAATATATAAGTTAATTTGACGAGTTAAATTTATTACGATAATTTTATCACCTTTTAAACTTATTGAAAAAAAATCAATAGTTCGTTGATCGTTTGGAATTTATGTCTATTTCTTTTCTCTACCGATAATAAATACTAATCTCGAGTCAGTAAAACAATTTTTTTTTCTTGAATTCTTCTCTCCCTTTTTATGATTGAACATAAGAAGTTAAAATTATATTGTTAAAATAATAAAATAAAATAAAAAGCATTTTAAGGTAAAATTATGAAATTGAAAATGTTACTAAATGTTAGTGAACAATTATTGGCTTAAGAAGATACAAAAAAGTAGGTCTAATAGGAAAAAAAAATCTCAAAATAAAACATTTGATCCATAAATTATATAAAAAATAGATTTCTCAATTTATAAAATTAAGTTAATTAATTCATGAGAATGACCCTTAAACAAAAGGCTTCTGGATGCTCCTGTATTTTAGTAGGTGGAATATTGTGGTTGGCTGATTAAAATGCATACATAATGTTAATAAAAAAAAATTTTAATACAATAGAGTCGCTTAAAAAATAATTATTACATAATCATCCACAATAAATATTGACATTAATAATCAAAAGATATTGTGTAAGCCTATATTATTCGGATCATATTAGAATAATATCGTATTCATATTAAATTTATTAAAAATATATTACTTTCGGAAAAAATTCGTAACACTCGACGATAAATTAAGAAAAAATTGTTTTGATAGAAATTAATTTTTTTACCTCCAAAATTGAAATTTTCTAA
The DNA here is from genome assembly GCA_032847665.1 of Solanum chilense. NCBI lineage: Eukaryota > Viridiplantae > Streptophyta > Magnoliopsida > Solanales > Solanaceae > Solanum > Solanum chilense. The sequence goes on along the minus strand of CM064963.1, from coordinate 2,479,113 downwards.
AATAAATTCAAATTACTCAAACTTCGTGATATATCTTATATATACTATATATCATCCAATATTCAAATCTAAAAAGTAAAAATATATTTTTTTTTCCTACAAAAAATAAGAAGATGTCTCCACAACATCTTCTTTGTAGTTTGAACTCTCCAATTATTCCAAATTACTATATAGAATTTAAGAAAAAACCATTTCAAGTTTGATCACATTGTCACATTTTTCCTTTTTAAAATAAAAATTATATCTTTTATTCGATGCTGGATTATTCATTTTCAAATATTCTTAAATTTAAATTTTACATTGCGTAAAATCCTTCTAAGAAAAGGTATTGATTTTCCTATTTAAGTTTTCATTTCAGTGTGGCTGATCATCCTCTCGGACCAGCTACTGATCATCGCCTTGGTAAGTTATTATCTCACCGACTATCTAATCAGACTGGAGTTATTTTCAAAGCTCGAATACAAGAGGTGAAGGAAATCAAATTCGTCCCGAAAATATCTTTTAGTGAACAATCCTCTTTTTCCCTCCCTCTTTTATAACATCTTTTCCCAATTCTATAATGTTTTCAAAATTATTTTCTTTTCCTAGAAAAGAAAAAGGATGTCATTAGATTGGGACTTAAAGTTGCTCTTCAATTTAAATAGAAAATTTAAGTGAGTGGGAAAATTCCATGAATGAGAAAAGTCCAAATGAAAAGTGGGGAGGAAAAAAAAAATAGAAAATGAAATCAAATCAATTTTTATTAACAATTTGCATACAATTTAGAATAAAAGAAATTTAAAAAAAAGACCCTACTCAAAAATTGACATTTGAGGATTTTGAAATCATTAAGGTGAGTGTGTTATACTATAAATATAATGACAAATGAAAGGATGCATTATAAAAAAAGATAGTAATTAAAGTAATGTTAAATAACTTTTTTAAAATAAAGTGAATGATTTATCAAATCAATTGTGGAGCAAGCACTTTAAAAGTAGGAAACATTTTAATTTTGAATACGAGATATGAAAAATGTCGTTTGTCACTTTCTCGCTCGTCTCTCTCTACTTTAATGTGTCTGGTAGCAAAAACACATATATCTAAGTATATCTTTCTTAATATATAATTGAAAAAAACTCGTAATTAATAATAAAATACACAACTATTTGAAAATATGTGCAAAATTAGTAATATATGGTATGAATATATGCCTAATAAGATAGTTTTTCCCTTTTTTACCAATCACATCCGATCATGTATTTTTTGATATATTATCACATCGTGTATAACTATTCGATATTTATCGTAGAATGTAGATTAATTTGAGAGTGTAACTTAGTTATTATTGGTATTTGCTTCTCTAGTCTCAAATTGTTCTTCATCAACAGAACCAAACACATCTCACAACAATAACAATAACATACTTAATGTAAAGGATGGTGTGTACACATTATTACTCATATCTTATAAAGGTAAAAAGACCGTTTCTAATAGACGTTTGACTGATCAATTATTGGAGAATATCATATCCAACATAGCAACAACTTATCAAACAATAAAAAGATTACGCAAACACAACATTTAATCATGAATCAATGGCGTGTACAAGAAAACATAACATAATAAAACATCTACGATTTCTGATAGACGTTCGACTAATCAAGTATAGCATAATATCACATCCATCATATCAGCAACTTATCAAACAATTAAAAGATAACACAAACACAACATTTGATCATGAATTAATGATTTGAAAAAGAAAAAACATATATATTTCGATAGACGTTCGACTGATCAAGTTTAGCATGATATCCCATTCAACATAGCAACAACTTATCAAACAATTATAAAAAGATAACACAAACACAACATTTTATCATGAGTTAATGGTTTGCACAAGAAAACATAACATAATAAAACATTCTAACTTCAACTTAATTTCTTACCTACGTAATAAAATTTATTTTCTTACAGTATAATTACATCAAAAAATCAAAAACTTGATGCACATTCATGTTTATTACCATTCCATATTGGAATATTAGAAGTATTATTCTTAAAATCTAATGTAATTCTTTCGCAAAACAAACGCATTTTCTCTGATTTATGAAAAACATTAGACTTAACCATAAGTAGTACCTCAAGTTTCAAATCAAACATAATTTGCCCTCTTTGTCTATCATTAACCATTTCTTTCACCACAGAATCCGTGTTAAAGGTTCGTTTCGAGCTAGGAAAAGAGAACGCATCCAGTATCTGAACGTTACTATTCTTCTGAATCTCAATATGGTCCACGTTAGACATGTCTAGTTCAACATATCTATACACCAACGATGTTTCAACTTGATTCAAAAGTATTGATGACCTAGTGTTTGTATTTTTAACCGATACTTTCGTCTCCCAACTAGCCTTCAACGTTGTTCCAGGTCCGCCATTTCCTGATAAGTTGAATGCGCGGACCTCGAACGATTCCAAATTAAATGTAGGTTTCATTGTCATAAATATCATCATAGTAAACATACTTATAATCATCGCAAATAAAAATAAAAATACCACTAGACAGAGCATGACTCTGCCAAATGAAAACCCCTGATCTACATCAGGGGAGACATAAGGTAGTGGCCTTGCAGGGTAATTATATTCATAATATTGATAAAATTGAGGGTCTGATTGGTAAAATTGAGGATTTGTTTGATAAGAATATTCTGATTTTTGATATCCCAAAACTGGTTTTTCTTCTTCCTTTCCCATTAATTTAATTTTTTTTTTACTAAATCCCCTATGAATTCTTCTAATCTATCTTATTAAGAAAAATTATAGAAGAATATAGGGGATCAAGAAGAAGAAGAAAGAAAAAAAAACTCACATGAAAGTGAAACTAAAATTATTCTAATCAAAATTGTTGTAGAATTAAAAAAATTGATAGTTCAAAATATTTAGGTAAGCATTTATATCGGATCGAAGTATAACTTGATTGGTTTGTAATTTGTTGACATGTGTGGACTAAGATTTACCTTTATATATATTTAAAGGTTTGTAAATTAATATATTACACTCTAGATTTGTCTACTATGTTTGGGAAAATAAATAGGAAATTGTAAGCATATAATTTTTATTTCATTTAACTTTAGTCCAAATAAATATTTGTGTTCATTATTTAAATCCAACAAAATGACTTAGGGCTCGTTTGGTGGAAAGAATAATGTATAATTAATTTCGAGATTTCATGTTTGGTTGAGATAAAATCGTGTTATCTCGGGATTAGTTAGTTCGAGATTGTAATTTTATTTTTACCTCACATTGGGGTGTGATGACAATTCTGGATTAACTAATCTCGAAATTATTTATTTCCAATCAAACAAGGCTTTATAATAGAAGCCTAATTGGACTTGGCCCATTAGGTTGATCTTCTATCAAATGAGCCCATTTATGTGAGGCCAAAGGCCCATTAGCCTTTATATGATGCAATTCAAATCAAGACCTTAGCTCTCACTTACATAAGAGAAATTTTCATAAATAGCACTATTTTGTGTTCATTTTTCTAATATATAGTGCATTGTTTTCCATTCAAAATGTAGCAAAATACACTATATTCGTGCGTATACAATATCTCGTTCTAGTTGAAGTCGCGTGAATACAGTGTTTAATTTTCAAAATAGAAGTTCGATCAGTTGTATGTCTAACTAACTGAATTCAAAGTATATATTTTCAAACTATACATATAAGACAAGTGTATCTTAATGGTATACAAAGTGTATGAGGAATCAACACCTAAAACTATAAGTTATATGTATATCATATGTATATATCAGATATTTATTGTCATTTCTATAGAGAGATTGCTCATTGCCAAGGCTTTTATTTCAAACTTTTAGATTAATTAGTTTAGGTTATGTCCAAAATGATCCATCAATGAACATATAACCAATCCAACCAGCCCAAGTTTAGGCGAATCATATTTTCATTAATTAAATTTGAATCGCTTGATATTTCTAATTTTGAATATAGCATGAACGTGTAAAATATAAATTTTATTGCTTACGAGTTTCGACGCTCAGTATAATCTTCATTCTCCTATGTCGATGCATCGAAATTACTTTCACCAAAATTTCAAAAAAAGTAAAAAAACAAAGTAAATAAAAAAAATATATTATACAATTTAAAGTAAATGTCTTCATATACTATTGTAAATTTACACTGTTTCCTATTCCCCAAGAAAAGGAAAAAAAACTGTACAAAGATAAAAGAAAAATTCTAATCTAGTAAAAGGGCAACAACGAGTTGACTTAAACGTCGTTGTAAAAACTCATAAACTTCATAAGGTAGTTCCGATACAATCTACATTCTCATCTTTTATCAGCTCCCCTTTATCTTTAGGCACATGCCCGAATCGAACTTTCAAATCATTGCAATAAACCCTAATCCTCTCTGTCTTTGACTCTGTCTTCGAAGAATATTCATACCCCATATTAACCTGTATCGCGAATTTCAAAACCCCCGAATCATTTCTTAATGCATTCGCGTGTGATAAAATCTCATTATCCAGGAAGGTCCCAGGTAACGTTGTCAGATTAGAAAACAAGAAAGTAGAACCTTTTTCCCCCAAATTAAAAGGATCAACATTATTTTCTCCTAATAAATTTGTTTCATAGAAAATCCCAATCTTCCCTTGATTTACTTTTATAGCTAGCTCATTATTTGGATTCTTCATTGATACATTTACTTGCCAATTACCTAACATTGATGTACTTGTGATCATGAGTCCTGTTGGGACTTGTAATGACATGATTTGAAATTGAGGCCTTTCTTTTCCAAATAACATCCATATGATTACACTAAACATGATCATAGACATAACTAGAATTAACATCATGGTCGTTAAATAACGACCGAACGACGTTGAATTATTGTTGATGTTGTTACCAATTTGATCTTGCAATGGTAAATATTTTTGGGAATAATTCACACTATATGAATTATTATTATTATGATTATTGTTAGGGTAATTATTGTAAGTACTAGGCATGATAAAATTAGAATTGTTATATGATGAAGGAATTGTTTGTTGATGAGAAATATATTGGTTGTGTCTAGCCATTGAAGGGTACCCCATATTTGATTTTTGTTTTTCAATATCTTTTGAGAAATCCATAATTATAACAACTAATTATATTTTTGTTTTCCTTCTCACCTTTTTTACTTAAAAAAAATAGGGAGAAGGATAGAGAAATGTATGAAAAAAAATATTGAAAAGATTGGGATTTTTTTTTTTTTGGAAGTGGAGAAGAGGTTAAGTATTGTTAATGGAATTGAATGTGTAATGGATAAATAGGATTTAAACACAAAAAAAAAATTGTGGAGTTAAACGCAAAAATTGGAGGGGAAGGGCTTGAATATCAACCATTTGTAACTAATATTTTATCTTTATGGTTTACACTTTTCGAGTTAAAAAAAATCTTATCTGTAGCGTGTAAGTGATTTGTTTTCGGATAAGTGTGATTTATAACTGATATATATCTTATGAGTTACGACGAAGACTTTTTTGAGTTAAAAACGTCTTATCTATAAAGGGTGGTTGTTTTTTTGGACACGTCTGTTAAACGTTTACCCTAATTCCTTTTGTAAATTGTACTTCTTATTGTTTACATTTTCTCAAATATGTGTCATATGTATAAAAGGTGTTTTATTGCATAGAAATACACAACTAAAAGGGATAATCTGGTACACAAAACACGTCTAGATATGTATAATTCTAAAAGAGTGCGATATATGTAGTTTATCCTAACACAACCATTAGTGATTGATTTCACGTCTGAAACTCATAACATTTACGTTTAGAGATAACTCTACAATTGCTTCAAAACTGCCCTTCACGTCTCATGCTCACACAAAGTCGGTCAAGGGCAAGACCACATACCGAAAGGAATGCGATATACAATTTATCTTGACATAATATTAGTTTCACGGTTCAAACCTATAATTTATATAAATCGTATAAAAATAATTTTATCGTTACTTCAAGACTTCCTCGATAGCAAAGTTTGAGAACCCAAAGATTAGGACAAGTCTACAAACTTTTTGGTGTCATGAAATTTTCATTGATGAGTCTTTTCATCTGTCTACAAAAAGGCAAAATATGTTACCTAAAACACCCTCACCAATCAAAATTGACAAACAATCCATATCTCTCTCCGTTCATCTTTATTTGATCACGTACTTTACACGCTCTTTAAAATATAATTATTAATAAAAGTATTTTACCATAAACAGTATATTACTCAAAAACTAATCCAATCCTCAAATATTATTTTCCAAAAACAAAGTTAAATTCAAAAGGCCACAAAATTTTACAAAATGGCATATGTGGCCATAACTAGAAGCATTTATTATAATACACATATTTAAAGAGAAGTCACATCACAATTGTCACATTTAGACAACCAAAAAAGGGAGAGATTTAAAAATAGGCCTTTTTGCCAAAATATATCACCATTTTCCCTCAAAAAGGCAATTGACAATTAGATAAAAATTACACACACAACCATATGCTAAGTTCAATTATTTAAATCTACCAAATTACTATATCTAATAACCAAATTACTATATATCCCTTAGGTCCAATTCTTTAGTTTTTTGCCATTTCTCATATGCATGGATATCTTTGATCAGTTTGTTGAACATCTTGCCTATTTCTACCACCTGTCATACAGAAAAATGAATCAGAATTTGGCCCTACAAAAACACACTATATACACATGAAAAATCTGAGCTATAATAAAGTTATCTCGGTATAATCAATAGGGTTAGGGTTCACAACAATAATAAGATATTCAATATAATCCTCTGAGAGGAGTGGTGTACGTTGTAAGGATAAAGGTTGTTTTCAATAGGTTACGAGCTCGAACAGTGAAATTGATTATTATTTTTGTTTCGAGATAGCGTGTCTACATTACACTACTTTGGTCAATGACCCTTCTTCTCCGGACCCTAAGTGAAAGTGGGATGATTCATGCACCGAGACAACCTTTTTTGTGAATAAACAATCATTAATTCTCATAACCTAAAAGTTCATAATCTTGTTCACAACTTAGTAGCTACTAGAAAAGGTGTCAAATGGACGGATTGAGTTGAAACTGAACATGAGTTAATACAAAGACAGACTATTGACCCGCCCAAAAGCTCTATTCGTTCTTAAATGGGCTAGTAAGTGGGTTCACAACCATCTCATACTTGAACACGTTATGTTTTCATGAGCTAATTTTGTTCGGAGGGTGTTTAGGGGTAGCATTCAAGAGGTAAACAACCTAACTATACTATGAGAAAAGGAAATTTCAGAATGAACTGCCATATATAAACCAAAAGATACAAGAGAGGGTCAGATGTCAGATGCTTTTCCCCAAAAAACCACTTTTTTCATGTGTGCCCTATCAGAAAAAAAGGGTGAAAAAGGAAAAAAAAGAAAATATTTCACTCAACTAAGAACAAGTCATGAAAAATTGATAAAAGTTCATAGAGTGATATAATTACAACTTATCTAAACTAAGAACAACGACATATTCAATGTAGTTTCACAAAATGAAATCTGGCTAGGAGAGGATATGATAGGATATACGTAGATGTTACTCTTACTAGAGATACAAAATGGGGTCTGACTAAGAGAGGATAGGAGATACGTAAATCTTACTCTTAATTGAGAGATACAGAGATTGTTTCCAATAATTCCTTGACTAACTCACCTAAGATTAAGTCATAAAATTTGTTTCTCCCTTCCTCTACTTCTTGTCAAAACCAAATAAAGAAAATGGAGTATTCTATCATCACTAAGAACATCATATTCTTAAAAGTACAGTTCGATACACTAAGCTTTTACTGTGAACAGAGTTCAAAAGAGGATCGGACTACAACAATCTATTCATATTCGCCAAAAGTATTTTCTCAATACATGTTCAAGATTTACATCTTTTAGCGTTACACTTGTTCATACTAGTATACCACACAATCTATCCTAGATTTGGTAGATAGAGTTATACAATATCTATCGTGGAATTAGTCAAGATAAGTATAAGTTTAACTTAGAATCTCATTTTAAATAATTTCACCACTCACCTTTTCATTCACTTAAAGATTCAAGCCCACAACTTTAAGATCAAAAAGTAGAAAACACTTACTTTATGAGCAAAACCCCCTCATGCCAAATGTCATACCTATTATACAAACTTACATGACAAAAGCTTTATTCTTTTGTTCTTTTTGATTACTAGTCTTAGTCAAACTAAAATCATTCATACAAATTGAAACGGAAAGAATAACGGAAAGAGTAGCGTTTAGCATGTGATAGACAATGTTTTTCAACTTGTTGAGCTTTTAAACTAAGACTAGGGCATGTATATTCACATTGAACTAGGGATGGCAACGAGGCGAGACAGATAGAGACCAGGAGATAATGTTATGCAAAACGAGGCAAAGCATGTCGAAATCCGCCCCGTTGTTATCTCTACATTGAATGTAGTGTAACATAACAACATATATATTTTCATAAGTGAGGTTTGAAGAAGATACGATCGACCTCTCGGCTTATTAATCAAGATAACCAATAATTAATCGATAATATTCAAAAAAAATAAGAGATTAGTAACTCAAAATAACTATGTTACTCAGACTCTTCAAAAATGTCGTCAAGTCCTTATCGTTATTGAATTAAACAAGCATTCGTCAACATTTTTGAAGAATCCGAGCAACGTAGCTCTCGAGGATATGATTGACTTGCCTTGTTTCTTTCCACCATTGTTGTTGATGTTGCTAGGTATTCTAGGGAGGAAGACACCAGTTCCACCATAATCTCTCACAGAACTACTTTCACCATTAAAACCACCACCACCGCCACCGCCATTGCCACCGCCACCCACAAACGGCGAAACCCAGTTACCGGCGAATCGGTTTAGGCCGAGGTTTCTTCTCTGAATTCCGATGAACCGGCTCTGTTCTTCCTTCTGTAAAAATGGAGCTCTAACTTCCATCAAATTCTCAACCTATACAGAAACAAGAATTGAAAAATCGAGAAATAACTCGATGAAAATCAAACCCGTTTTGTTTAGATTTTGATTTCTACCTGGTGGTGAACTTGAACCGGTGGATAAACCGGTGGTGGACCGGTTGTTTCTCTTCTACTCCGTTCGAAATAGTCTGAAATTGAACAATCTGTACAGGTGCAACACCTCTCAGCCGGTCTGAACCGCCGCTGCGATATCGACAAAAAACAGTAAGTAAAAATGAAGAAGAAGGTTTGAACCTCTGCAACAATGGCGAAATTCGAAGAAAAAAAAAACAAAACAGAGCAAAAACGCAGTATTAATGTAAGGAAAACTTAGAGATTCTATGGAGAACCCCTTTTACCTCAGTAACGGGAAATGGCTTTGGAAAACTGTGAAGAACTTGTTCAGCCATGAAAATGGAGCTATGATGATGAAGAAGAAGAAGAAGAAGAACACAAGCGTAACAACAGCAAAGAGAAGAACCGATGGGGTTGTTGTTTTTTAGCTTATGGAAAAATAGTAAGTAAAAATGAAGAAGAAGCTTTGAACATCTACAACAATGGCGAAATTCGAAGAAAAACAAAAAAAACAGAGCAAAATGCCAGTACTAAACTACTAATGTAACGAAAAATTAGAGATTCTATGGAAAAACTCCTTTTACCTCAGTTATGGGAAATGGCTTTGGAACACTCTGTAGACCTTGTTGTTCAGCCATGAAAATGGAGTTACGATGATGACGAAGAAGCAGAACACAAGAGTAACAACAGCAAAGAGAAGAAGCAATGGGGTTGTTGTTTTTGAGCTTATTATTAGTAGAAGAAACAGTATCTTCTACTGGAAAAATATCAGAAGGTAACCATAACTCTCCATCATCAAGATTTTCC